>OX371260.1:17147727-17663373 GCA_947311025.1 Lypha dubia | reverse complement strand
AACTTTCTTAAGCTGTGTTAGCAAGAATTTTATATATTTTTTTTTACTTTACCGACAGTTCTGTTACCGTACGCAAGAGGGCTCTGTGGTGTACATTAGCTTGGATATGTATTAAGCGCTGCCGGAACAGTTTTTTAGTGATCAGTGCTATGAATTCCTCGGTGGCACGAAATAAGCCCCAATGAAATAAGCCCCAAATCGAAAAATGAAATAAGCCCCAAAAAATTTTCAAATATTTTGTTTGGGGTTTATTTCATTTTTTTTGGGGCTTATTTCATTTTTTAAAAATTTGGGGCTTATTTCATAAAATTTTTTGGGGCTTATTTCATTTTATTTGGGGCTTATTTCATTTTATTTGGGGCTTATTTCATATCCGTAAAAGAGATCTAAAAATCCTTGCGCCCTGCCGTAGGCCGGTTATGCAGAGAATACTTTGAACGCGAAGCCGGTGTTCGATATACCATAGAGGATAAATTCCTTTCGCCCGGCCGTAGGCCGGTTATGCAGAGAATGCTTGGAACGCGAAGCCGGTGTTCGATATACCATAGAGGATAAATTCCTTGCGCCCGGCCGTAGGCCGGTTATACAGAAAATGCTTGGAACGCGAAGCCGGTGTTCGATATACCATAGAGGATAAATTCGTTGCGACCGGCCGTAGGCCGGTTATGCAGAGAATGCTTGGAACGCGAAGCCGGTGTTCGATATACCATAGAGGATAAATTCCTTGCGCCCGGCCGTAGCCTGGTTATGCAGAAAATACTTTGAACGCGAAAGCCGGTGTTCGATATACCATGGAGGATAAATTCCTTGCGCCCGGCCGTAGGCCGGTTAGCAGAGAATGCTTGGAACGCGAAGCCGGTGTTCGATATAATTTAGAGGATAAAATTCTTGCATTTTATGATTTCTTCTTAAGCTTACATTATAAAGTTAACAAATTTGGGGCTTATTTAATTTTATTTGGTGGTTATTTCATTTTTTAAAAATTTGGGGCTTATTTCATAAAATTTTTTGGGGCTTATTTCATTTATTTGGGGCTTATTTCGTAAATTTTGTTTGGGGCTTATTTCATTTTTTTTGGGGTTTATTTCATAAAAATTTTTTGGGGCTTATTTTCATTTTATTTGGGGCTTATTTCGTAAATTTTGTTTGGGGCTTATTTCATTTTTTTTTGGGGTTTATTTCATAAAATTTTTTGGGGCTTATTTCATTTTTCGATTTGGGGCTTATTTCATTGGGCTTATTTCGTGGTGCCGAATTCCTCCCTTAAACAGTTCAACGACTATTAATAAAATACAGCTCTAATGCACACTAAATAAAAATTAAAATTTTGATTTACTTGCTGCTCTGACCACACATGGAACTCGAGGCTAAGACATATGTTGTTTTGTAGTCAATGCGCTATCCTTTTCATCCAACTCGGGTAGTGTTACAAAAATTAAACAGAATTCATTTCCGCACAGACGTCTTCCTCACTTTAAAAATCATTAAATTACTTAACTACTAATTAATAAAAAGATCTAATTGGAACAGTAGAACTGCGTGTGGTTGACATGAAGGCAGATAATTAACACTACAACTGCAGGTGAAGCTGCGTACATGCAGGAAAAAATAAAAGAAAGTGAGTAAAATCTTTGCAAAAATAAAATGAACTGAAATGGCACAATCGGTCAAAACTACGACTAACGTTTTAAATTAAGAATTGAAAATTAAAAAAAAAAACAAAAAATACATAGAAATCATGTAGTAAAAATATGTATTATTTTCTTTTTAATTTTCATGAATATGAAGTTTTTTTTAATTAAATTTTTATTAAAGTAACGACACAATGTTTGTTGGGTAGAGCTAAAAATTGTACATGTACAATTGTAATAATGCATGCGTGTATTTTGTGTATGTATGCATGTAGGTTTGCGAATGCATTACAAAAGAATAGTAAACACTAAAAACAGGAGCAGACACTTTGTCGATCTAATAAATTCATACAAGTTGATAGAAGAAAATTGCATCTGAAAGTTTTATGAGGCAATAAAACAGAACGATTACTATTTAGAAACAACAGAAAAAAATTGAAAACACACACACACAATAAAAAAGTAAATATCGAAATAGCAATGATGTTACAACAATGGAAGTTAGAAAGAATGCATGGATAAATATTTTGAATCCGAATAACGAAAGATGAATAATTTTTCCATTTATGAAAAGCAACGAATTGTCATTGGCTGTTGGTTTTTTTTATTTCAATTGTAAAGGTTTACAAGTACAAAAACGATAAAGAATTTTTAATCTTTATTAGGTAGTTGTTAGCCAGTAATATTAAGCAATTGATTAAGAATAAATTTTTTGTGGCAAATAGAAATCATTTTCAATAATTTGTAAAAGTTAGCAATGAATTAGTAAACTGTTACCATCGTATTTGACAAAAGTAGAAGTTTCATGAGAAAAATTTTTTTGGAATATTTTGAAAATAGTAAACATCGAACACATACTGATGTCCGATATTAGATATTTGTTCAGGCTGAAGTTGCAAAATTATGTATTCTTTTCTATTGTAGTTGAGTTATTTAAGCTTAAAAATATTTTAGTATTTATTTAGAATTAATCAAAAATTAAAATTGTTAAGTTCCTAAATAAGAAGAGTCATTGCGTTGCCTCTTAAGAAAAATAAATAACGATTTTTTACGGAATTAAATCACATTTAAGTCCAGGTAATTACGGCTGCTTTACACTACAATACAAGAAGTAATTGTTTCAACAAAAATTAATCGTATTCTGATATTGGGTTGAAAACTTTCAAGAAACACAACCAGCTCTAGATATCTGCGTTTAATTTTCCTAAATAGTTTTATTATATATTTTTTTTTTAATTAGGACCAGCACTGAGGGGATGACCCCTACGTATGCAAGGCATTGAGCCGGAACTAGGAAAATAGGTTTTGAGAAGGAGGAAAAAGGGAGTAGTGTTTGTGGACATTCGATTTGAACCCTAACATACTGAAAGTGGCAAGAAAGACCTCTGTGAGGAGTTTATTACACATACGAAGAGTACGGCTAAAGTACGAATTCTCTCTGTAATGCGTGGTACGGTTCACTGACATATCGACCACAAATGAAGAGCGTGGTGTACGTGAAAAGTGACAAGTTTCGGGAACAAGTTCCCTGATTTCATTAGAGCACATTCCGTTGTAGTAGCGATAGAACAATGAAACACACCCAAGATTGTGTCGATGCTCCAGTGAGCCAATAGAGTTGGCTACCATACTGTCAACGATAAGCTTCTTAGCTCTATACTGTACGTGGTCGAGTAACTTCAAAATAGATTTTTAAACACCGGCCCATACATGAGAGTTGTATTCCATTTTTAGTCGGATAAAGGTGGTATAAATATTAAGGAGATCAGATGGAGTGAAGTATGTCCTACACCGTCTTAAAAAGCCGATGCACTTGAATGCTTCTTTTGAGACATGAAAAATGTGATCATTCCATCGAACATCACAATGAATTTTCATGCCAAGAACATCAAGAGCTTCTGATTCCTCAATATCTATACCATCCATGTTTACAGATGCAGCATGTGAATTCTAGTGTGAAATCGGCCGTTAAATTTACTCTAAAAGCTATTCATTTGTACTTTATATATTTCATAACAATTAATTATTCCTACAATTTTCGAATTAAATGTTAAGTTCGATTATTTGAAAATACTATCAAGTGTTTTTCGCATTATTTACGTATTTTTTAATTTCATATGTTACAATATAGCTTATACGTAGTAACTTGTAGCATAACTAAAGGGCAATGCTTCACGTTCAATATATATTGAACGCGATCCAGTATCGCGATATTTATTGAAGGTGTAGCATGCAATATTGATGGATTTCACATTTTAGCGTAATATGCGATATGGATCGCGATCCAAGTATCACAATATATATTGTACGTGTAACATCCCCCAGAGAATACTTAGCAGATATTTGCTTTATTGCGATTCAAACGACAATTTTTTTATTTTTTTATAATAAATACTAAGATAACACTTAATACTAAAAAAATATGAAGATGCCAATGCATGACTTACATCAATGAAACGTTTTTAAATATGTGTGCCATTGCTTTTGTAAATTATTCATATGAATCAAAACAGCAATGAATCAATATGATTGCTTTGAGTACTTTCTAATTTTTTTGTTTTTGATAATTAAAGAATAGTAAAACTTGTTTAATTATACGGTAAACTCCGCCTGCCATATTTTATTACATTACAAATATTAATTTAAAATTTTTGACTTTTTAAATACCTTTAACATTTGTTTTGTTAATTTGTTGCACTTTTCTTGAAATTATATATGTTTATTTGATTGAGTCCGGAAATTAATTATAATACCTTTTACAGACAGCAAGCTTTTGTGAGTTATTTAAATACATTGCAAAACAATCATATGGCAGTAGTAAGTTAAAGATAGTCGCTTTTGAAAAAGTTAACACTGCAAGCAATATCTGTAGTACATTTAGAGGTTTAACAACACAACAAGAGCAATTTAAATATGAGTGGATAGCGAAAGAGAATCAATTCATGCACTTCTCTGATACTTATGAAATAAATAATTGTGCAAAAAATAAAAAAGGACGCAATTAAGTGAAAGTTGAAAACCGGAAAAAAACTATTTGTAATTTAGATTTTAATTTCCAGAAAGTTAAAAGTACCTTTTCAAATAAAATTTCTTTATTAATAAATATTTTAGGCGACCAAACTACAATCATATATTTTCGAGATCGCTGAATAACGGATAGAGCTACTCGATAATCATTTAAAATTTCCAACTTTTAGCTTGCTATTCGAATAAAAAAGTATATAAGAGAAGAAAACGCAAATAAACCCCCTCAAACATAAGGAAAAAATTTTGAAATGTATACACAGCTGTTGGAGTTAGATGATAAATCGTCTCGTCTTCCTAAAGCAAAATTACCACAGTACCAAGCTACAAGCAGTCCCATTTTAATGCAAAAAAAACTTTTGGCATCGCTAGTTAATTCAATATTTTTCGTTGGTACATTTGCGCATCAGATTTTTTAAAAACTTTTACAGGACCAATCTTCGAAAAAACTCCAAACAAACCAAAAAAGAGTTTTGATAGTTTGAAAGACATTTTCCCGATTTTCAAAGATATATTTACGAGACCCAAATGCAAGCAAATTTATTTGAAAACAAAAACAGTGTAAATTTTCTTTGCCTGCTCAAGTATTTATGAGGTTCTGTCAATTCCTTTATAACAGTGGTTTTCAACCTTTTTGAAGCGCGCCGCCCCAAAATGATTTACAAAAAATTATGCGACCCCTTAACGTTTTTGCTCTCAAAGTTTGAAAATATTATTATAAAAAAAGAAAATTCAAAGAAAATAAAGCAAAAACATGACACTGCTTGCTACCTATTGATTAAGTTAATTTACACGAGATTAACTTTAAGTCCGCTTAACATTTGTTCTTTCCAAAACACACGGGATTAATTCATCTGGCATAAAGAGTATTCGTCTACGCAGCTTTGCAAATCTTGAAAAATACAACTGGCGAGTGTTTGTAAGAAATATTTTTGGAAGGCACCAAAGATTTGAACTTTGACTGGGAACTTTGTGTTGATATTTGCACTGACGGTGCTAGTGGCAATAAAAGTGGATTCGTAGCAAGACTTAAAACAATGTTGTCACATGCTGTCACTGTTTTCTCCATTGTCAAGCCTTGGCATCCAAGATCTTACCGTCAAATATAAGCGATGTACTTAATACTGTCATCAAAGTTGTAAATTCCATTAAAAAATCTTTACAGTCAAGATTGTTTCGAACAGTATGTGAAGACGTAGGCGCTGTCTATTAAAATCTTCTTTATCACACAAGGGTGAGGAGGTTATCAGGAAGGAAATATGCTGACAAGCATAATTGAATTGAGATCGCTATTGAACATGTTTTTTCACGTAGCAGAAACCGAATATAAAAATTTGTTTAATAATCTTAAGTGGCTTTTGATATTAGACGAAAACATAATATCCGCCAAAGATAAAATCAAAGCATTTATATACTTTAAAAATTGAAATGTGGTCAACATCTTTTAAACAACTACACTAGCTTTGAAAGTATTGCAACAGGAATTACATCGGATGAATTGGTGGGCGATTTTATTCCGACCAAGGGCTGCAAGAAGATAATGTTGATTGCTGGTTATTAAATCCGCTCGTAACTAACTGCGTTGAGTTCGCCGATCTTGCTAATAATTTGAAAGAAAATTTATTGCAACTTTTCGTGCGCTTTTGCCATTTTATGGTCGTAATAACCGTCCAAATGAGCGCGCTATTCGTCGAATTGTTGAAAATTTTGAGCTTACATTTTCTTTACATAATGTTCAAGTGCCAGTAAGACAAACAACCGCTCGAAGTAAAGGTTCAATTAGTCGTGACATAACCATAATGCCACAGCCAAACAGCTGCTTGCGCCCCCCAGTCGGTCGCTACCCAGCGGTTGAAAACCACCGCTTTATAACAAAAACTAATATTACTAAAAACTAAATTATACAAACATTGAATAACAGATCATAAAAGATCATAAATTAACAAATCGGTTTGTGAATACAGGAGTTATTCGATAATAAGGGTTTTAGTGCAAAAATTTGCACCCATTTTTTGCAAAGGGAAAATCAGTTCCATAACAGTAGAATTATGAGAGTGCAAACATAAAACCAAATACCTCTCGAATATATAAACTCGTTCTCGTTAGAAATCGGTTAACAGAGAATATAATCCCTATTAAACAAAACATTACGTATGAGTAAGGCTCGTATTTGTACTGTTTTTGGGAGTACTGTGCTATTTTTCGACATCAAAAACTGCGTACTTCTTTTCTCCCTCAAAATATTGTTTTTCGATACATAATAGAAATAAAAACGGCGAACAGCGAATTCATGCAATAATATTGTTTACTTCAAAAATAAGCATTCTCCTCGAGAATGTTTCGATTGTGGATCGGTGGGTGGAGATATTTTTTCATCTCAATAACGCCAATTGCGAATTCAAAGAAATGGCCACGATCGTTGAATATATTTTATGTTTGCCAGGAACTTCAGCATCAGTGGAACGAATCTTCTCTGCAGTGAACAAAACTTGGACGTCAGAAAAAACCCGATTAGATGTGCAAACATTGAAGGCGATTCTGACCGTCAAATGTAATTTGAAGTACAAATGCTTTGATTTCTACAATTACCTCAAAACGAAGCCGCTCATTGCTTATTCAAATTGCTTCAAACGACAAATCCAAAACAACAAAAGCTGATTTTGATGGAAATGATTCAGATGATGGAAATGATTTTTAATTTTTTTTTTTATATATTAAATAAAATATATACTGCGAAAGGTAGTGTTTTTCCAAATCGATTTACTGCTTTTTTAAAAAATTTCAGTGAAATGTACTGTTTTTGGTTCAAAAAAATATACGAGCGTTACGTATCAGTGATATAAAAAAAAAATGAAAAAAAAATTTCGTATTCGCATCTAAAACCCCTAACGAAACTATAATTTCGCGCAATTCATCGCGATTTCGGATGATTTCCTGCCTTTTGATGTTTTCACTAAAAAATTTAACAAAACTTAAAAATCTGTGTGTAAAAATTTTAATTTATTCAATAAACAAATTTACTATACGCGTACTTAAGGGCAAGAAATTACTTAAAAATATTTTATATATAATTTGCATTCATTCATCTGCTATATATTGTTAGCTAAAACCCATTCTGGAATTGTGGTTTTCTTTTATCGGTTATAAGTTAAGTGCTGTTATCACATGTATAATTGCAAGTTGTTAGTTTTTACTGAAATGTATGCTTTTGGTGGTTGACATCACCTGTTCAGCCATTAAAAAAACGAAAAGTAATACAAAGTCATAAAGAAAATAGTTCTAACTGGCCTCAAAATGCACATCTATCAATGACACAATTCATATAAAGAGCATCTGCTTGTCTCGCACCTACACATTTTGCATTTGTTGGTACGTTCTTTTTTTTCTTTTTTTTTTGAGAGAGATCATTCATCACGCGTTATGTTTTTAAAGTTGCTGCCATCAGGTTGGTTTTATAGTTGCTTTTACTAATGGTGTTTGGTATGAAAGTTGTTTGAGTACTTTTTTGGTTGCACGGTTATTACGATGTACTCTGTTACTCATGTGTGCAATTGTAATTTTTTTTTTTTTTTCTTTTCTTGAATTGGTTTTCGGCTAAAGCTTTATAGAAATTTTAATTGTTTTTAAGAAAGTTTACGTAAAATTAATAACCTTATTATTGTGAAGAGACAATTTCCTTTTGTGAAACTGGCATCTTTTTGAAAATTGTTATTTTTTTTTATTATTACAAATGAAGAGAAACTAGTTAGAAACATGTATTCAATGTTTTATTATCAGACCCAAAATGTTCTCCATGAACATGTTGCAGGGGAGAACACGTTGGATTTCGGTTTATCTATAAATAAGTGATTTTACTATTAACCGTATTTTAAGTTTGTTTTTAATAGAGGTGACCTTTACTTTAACGATTTATGTAACTAAATTTTAGTACTCAATTTTAATAATTCTTTGACTTGGCGAATTTGTGATACTTTCGCATCATAATTTGTATTAATTTTTACTTATATTTCATTGTTTTTTTTTTATTGTGAAAGTCAAACTAGCAATTGGCATTTTCTAGGGAGGGTCGCCAATTCAAAAAGAAAATTTTGCATCTCAATTCGGTACCAATTGGGAGCACAGTTGGTTGGGCGTGGAAATAACTAGACGAGTTGTTGTATGCTGAATTTATATTATTTTAATTATTTTTTTGTTTGAATTGCAAAGTATATAAATTCCGACGTCGCACACTGGGGATTTCGCGGAAAAAAGTCAAATTGTCAACATACTCTTCATGCAATATGCAGTGATATTTTGAAATTTTAGACTAAATAGTACAATCAAATCAAAAAGAATTACTCCGATCTGACTGCTAGTTTTTTTTTATAGCCGTCTCAAACTCTGTACTTGTATGTTTTACCGAAATAACTTAATTTAAACCTAAGAATTTCAAGACGAATATTATTTTATTATGTGAGCTAACGTTTTTCTTTTTATTTTTTATTTAAAGTAGGATATTTCAGTATACTAAAATTGAAAAAATAAACTCTGCAGAGACTTAAGTTTTTTTTTTTTGTTTATTTTTATGAACATATAACAAAAATTCCTTTTTTCTTCAAACATTTGGACCTGCAATTTTAGCCATACTTTCCCACAGTTCGAAATCACTTCTAATACATTGTGTCATATCTGTTTTTACATTTTTAATCAATTTCAAGTGCCACTAGGTGCCACCTGTCAATTTGTTTAACATTACTCAAGAACCACTAGTCGAAATTTGCTTAAACGAATTTAGAAAAATCAAGATATTTTTCTTAATTAAGGTAATATAATTCTCTGTGCCAAATTTCAAAAAGTTTGGGCCAAAAATAAATTTCGGGTTCTATGGGCGGTGGGAGGTGGGCGTGGCAAATTTTGATGAAACTTTATATATTTCTTAATTAAGGTAATATAATGCTCTGTGCCAAATTTAAAAAAGTTTGGGCCAAAAATAAATATCGGGTTCTATGGGCGGTGGAAACTTTATATTTTTCTTAATTGATCTAACCAAAGGCTCAGAGAAAAATTTCAACATTCTACGAGCACTCCTTATAGTTTTTTCCAAGCTTTCATACTGTGCGTCGTTAGCACTTTTCTTGAAATTTTTTTAATAAATTCGAAACTTAGATATTTTATTAAAGTGTGATTTATTCACTAAGTTGTAGGATATTTTCGCAAACTTTTTTTAAAGTTTTTCTCATTCACGAATGACCTAATATTTGTTTTAGTATTAACTACTTCTGCTACTGCTTCTTAAAACAAATTTTTAAAAATAAGGCTCGCGCCACGATGACGATCGAACGATAATGATGTAATTGTAATCAAAGAATAACTGATTTGTGATCTTTCTGTCATAATTATTAAACCGAAACATAAGCCTAAGTTATGTATATAAATTGTTTCTCTATCTCTCTCTCTCTTGTATGTGCCTTAAACTATATTAAAAGTTTTCTATTTTGTGTCCAATGATTCCCAAAAGCTGCATATGAAAAGCATGAAACATTTTTACTAGTTCCCATGTTTTTTTTTTTTGTGATTCTATTGAATTAAAAAAAATTAAACCAAATCATGTACAACTAAAATATCAAATAAGTAAATATTTTTTTTTTAGTTTTATAATTTTCAATTAAAATTCCATATAATACTTCTTTCTAAACATTTCTTTCACACATTTCTAGTATTTCCCAAGAAATCTGTCTTTCAGGCAAAACAATTTGAAAAAGAAACAAGTCACGTAGATCAGATTATAAACTTTTACTTTGATTTTATTAACAAATACCAAAGTTAAATGTTTGGTTTTTTTCAACAAAATATTTATACGCTTGTATATTTGTCAATTTTAAGGTCAAACCGCTAGCAAATTTCAAGTTAAGCGAATTAAATGCAACTGACAGTTGCAATTTTACCAAACCTGTCAAGATTAATCCTAAAATGCCGTAAAATGTTGCACAACAAAAAATAAAAAAATAAAAAAACAATCGTGATCAACAACACATAAATATTACAAACAAACAGATTTAAAGTAGTAACAAAAAAATATAAAATCTAGCAACCTCAAAAAAAAAAGTATAAAACTAGAAGTACAAGAAACGAGATACAAAAATAAGAAACCACGAAATTGAAATCAATTGTGTAGCAAAAATATAGAAGTTAAAACAAAAAAAAAAAAAGGTTAACATCTCTTACAGCTCTGTGAATTTGCTGTCAAATAAAGGAAGTGCAATGTACAGAAATTATCAAAAAAAATTGGAAAAAATTCCCTCTTTCAAATATAACAAAACATCACATATTTTCAAATAAACAGGAACATACAAGTGCATTTAAAATAACTTTTTTTTCCTTAGAAACTCGTAACATCCTCTAAAAAAATGTACTACAAACAAAAACTATACACATTGTTTGAAGTATAAAACCAAAGAAAAAAAAAAAAAGAGAAAAAAAACAGAAAATGTATCGACCACGAACAAATGTATGGCTGCAACAAAACAAAAAAATTCTATTGTACACATGTTATTTGTTGTTTTCTATTATAATTGTTGTTGTTGCCAATGTTCCAATTGTTAGTTTCGTAGAATACCAAATAACACCAAAGTTAAACATTTTGATGGGTTTGAACTGTCAGTGGCATTACGAATATACAACTGGGAGGAGAAAAGAACTAAAAAAACAAAACATTTAAAAGTTGTTCTTTTGTCTCATCTATTAGATTCACAAAACACCCTTCAGCAAAATGAAAAAAAAATAATAAATTTTAACGTTTTTCATATAAGAAAATTCATGTTATATCTTGTCCATTCGTGTTTTTCACAGTATGATGAAATAATTTACTCGAATTGAAAAATGTTCACTTTAGTTACAGGGATCATGGAAAAGCAGTTTCGTTAAACATTTCAGAGGAATATGATCATAATTATTTGGTATTTTGCAGCAGCTATTTATTATCATTTTTGTTGCGAATGATTGCACAGTGTAATGTTTAAGCCGATTATAGCAAAAATGTTCTGTTATGTGCATAAAAGTATTTATCCATATTATTGACAGCATTTAAACAAACAAACAAACAAACAAGCATATATTCAGGGATATAAAAACTAAAATCATGAAAGAAAAAACAATCAAATGAAATAAAATATCAACAGGCAGCATGACTAAAATTTTTTAAAGACTTTTGCACCTCGAAAGAAAATTAACCATTCGTGATTTTTTTTTTTTTTTCATCAACTTTATAACAGATGCCATATAAATAGCATTTACACAAAAGCATTGTGTATTTGTATGTGTATATGTACACGTGTTTTTCTAGCTTAATTAAATGTTTTAATTAGTGACAACATCTACCACTAAATGATTGATGATTGGCAACAGAAACGTTTAAAATAAACAATATATTGTCTGACACCTCATCCATTATGGATCGGCGCAATCATTATTTAACAACCAAGAACCTAATCTAAAAACGATGCAAATGTCAAGATAAATAATGGACAAAATTTAAGTAAAGGCTGTCGTATTGTTCATTGTATTTCAACACTTTACTAATAATACATATGTTTGCCGCAGAACATGCACACATGCATAAATACATAGATATGTATCTGTTATTTGTGTGTATATAAAAAGTTTATAAATATGTATGTAAGTATGTACTTTCAAATAAACAATATTAATGCTGACATTATTGTTGTTGTGGTTTAACGTTTACAACTCTCATTTACACGTTACTACATACAGAGATAAGTCAAATATTCGAGGATAGTTTAAGAAGTTTGTTGTATTATCATATGACATATAAATAAACGCTTTAACATGGACATGCTGATGTCCACATTAAACAAATGTAGAAATTCTGTATTTCTGCAAAATTAAATTGAGTAGATCCTTCAGAGTCCGCGAAAAAGAAAAGAAACTCCAAAAACACTGTAAGAAGAAAGTTTAGCTTTCTCGGTCATTGAATTTTGTCCGATTTAGGTCTTATCGCCCGCCCGTCGTAACAACACTGTCATAGTGATAAGCAAAAAACACCGATATTAAACAGATGAACATGTTTTCCAGGAGTAAAAGGAAACTTATTTACGCTCCTTCAATAACGTTTCATTGTAGAAGAATATTTTTTAAAAAAGAAGTTTTAATTTCTTTATAATATCTTTTCAAATGGCCTTCTCTCTTTTATATACAACATCTCTTTTTTTTCATTATTCGTTAAAATCTTCTTTGTCATTTGTCACATGTTGATTAGAAAAAAAAGACATATAACATGTAACATGTCACTGTGAAATAATAGGGGATCTGCCTGCCCTCCTTTCTCACAGCCAGTCCAACATTGAATGAATATTAACAAAAACAAATGAATTTTTGTAAATAAACTCGTAAATTAATTAACAGCGTATGAATGACATTTAATGCAAAAGGAATTTTTATTAAAAATTAACACAAGATTAGATAAGATGTCATGGGTATTTTATACATTTCACGATTGGGAAGAATGTTAAAAGATTTTTTAATAAAAATAAATAATGTTAATTGGTAATATTTTACAATTTAAGTTTTATTATTTGCATTTAGAAAAAAACAAACCAAATTGTATTCTACCAATTTCAATTGATATAAAAAATGTTTTTGTTTTAAATGTCGGTTGTACGAAAGAAAAATTCGTTCGAAATAACGGGCCCAGCAGTAACTTTAGTTTTTAATATGAATTTTTTTTATGGATAAAATCAGTCTTCATGGTCCTATGCCCCATTGGCATCTAAAAACGCGTTTTCTGCTGAGATGTGTATAAAGTTTGAAATTTTTGTTAAGATAATGGTTGAAATCTACTAATAGATTACCATCGGCATCGACTAAAGGCAACCTAGTGAACACAACAGGTTATAACTTGTTATGCATAGACCATTCACCATGCAAAAACTCTTTGCTTAAGTGTTTTAGCTTGCTTGTGATGAAGCTTTTGTTTTTAGCAACAAGACAAAAAGACTTCATATTATTTGCCCATAGTCCAACCAGCCACTAGTACCGGCCGAGTAGCAGTTCCTCTACTCTAGAAGGAGAAATTACCGATAACCGGTGACCGCATCTTGTCAGCGCATGTCAATCCAACCCAAAGGATATAGAGTATGAGCGTCTTGAGATAAGTCGAACATATGATCAACACTTCTGTGGCAATAAGGAAAAAGTGCTTAAGTAATAATATATATTTATTTACAAAAGTAGTTTTAAACGTTGAAGTGGTTTGATAAAAATCTACTCGCGTTGCACTAAAAGTTGATCATTCGTTTTTCGATTCTTTTAATTTATTAACACATGGTTATGGCCAGTATAACATATATATTCTATTTGAAATTTATTATGTTATAATATAAAATAAGATGATATTCCTTATGGGATAATTATTAAAAAAAGAATAAGCAGCAAGTAATCGTGCCAGAACTCAAAATCAGCTTATCTCGACTTAAGCACTTCTTCCTTTTTGCCACAGACTTGTCTATCTCTCCATTATGCATTCCTCTGTGGAATTTACCGACTCCCGTAGCACCAGTGTGTGGTTACTGTTCATGTGGCGAAAGAAAATTCTTTATTTATTTCACCAAGTTTGTATAAATAAAAAAACAATTTGCAAATTTTAATTGATAATGGAGATTTTAGAAGATTTACAGGAAATTTATTATTTTCTTTACTAACAAGTCGGACTGAATTCAAAAACATTTACATTTAAGCCAAAATGCACACGTATGCGCACTACTCCGACTAAAAAATGGAATGTTGTTAAATGGTTATCAGCTGGCACAATTATGACATAGCAAATTAATTTATGACGGGGTGTTCACACTTGGCATATTTTGTTTTGCTATTATTTTATGAAATCTGACTTTATGATTACACTGTGAATACCCCAATTATATTTACAAATCACAAATTTTTCTAGAAAAGTGTGGCTACTCACCAACTTATAGAATCATACTCTCTCGTGCCAACAATTTTAGTTCACAATAAAAAAAATTCTTGTCACAATCAGGCAAGTTACTCGCTCCGATCATAATGGTTTCAACGCCGTAATTGTGTTCCGATGAGTTTTGAATTACAGTCTTCAGATTCTGTTTGTTTTGTATTTAAATTTTACAGTGTTACAATTTTTTACGTTAAAAGTCGTTTTTTTAATTTTTTTAATATTCAACTTACTGAATTGAAACTATTTTCGATCTGATTTGAGTTCTGTGCAATGGTTGAATATATACATTTTTTTTATAAAGCCAACATTGAGTGCCACGTCGTACGATTCCGTACGACATTTCACCTATCGACGGGATAGGGATAGGTGACAGTGATTGTTTTTACTTAGAGCATGTACTGTAGAATTTGATGAGATTTTTTAAATAAAGAATAATTTACTGAAAATTTTTTTATGATGATTTTTTTTTTTTGGTTTTATAAAGTGAAAAATATATGAAATGTATTTTTTTTAAACTTTTATTAAAAAGTAAGTGATAGAATGGACTAGGGATATCTCAGAAATCGTTTTTTATCACTAATACACTCATTTAACAAAAAAAAAATTGTTGGCCTCCTGGGAAGGTTTTCGTCAAAACCGCTTGGCACTCAATGTTAACTCGATATATATGAAATGGAAAATTCTCCTCAAGTATACAACTTCTGGTAGTTTTCTTGCGTAGAGGTAGAATTTCAATATCAAAAGTGGCTGGAGACACTTCTGTATGGATGTTGTTCCACTTACGAGCTGCGATTTACTGGTCGTTTTCCATTTCTAAAAGTTGTAACTTTTTAACCGACTTAAAGAAAATAAATAGAGGCTGCCAATTCAAGAGGTATTTTTTTAATATTTAAGCCTTCATAACTTTAATATTTGGAAAAAGAATTTTTAATAATATTTTTTTATTGTATTTGTATAAAGTGTGGTTCGGACGGAGATTTGTTTCCCTAAAGTAACGGTTTTCGAATAAGTCCTGCATTTATAGACCGATTTTCATGGAGTTTTTTTCGTTGTGAAAGATTGCTTGCAGTTTGATCCCATACATTTTTGATAACAATTTATTGACCGAAGTTAAAAATTATTATTTGGTTGGAAGGGGTTTCTCGCATTTTGGTCCTACATTTTTTTTATCGGAAATCCATCATTCTCCCAAAAATATTATTTCTATAGAAATGTTAGCGGCCCCCTGAAATATTGTTTAACAAATTAACCCCGTAATTATGGACAGATTAAAAATTTGTTGGTATTGAATTCGGTTGTTTTTGCAACCATTTCGTCAAATTTGTATGCACTTAGTACAGAATATGGAATTTTCTTTTTATTCAATATTACACACTAAGATCTTCGTTGACCTTAAAAAGTTATTAACACAACAAGTTAAAAAAAAGAAAGATTTTTTTAAATATTTAACTAAGAAAAGTACGTAACGACAAAATATACGTAATTAATTATTTATAAGGTATTTGTTTTTAAATATTTCTCTTTTGCATCATTTATAGTTTTATTTTTTTTATTTTTTTTTTTTTTTTATTTTTGTAAATTATATGCTTGAATACCTTTTATTGAACATAATTTTAAGAAGAAGTATTCTTTTAAATAATTCATTTAATTATAAAATTTTCTTTTACCAGGAAATTAAGTTATTGCTAAAATATTTTCTAATACAAAATAAAAAGTATTGATTTCAATTTTCATTTAAACTTTAAAATTTTTTCTTTAGCAATTGTTTTTAATTGAAAAGTGTACAGAAAAACACTGAGAAAAATATTTGCTGCACATATTTTGCATTGTGTTGCAATACCTTGTATGCGGCATTGGAAATATATCGTGGAATCATTTCGATAAAGACCGACTTATATTAAACATTTGATATCTTGTGAGTAGCTTACAATGAAAATTATATGCATAAACGTGAGTAAGATGCATCGTCAGGAGAAAATGCCTGTTCATGCAGCTTAAGCAAGTTAATATGCCTACTTTAGACCAGAGGCGCTGCAATACTGATTAAAAAATTAACACAACACGCAAAGCGGAGTTGTAAAAGAATTAAGCCTTCTTTATGAGACTTTACGTGCTTGTACCAAATTTTGTATTAAAATTTATACTTACAGCGCGATTTTATATTCATGCTTTAAATGTTTCAATAGTTATATATTTTTTATGATATTTATAAGTGTATATCACAAAAAATTTTAAATAATTTACTTTACAAAATTCCTACTCATAAAAAAAACACAAATAAATATGTATTTATATTCTTTTTTCATTTTTTATACTTGACTTGCATTTAGTTATTTATGTCTTTTAGCCATAAATACTCTTTCATTCAATAATCGTCAAAAAAAAAATATACGTTTTAGTTGTAAATGTAACAAAAAGTTAAGATGAAAAGTATACTTGAATGAAAACTATGATGATGGTAAGTACATACGTTGGAATGAATAGTTCATAAGGCTCTAAGCTTAAGGACATCCCAAGACATCATCATTTGTTAGTATTGACAATGATGTCAATGACGACGATGATGATGATGATGATGATGATTGTTGTAACATTTATTTTGTTGAAGTTTTTGATAGAAAGTTTTTTTTCTTCTTCTTATTTATTTATTTATTGTACATGAAGTAAATCTATACATCGAAATGCGCAATATAAACTTATATTTTTATTAAAATTCTTATACGAATTTATAGAAATTGAATGAGTTGAATATATTTTTTATGTATATTATATATTTACTCTTATGTACAACATTTTATTAGTATCGAAGCTGATCTTGTAATTGTTTTTAGGAGTTCGTTTATATACTTTTTTTTTTTTTTGGTTTTTGCTTTTTAATCAGTCTTTTAAATGTGAACTGTTATAATACTATAAGTAATCTTTTATATATAAAGTTTAAGTATTTTTTAATGGATTTTATGAAATGGACTTAAGCAGAAAGTTTAAGTTTGATTTCCTAAAATCATTTTTAATGAAAAGTATATATTTAAATATTTCTTCTAATTTCTTCGATCTTTTATTAAATTTATTTTCAGTCTGATTTTTCCCGAGTTAAAGATCCACTTTTATGTTTTTTTATAAAAAATAACAATAACAATCTTTATTTTTAAAAAACCAATATTTCGCTACCAAACAATGGGTAGCTTCTTCAGGGTTATATTACGTTAATATTTATATGAAAAAATGTTTTGTTTGTTTACAAATTTTTGATAGGAAATTGAAAAAATTATTTCAAAACACATTTTCTGGCGCCAAATCAAAAAATTAATTTTTGTATGAACAAATTAACAAAATTATTTTAAAGCATATCTTAAGGATTATAGACAACATTAATATATAAAAACAAAACAACATATTTTACAAAAAATTAGCTTAAATTTCTACTTATATTAACTAAATATCTATAATTCTGAGCTATATTTGCTGTATCTATTTGGTAATTAATCCGTTGTGTATTGTGAACTTTACTGATCTGTAACATTTCTAGCATTAATCTATGCTTATAATTATTTTCTTTGTTTAAAATTAATGTATTTTTAAAATCAGGACAATGATTTGAGCTAGCGCTATGTAATGACAAAACTGTCTTTTGTGTTAATGTAGTGTTTCTGTATTTATAATCTGATTTATGTCCCGCAATTCTACTTTTTAATTTGTTCTTGGTAGTACCTACATATACCTTATTACAATTATCATTATCATTTCCACCACATGGAATCTTATAAACTAAGTTAGACATTTCCAATTTATCTATCCTATCTTTTGTCTTACTGAATAGTCTTCCTAATGTATTATACATTTTATGGGCCATTATATATTTCTTATTGTCATAAATCTTCGACTTTTCTAATCTTTCAGATATGAGAGGCACATAAGTTAGTGATTTATAAATCTTTGGTTCAATACTTGGTCTTGTATTTAAATTATTATGATTAACAAATTGTCTTATTAAACAACATATCAATTGAATTGGATAATTATTCTATTTTTAATTCTTTCTATATTAGTATTATGAAATTCTTTATCACTAATCTTTAGTATTCTCTGTATTAAATTTTTAGCCGTATTGATTATAATCCTTTTTGGATGTTTAGAAAAATAATTAATAAGCCGATCAGAAGATGTTGGCTTCTGATACCAATCAATCAATAAATTATTGCCTCTTTTTATTACCAATGTATCTAAATATGGAAGTTTAGAATTACATTCCTTTTCAATAGTAAATTTTAGATCATTATGAAATGAATTAAACATTGATAAAAATAACTTTAATTGAACTATCTGAAGTAATGCAAAAGAGATCATCAACGTATTTTAATAGAACTTTTGGTTTAATTATTAATTTTTCTATAGAACTATCTAATAATTTTTCCATAACTATATCTGCCATAATTGAAGAAGCTACCCATTGTTTGGTAGCGAAATATTGGTTTTTTAAAAATAAAGATTGTTATTGTTATTTTTTATAAAAAAACAAAAAAGTGGATCTTTAACTCGGGAAAAATCAGACTGAAAATAAAAGTATATATTGTTAAAACTAAATAAATTTATGTATTTTACGACCAACTAAAATCGTTAAGAAATTGGCAAGACACATATTTTAATTTAATTTAACCAATTGAACAAATTAAAATACCGTACAAACTTTTTAATCCGGACAGAAATAGTTTCAGTTATTTGCGGGTTTAGTGGATCGTCCGGACTAATGTTAAAATAAATTTTTAAATGCCTATAATTTGTTTTTATTACCGAACAGAAATATAAGTACACATAGGAATTAATTTGCATTTAATTAGTTTACAGAAAACATAAAGAAAAATTCTAAAAGTGGACAAAAATATTAATTGTGAAAAATAAGAATTTATTCGTTTCCAATAATTTGTCTGTGATTTTTCAAATTTACTTAATTGTTGTTTTGATTAATTGATAAATTTTTTTTGTGCCCTTTTTTTAAATACTTTCTAAAACATAAATAAAGGCAGTTTTGTTGATTCCATTAGACAAAAAACTTTAAATGTCCAGATTACTGAATAGTCCGATTTCGTAACTGTCTGGATTAGGGAGGCTGTACTTTCTTTTTTTAGATCAAGAAAATGTGGAAAAGGGATTTCTTCTTGTAAAACTCTGCTATTGTATGTTTTGTTAATTGAAGAGCAGTGTTGCAGCAGCTTTGGTATCAAGCAGACGCATTATATTTCTAACCTGAGCAGTCATTTGATTAATTTTTTTTACCTTACCGACGGTACTGCTAATCGAGGAAGCAGGCTGCTGTGGTGTACATGAGCTGGGAAGTGTATCAATCGTATCCGGAACAGATTTTAGTGCCCAGTGCTTTGCCTTCATCAAGTAAACAGTCCAACAACAATTGATGCACAATACGTTAAATTAATTCACGATATTGATTGGTTTAACCCAGAGCAGGGTTTGTACCCAGGTCTTAACTAAAAGCTTCCTTTGTAATTAACGTCCTAACAACCTCAGCCAAGATCACTCCCATTTATAGATGGTGGCCAAAATAAAAAACTTAAATTATCAGGAGTTTTTGCAATTTCTTCCATATAGTCTTCAAATTCAACATAAGACTTTTTTACGAATATTGTGCAATTAAACAGTTATTTAAAAATAATTTCAATATCATGTTGCCGAAAAGTATCCTCCCCCAGGGGCTTATTTAAAAAGAATTTAAATTTCAAACAACTTGACAAAGAATGTTGCAAAAATTTATTCATATAACAAATAATTCTAACTGAAAATCCAAATTATATTTTCAGGCAATTATTTATTCATTTCACTGACTTCATTTCATTTTGCACTTTCCCAGAAAAGCTTTTATCGTACACAATAAGAGAAAAGTGTCAAAGGAATGGTGACAAAGAAAAATAAAAAAGCAAACAAAAAAGAGTCTGTTACTTATAAACTAACAGCCAATACTTATTCATCCATGTAAGTCGCCATGAAAAGCTTTTCATTGTTTCTCCTTAAGCAGTAAACCGACTTACACAAGTTTAACTTAAACAGAAGAAAAAGAAAAAAGTATCAACTAGAAATGAACTTTCTTTTTTGCTGCCAAGTGTAAAACACAAAATAATGTTCTTCTGTGTAATTTTGTAAATTTTGTATGGAATCGAAAACCTGCAGATTCAAAAAAGGAGAAATTCAATTCATTCAAATGGTTTTTTTTTTTTGGAAATATAAGAACACACTAACGTCATCTAGTGCAATAATCAAATATTAAGTTAACAGAGAAAATTGCAGTTAATGTTAACAATTTTATTATAGTGTACGTGCGAAATAATGTGTCTGCAAAGAAGAAGTTTCTAAAGTGTGTTTTTTGCACTTAGACAGAAATAACATACACACATTTTATAAACTGTAGGAAATCATATGAATAATGGATGGTCGCTACACTTTTCATTAGCATTACAAACATAACAGAGGAATTTCATAAAGTAAAATTGTCATAAATAGAATGAATTTTAAGTTGCAATACTGCAACAATTCAATCAAACTAACAATTCGATGCTGTTATAAATATGTGCCATATGTTTTTATACAAATCAAAAGTGGTAACATTTGAGGAAACATTTAGTTTACTCCTTCACCATTCATTAAATTAACTTTTTTATAATTCATCCTTTCAACAGACGATAACAAGCTTGCGCCTTTTTTACATTGCAGAACATAAACATATTCAATGGTTCTAGTGAATGATTTCAACAATGGTTACCGAATAAAAGCAAATTATAACGTCGTTTTGAAAATGTTGTCAGCAAATTCCTTCTCCAGAACATTGTAATAATAAATAGATATAGAGAATCACTGAAGAAACTCTTACATTTCATTTTAGTTTCTTGTTCACTTTACAAAAAATTAAAATAATTGCAATCTTAACACATTTCTGTGGAGACTTTTCCCAAAACAGTTTATGTGTAATTTTAAAACATTATCGAAGAATCAAAATCTTTTTAAAAAGTGGAGTGAAACTTTTTAACCGATCCCAATCCCGATCTAGTCATTTTTTTTAGTTTTTTTAAACATTTTAAATTAAATTTTGATTAGTCGCAAACTAATAAATATGAAAAATATGGGTACGTTTGTATTTTTGTATACCAAAGGATAGACGTTTAATTAAATTCTGCATTTATAAATATTAATTTTTGTGAAATTGTCTTAACTCGACTTAAGCGGTTTTGTAAAAAGTCTACAGATTTAAAGATTTGTATTTTTCAGGAATTTTTTATTATATTTTTGAATGCCTAAAATATACTTTTTTAAACATTCGTATTCGTAAAAAATAAAATAGATTTAAAATGTGTTTTGGTAAAATATTTCAAAATAATTTTTTCTCATAATAGATTTGAAATTCATTTCAAATCTTATTAATAAGGGGTTAAGCGCAGTTTTTAATTTGTATAGGCTAAAGTTAGTAATGTCATGATCAGCGATAATATGACACTGTTAATATTTTAACCAACAAAAGAAATTTTGCATATCCAACATCACTTCAGATTTCAACATACAGGGCTGAATAAAACAAACGTTGTTTTCGATAGATGCCACTAGATCTTGTCAGTATTGATCTGTTTAATCACTACTTGCTACGTAGCTCTTGATTGTGCTTACATATTTCATTTCTTCACAGTTCGAATGAAAATAGAATATGAAACTTTTCAGGACTAAATTTCAATGTTGCCATTAAGAAGTAAATTACAATACGCATGTTTTTTTTATGATTTTTTTTGATCTGCTAAAGCTAAACTTTTTGTAATCATTACGAACTTTATTCTATGCAAATCAATACAGATTAGATAATAAGCAGTTCGGAATAAATAAAGTTCATATAAGTGATAGTTTTAATTGAGTTTCTTTTTAAACTTAAAACTTTTCTTGCAGCAGAAATTAATTTGTGCGAAGTCCAAAGTTGTATGGGCTAAACATTATTAAATAACTCATCTGATTTAAATTATGCACATAAATAAATAAACGAAATTTTTTTTTTACAAATTAAATTGTCCTGCTTGCATTTGTGTGTAATTGACAAACAGTTTGTTTTCTCTTGAAATGTCTTTGACAAATCAAAAAAAAAATATATATATGTATATATATTTACAAATATAAAAGAAAGTTGCAATGTAATGTTGCGTAATTTGATTCAATGCCCCAAGGATACATTTACCTTTATATTTTTGCGCTTTTAGTTGCTTTTTTTCCCTTCTTCTTTTCTTTGCTAGTTGTTGGTTGTTACGTTCATCATATTACGTCCGTTAAAAAGTATGAATTAATGCATGATATCAAATACAAACATCAAAGTAAAATCCGTTTAGATATTGTTTCAGATAATCTTTTTAAATTTTGTTTTTTTTTTTTCTTTTATTTTTATCATATTTTCTTCACATACTTAAACATAAAATGCGATATTTTAGCTAAAGGATATTTTATTTTACAAAGAGTTGCTTTGAAAAGCATCAGAAAAACCATATTTATTTAGTCTTACGGAAAACAAAGAGAAATCAGTGCGTCAAAGCATGGAAAAATGAACGATTCGAATTATATAAATTTGTCAGTATTAATATGAAATGTTTAAGAAAAAACTATATACATATACATAGTTCTTATTTTTCGGAAAAATTGTTTAAATCAACGCTTAATAATTTAAACGATTATAAAGGTTATTTAACGTCAAGGAATCAAACTCCCTAGCTGTTGAAGATCGGTATGCAGCAATAAGATCACGTAAACTTCAGGAGTACAATTAGCGTGATATGCCGTTTTTTTTTTTTTTTTTTTTAACAAGGAACAGCACTCAGGGATGACCCCTACGTATGCAGTGCATTGTGCCGGAACTCACGGAGAGGGATAGGGTAGAGGAGATAGATGTTGAAAATTTAGAAAGCTTAACTCCTTTACAACTCTGCTTTGCGCGTAATATTAATTTTTATAGCAGTGTTGAGGCGCCTCCGATGTTAAGTAGACGCATTAACTTTGTTAAGCTGTATTAGCAGGCATTTTATTAATTGTTTTACTTCGCCGATGTTTCAATGTGAATTGTATGTTTTTTAAAAGCCGCCCTTTAATTTCGATTAGGATTAGATAATTTAATTGAAGAGTTACTAAATGATTTTAAAATCAGAAAAAAAAGCGTCCAGTTTAAACATACACTGAGAAAAAATCATACAACATATATTTTTATTAGAAGACTTCGCACTCGACAAATTTTCCGTATAATATACGAAATCTAACAAAATAATAAAGAAAATTATGGTCGCAGCCAGGAAAGAAACTCACATCCTTCATTCATCATAATTTTTACCATCTTTTCTACTTATTTAACAAAAGATAAACATTCTTCAATACACTCATATACAGTTAAAATATATATTAAAGTAATTTCTAATTTCAAATAAATTTTTGCCAGGAAAAAAGGCTTTCGAAAGATTTTAATTTCTTTGGTAAAATAATCGAGTTGTTGCTTAAACAAATCTTCGGAATATGAACGAAAAGTTGGGATATTCTAAGAACATTCTACATATTTTGGTAAAAAAATTTTTTTTTGTGATCTCATGTTTGATTTTACACATAGACGTTTATGATAAAAACTTTAAGCTGATATATCCCCACCAATGGGTACTGCTTTAATAAATTTTATTCTCTTTGTGATGAAACTGAACAAAAAATGTACATTTGTCAAAAAAAAAAAAAAAAAAAAACATCCAAACAAACACAAAAGCAACATTCATAAAGAGAAAATAATGGCAACTACAAGTATAAAATTGTATTTAAAAGAAAGCAGAAAGAAAAAACTATCCTACGATGAAACGAGTAAATATGAAATATGAATTCACTTACGAATCACAGAGAGCCCAAGGCCATTAAGGCACATGCATACATACGGTTCAACCATCATACCGATATACATATAAATATGTAAACAAAATCAAGGGGGACACAAAAGTATTGGATTTATATCCATATGTTTGCTCTGTTTTTCTTTGTTTTATTTATTTTTTTAACTTACAACTGCATTACAAACACATAAAAAACTTAAAAAAAAAACATATACCAGCATCAAAATCGACATCAGCAATGACATCAACAGCAACTGCAAAAAAAAACAATAGCAGACTTTGGTTGTGTTTGTTCGAACTATCAGGGGCAAAAGAAAACTTGTTGTTACAACAGAAAATAAATGTAGGTCCTTATAATTTTTGTATGAAGTCAAATTAATGGAAAAAAAAACTATTTTTATAAAGTTTGTATATTTTCATTTTTTGTTTACGAACACAACAGTGAAAACAAATTTTAGCGTTAATAAATAAATATTATATTTAAAATTAAGATAGTGTTTATAAAATTCTTAAAAAGAGATAATATCGTCCTACTGAAATTTATCTAGGCGCTGATGCAGAACGTTTGTTGTATTTCATCACCGGTCACTGCAAATTTGGCAACCATGCAGAGATAAGAGGATAACGTGCCGTGAATTCTATGGAAGTTGCCTAAATGGGAAGGAGGAGGAGGAAACAATATCCCACCATCTTTGTTTGTGACCTGGACCAACGAATAGCAATTATGGGTCGATCATCCCTTGTCGAAATCGCCACAAATTCACTCCTTCATCAGGAGCAGTTGATGATATTATGACTGACCATCCCCCTTACGGTGTGAAATTGCCATTCTTCTACTTTGTATATGTATATGTAATTTCTATTTTCCTTTCTAATTCCTTCTTATTTCCTTATTGCCAAAAAACTCCAACTGTGCAGTAACAGGCTGACAATCTAACTAGACCTAATGCAGAGCGTACTTTAAGTTATCGCTAGAGAAAAATTTGATCAAGTAGACAAGATTTTTTTTTAAATTATTTTTATCAAGTCCGTTTTGTCTCTCTTTGTAGAAGAGTTAGCAAAAGTTCAATAAAATATCAATTATAAAATGAAGGAGTAGTTTGTCAATTGAAGTCAATTTATTTACGAGGTATGAATATTATTTACGCTTCAGTCCCATCAGTTTTGATCACAACTGTTCTGTACTTAACATTATCACATCACGATAATAAAAAAAGGAAAAAAGAAAATTGTCCAATAAACAAATAAGTAAGAGTCGTCAAAAGGCGAAAAGCACATGGGACACTTGTCTGTATTGGGTCTGGTAAAAAGTTACAAGAACATTTCTTAAAAAATTGTAAAGGTAATTAGCAATTAAAAACGTTTAGAATGCTATTAAAAATTGATTTTACTAATGACATTAATGTATTTAAATATTCTTAAAATTATGAAAGGAAATCGATAATTCTTAAAGTGAATTAAAATCCGATACACAAATTTTAGAATCGTATAGTTAAATTCTTAATTAAATTATTATTTTTTATTGGAAAGAAGAAACCACAGTTGACTCCGCAGAATTAAATTAATTTTAAAGGATATACAACTAATTTATTACAAACAGCTGTCGTGTTTGGCACTGAAGTCTAAGTGGTAAAAAACTCTAAGATGACTCCGTTGTTGGTCTCGAAACATCATGATGTCAGTTAAACTTTTCGTTCAGTATAAATTTTCTTTGTCTATTCAAATATTACAAACTTCTGGAGTTTTCCTTCTAATAAAAAATAATTCAATTAAATATTTAATTATACGAACTTAAGCCTGAAGAAAAAAAACTTGCAGTTCCGTGAACTCAATTTTTATTTTCGATATTTCTCCACACCGTTGGGAAGCTTCTTCATGGAAAAAATATTATTATTGCTATAATTTTCAAAACACCAAATTGTAAGGTAAAAAAACGAGATAAGAAAATCATTCCATAAAGTAATAATTTAAAATATTTCAAATAATTTTTCAAAGTTTATCCATGAAGCTTTTCAAAAGTATGGTTAAAGTCTACTGAACGATGTGGTAAAGTACTAACGGAATGAATTTACAAATGGCTTAACAATCAACAAATTAAGAAAAATATTATATAATTTACAAGCAATTTTCAAATTTCGAATAGCTCGTAAGATTATTTCTTAATTACTTTATTCAAATTTTTAATAAAAAAAAAAACGCGATTATGATGTTCGAAATTAGAAATTTTTGGCACCAACTCAAAGAACGAATCAAAAGGATAAAATTTGGTATGCCGCAAGTATTTTGACATATTCATGGGCCACTATTTTATTGTATAAACACAGATTTTAACAATACTTTTCTAAAGAAAATATTCTCAAGTATGTTTACAATTTTTTTTCGAAATTACTTTCTGCCTCTACAAATATTTACAACAGTTTTTTTTTTTCATTTATTTGCTATAATATCCCAGAGAGATGGCATTAAAAAAATTCAATATTTCATGTATACTCGAATGTATCAATGATTTAAAAAAAAAAGGAAGAAAAAGAAATAACCCCTCTTCGAAATTCTGCTTGACCACTACAAAGTGTTTCTCTCTGGTTTTTTGTTCGTATTTTTCACATACAACATCTCTATTATTTATGTTGCACTTAAGTTACTTTCATTTGGCATGTTGTTTTTTGTCAATGTACCGACTAAAAAAAGTAATTTTATATTTTTTTGTTTTGTTTTTACAATGTATGCTGCTTAAAATGTTGTGAACTTTGTCTGGTTTTAAACAGTAATTTTGACATTTAAGAAAAAACAATTAATTTAGTGTTAAAATTTAAGATTTTTGCTAAAGTGGTGTAGTTGTGGCTGCAAAAAAAAAAAAACATTGAAAAAAACATACTATAATTTTATTTGACTTTAATTATCTTTATTTGATTACTGATGATAAAAATGTGACTAAGAAACAACACGTGTCCTTTTATAAGGCTAAGGACTTTTATCTTAGATTGTATTCTAAATAAATTGTTTTATGGCTTAAAAGCGCATTTGTAAGATCTGAAACACAGCATTTATTGGAGTGTATTTAAATTTATTTACTATGTTGATCATGTTTATTCTCTCATGTTGCAACATTTTCCCAAAATTCTTCATTAATTAATGATTCCGAGTTAGAGATCTCTCTAGGTTAGGTTAGTTTAGGAAGGGTAGTGTGAAATACACATCCACTCGGACACCCAATTGGATCCATTTTGATTCCCTTCATTTATAATTTATTGACTAACTAGTCTCCTTACAGCCCGACGAGAAACAAAGAGCCGTTAACATCCATCATTCAGCCACTTAATTCCCATGATAAATCCCCTGATAACCTCAAGTTTGTACTTCGCGATATCACTAATGCACTCATGGAAACGTCTGCTCAGCCATCTTTGCCTATGGCGTTGCAGCCTTGGTCAATGACAGATAATATGCTCTATAGTTTCTGGCTCCTCTTCATCTCCACACATCATACAGAAATCCGGAGAGCCATTTTCCCATATGCTGGTCCTCGCTCTAACCGAGCAATGGCCAGTCAAGGCGCCTACTAAGACTCTCAAAACCTTTCTTTTCATACCCAGCAGAAGATCAGATTTACCTGAGTCTAGTTATGTCCATATGGACTTCGAGACTCTACAATCTTCTCTATTCCTCCAGGAATGGTTAGCTCTGCTAATTGCCCAGTTACTGAGTTCCCTATAGTAGTGACCAATTGGACCGACCTGTCACTAACTGCCCCATCTAATGCTGGCCCTATTCTTGCCAGCTCATCAGCGATTTCGTTTCCCTCAATGTTGCAATGTCCTGGTACCGAACATAGCCTAACGCTAAATTTGTCCATAAGCAAGTTGAGAGATCGCCTACACTTGCTGACCAGCTTCGATTTGACACTATGCCCCTTCAAAGCTTTCAGCGCCGCCTCACTGTCAACGTAGAATGTTACCTCCACGCCTTCAGTAACGTGTTCTGTCATTAGTTCAGTGACCCTGAGGATCGCTAGGATCTCAGCCTGAAATACACTACATTCGTTCGTTAGAGATCTCTCTATAATCGTCATAAAAAAAAATGCTAAACAACGATATTTGATGGTATTGAAATACAAAATTACTTTTATCTGACATAACTACCTTTCCGACCAGGCCGTCAATATTTATATACCCACTTGCAAAAGAAAGAAACAAATGCACTGTTTCTATTTCGAAATACCACGTTGCAATTCTTGAATGATGTATGTCTCACTTTGTCTTGTTCAATGCATGATAGCTTACAAACTGTACGAAGAAGTAATCAAGAGGTCTTCAACCTGCTTACAAATTAATCTAGAATGTGTACGAGCTAACTACTACTACCAGCTTACAATGTATTTAAAGATATACTGAGCATTGGTGATCATTGGTTGAAAACTTCTGCATATTGCTTACTTCGTGTACAAAAGAAATGCCTTCATTCCACAAATGCGGCAATACATTTTAAACCCTATAATAAGTTCGTGAATGTGTTGTGTGCATTATTGTCCTACATGCATGCATCGGTTCATCGCTTTTGTAATCGAAATGACCGCCGCTGTGACATAGATCTCATATATTTACGTTACAGCTCGTATATGAGGCATCTCCTTAAAATATAACATTAGAACTTCTGATATGACAATACAATCAGGAAAAAATAATGTTCGTTTTCCTTCATAATCAAATGTATGTATGCACCTATTACACCCGTACCATGTTCGAATAGAATGTGGAACGAAAGAAAAATCGCGCAAAATAACACCCATAATATTTTCCAAATAATGGAAAATATATGTGATTTTCGTATGTGTGAAAATTTACTCTTATTTCCGATATATTATCCAGCGTAAGCTACATTAACTCAAAAGCACATTTAAATTTTTACTGAGGAGTAAAGAGTATTTTTAACTACACAAAACAGTTGAAATGATTTTGTGAAAAAATTTAAACTTTGTTCAACAAACTCTGAACGCTTTTGGCCCATGTGACCAAAGTTTTCATCGGACATGTAAAAGTATTTAATGTTTATAAGCATAACTTTCGTTTTCGTTAGAAAATAATTAAGGTGGTAGCTTCGTTGAATAAATATTTTTGCCCGGCTCTGGGTATGGACATATCCACAGAAAAGTTTAGTTTTTCTAACGTGACACCAACAATTAATTGAACTTGCATTTCCGATCCATGTTGCTGAATTTATTCCCCTTCTTTAAAGATCTACTGCGCTCTATGTTAAAATAAAAAATAGCATATAAAGTATAACTTTTTCTTAATTAAACAATTTTAATTTTTTCTGGTGTTACGTGACAAAAAGTAGGCTTTTCCACGGAAATGTCCATATGTAAAAAGTCATTATTTCTGGGTAAAGATTTATCAGCACATGGAATCTCTGCGCGGGTTTGAAGAATTTCCCCTCACGGTATTTCACATTAGCTTCAAGCCTCCGGTCATACTTAAAGATTTTATACGCTAAGGATTTTTGAAAAGTTCCTTCACTGAGTTAGATTTGTTCTGCACTGCCACAATGTTTTCTAGGCGTATCTTATAACGGGTTCGTTATTATTGTTTACCATTTTAGTATATTATTTTTTTAATTCCATATTCAAAAAAACATCTGATTTTATGGCGTATAACTAAGTTCTACTGTAGGGTATTATTTTATTTTAATAGCACGGCCTGTTTATTTTCTTCTATTGTGATGACCTCTACAACCTCTCGAGATTTATAACAAGATGTTTTTTTTTTTTTTTTTGTTTTTTTTTTTTTTGACAAAAACAAACATTTTAAAAACAAACCAGAAAAAATATTTAATGTATAATTGAAAACTTATCAACCTTCATCTTGTTGGACATGAGCAATTTCGTTTTTATTTTAATAAAACACATATATCTCTACACATGCATACTAGAACTCGTAAATATGGTTGATTATACAGATTTAAAAAAACTGTAAAAAAAAAATTTATTGTCAAAAATAAAACAACACTCGAGGAAACTGTGTGTTTATTGTTTCTTTTCTGTCTCAGTTTTTAAACAAATTCAATCTAAATAACAATTTCGTATTTCTGTTTTCTTTTTAGCTTGTTATATATTTTTTTTCAGTTTCTTACTCGAAACAAACAAGTTGTTTGTTGCTGCTTGTTGAATCAACTTGTATATACTTCAACTGTCCATTTTGTTCGTTTATTTGACAGGGATAACGTTCGTATCTGATAACTTTATACTGATTAAAGACAAGTTATAAAAAAAAGAAGGGAAAAAATAAACATTAAACCTGGTACCGAAACAAACAAGCAACAACAATAATAAAATGCTAAAGAAAAAAATTGTCTAAAAAATACATAAAATAAAAATAACGTTTAAAACCCCCACCCAAAAAAACCTATATAATAAAAACATAAAGAAAAGGTATTTCACAGCTGGTAATATGTACACATGCGACTACATGCATATCGAGCTTTTGCTGCAGTAGAGTCATAAGTCAAAAAAATGTTATTTTTGAGTTAATAAATTAATTAGCATTAATTGTAAAATCGTGCTTCAGAATGTGTAAAAATTTCATTCAAATATCTTGCATACTAAACTTCTGAGACAAATATTAAATTTTCGTTTACCATTAAGTGTTTTTCTGCAAAAATACTTTTTTTTGAGTTATGACTCTATTGCAGCAAGGGATCGATATATAAAAAATGAGTTGTAATTTGAAACACAAAGTCACCGTGGATTTAGCAGAAAAATATTTAAATTTAAATAACAAATAAAAACTTGATAAAGTAAATAGATTGTCTTACTAGAGAAAAATATTGTAACTTATTTTTATAATATTTTTCAAAGGAAGTCCTGGAATTGCCCAATTACAGAGTTCCCTATAGTAGTAACCGATTGGAGGTTTAACCGACATGTCACTAACTTTCACAGCTAATGCTGACCCTGTTCTTGCCAGCTAATCGATTTCACAGCGATTTCATTTCCCTCAATATTGCAATGTCCTATGTTGGGTACATAGCCTAACGCTAAATTTGTCCATAAGCATGTTGAGAGATCGCCTACACTTGCTGACCAGCTTCGATTTGACACTATGCCCCTTCAAAGCTTTCAGCGCCGCCTCACTGTCAACGTAGAATGTTACCTCCACGCCTTCAGTAACGTGTTCTGTCATTAGTTCAGTGACCCTGAGGATCGCAAGGATCTCAGCCTGAAATACACTACATTCGTTTGGTAGAATAAAAGACCTACGAATGTCCGTTCCTCAAAAATAGACGCCAGCACCCGTGCCTATTTCCATTTTCGATTCATCTGTAAAGACCGCGCAGCCCTCGTACAGTCTATTAGATTTGACCCAAAGATCTCTATCCGGAATGACTAGTGAAGGTCTCAACAACCTTGGAGTCCGTAAAACCAGGGGATATGGTCCCGTCTGCTAAAACTAATCTTTTTCAAGAGTGATGTTTCACCTGTAAATCCTGGCCTTACAAAGCCCGCTTCCGAAAAAATATTTTAAAAAAAGGATTTCATCAACAAGTTCTTATAAACTTTGCATTTTTATACATGTAAATTTTTACTTTAAGTTTAATTCTTGCTTATGCGCAGAGCAGTTTTTTATTATAAAATTTTTATGGCAATTTATAAGCATTTAAAAAAAATTGCATCTTCCCCCATCAGCTTTTGCCACACAGCTGAAAAGTAGGCTATGTTAAATGAAAAGTTAGTGTAAAATTGATTTATATGTACTCCGAGACGCAATTGGACCCATTGTGATTCCTGTATTCGTAATACATGTGATCAGCACACATTGTATAAGGCTAGAATCGATCTCAGGACCTCTCGGTTAATAAGCTATCATCGTCACAAAAAATCTACAGTTGTACCGTACCGTAAGATAACTATGCTTTAATATTAGTTCAAAGGTCACCGGTTCAGTTCCACAATATTTTCTCCAACAGTTTTACTTTTAAAAATTTTCATATGCATTTACGTATTTCGGTTTGTTATATGAGAAAGAAAGAGAAAAAGAGAGAGAGAGAGAATTTAAATATATAATTTTGCTACGCTACTCTTATAACTGCAAACCGAATCACTGTACATTATAAACGCCAGATAACAGATATAAAAATTTATAAGTTGTTTTAAGCATTTTTTGTGTTGATGACAATACTGTTGATGTTCTGTTTCGTATATATTTTTCATTTCTATAATTTCGTTTTATTTATTTTGTATACATACATTTACTAAATATCTTTCTTCCTTTTTTAAAGATACTAAGCAAACCACCAAAAATATTTTCTACAAATTTTTTTAATGTACTCGTATATAAAAAGTAAATATGGATCTAACAACTACTTTAAAAAATTGCACATAAAATCTACTCATGACTTATGCATGTCCTTTAACTTTAAACTATTTCTTAGGAAAATTCCTATCATAATGCTAAAAATGAATACAAGTAACAAAGAGATCCGAAAAGTATTATAATATTTACTAAAACAATAAAACCTGAGTAGTCGTCTACTTGTTCTTACTTTTTACAAAATTCATACGTACATAACATTAAAAGTTTTTGTATGAAAAACATATTTTTTAGTGTTTTTGAATTATTTATTAGGTTGTTTTACACTTCATTTCGAATTTTACTATTAAAAGAAGTGAATAGGAATACAAAATATATATAAACATACAGACGTTACTCATTTACAAAAAAAAAAAAAAAAAAAAAAAAACAGTTGAAACGTTTCATTATGTTTGTTACACCTCCTTAGTTATTTAGTTTTCATGCTTTATCATTTTCTATTCTTTCATATATTTCATATTTATCCGTCTGTACGATTATAATTTTAGCATAATTTAAAAAAGGTTATAAGTTACTTTTTTATAGTGATGAGCATGTTGCTCATGACCTATGATAGTCAAAATAAACAGATATCGAACATAACTTAAGTTCAGACTTGCTGTAAAATACTTTTATTTGTCCTGTATAGTTTGTAGTTTACTCTTTTTTTCAAAGACAGAATTTGTATATCTTGTGTGAGAACCAATTGGCCACTTCGAGCGTAAAATAGTATATTTGACCATTTTCTAATCATTTTAGTTTTGTGCAGACTTATACAGCAGTCAATTACATCAACAACCTTCATATTGCTACTAGTGGCTTTGTTTCGCTATATACCAGGGAAAGAATTTTCCCCCGATTTCCACAAAAAAAATTCAAATTCGGTGTATAAATGGAGGAGTATTCAAAAATATATAACTTAAAAAATATATATATATGCATGCGTCTAAACAAACAGGCTGAAGCATTTTGAAAATTGGTCAATAATAAGCGGAGTCATGCTACAAATATATTTGGGTAGAGAAGAAAAGAACTTGCTTAGAATTTAGGCACCAAACTTCAACAAAACTTATTCAAACAAACAAAGGCGTTATTTGATAACACAGTGCAACACGAAAAAATATAACGATATACGGGCACCACTACGTGATAAAAGACAAAATAAAAAAAGACACATGTCTTCCAGTTTTGCTCAAATTCATGCACTTTTTTTTAGTGTTCCCCAAAGATTTGGGGCCGCGGTGTCATTTTTGCGAAAAAACTGATCATTTTCTAAGGCTCATATCTTGCAAACAGTTTGGAATTTTGATTTACTCTCTGAGGCAAAGTTGTAGCTCTTGTTATAAAGAACAAAAATTTTGAACATATAAAATCAAAAAACCTTTATCGTCAAGATCAAAATCGCAAAAAACTTTAAAAAAATCAACTTAACTTAACTTTTTCCCCTGTTCAGGTCCATAGGTAGCAAACCGTTCAAAATTCAAAGAAACAATCAACTACAAAAATGAACTAAAAAAAATTTATGGAACCCAACTGCAACCAAAAACTTTGAAATCAGTTTATAAATTAAAAATTTTTAAAGGTTCAGACATAAGTAAAAAAATTGGAACAGAACTACTCGTAATATCCGTCTACTTTTTTTTATAAAATGGGTGTAAAAATATACTTTAGCAATTGAATTGACAACGTATGAGCAACGCGAATATATTTAAACGAATATTAATCATACGCCCTGTGTATACATAGAAAATATGACCTCACTAGCACCCGTTATGTCTGTGGTCACAAGCAATAATCGCCTAAGCCCAAAAACATGTTTAAAGCCGGCCACTCACGTACAGTTTTAACTGTCAGTTTCAACTGTTCAGTTATAACTGACAGACTTAACTGTGAACTGAGAGGTACACACACGTGCAGTTCAATACTTCAGTTTTTAACATGGATTCGAATGAGCAGGGCGGTTTGGCCGCTCTCGGTGTACTTTTGTAATTTTGCAAAAAAGAAAAAAAAAACAACTTCAACAGTGGTGCAAGAAGTGCATGCTCCAGACTTCTTTAATGCCTCAAGTTTCTTTTTTTCTTTGCGAAAAGCGGATCTTAAGCTGTTTATTTTTGACAAAACAGATTTCTTTTCCGCGTCAGGTTCTACTTCTTGTAACTTCTTCGCCAGCTTGTTGTAGGCATCATCTTTTTTGGCGTGATCATGGACATCGTTAGATTGCCATAAATTCAGATCTATATATTGTAATAAAATCAACTATCACTTGGTTCTGTTTACGCGACATGATACGCACTCTCGCTCGCCACAAATTGAACTGAGAACGGTACAGTTGAACCCCCACACACGTTCACTTCAGTTGAAACTGACAGTTAAAACTGTACGTGAGTGGCCGGCTTTAGAGAGAAAAGAAAATTAGCCTTTATAAGAACGTGTCTGAAAAAAAATTAAAAGCGGTCATTTGCAGAATGAAAGATTCTGCAAAGGTGAAATGTTAAAAAATAAGTAAAATTAAGGGAATTATTAATAAAAAAAATATATAGACGCTTAATGCAACTCTGAAATTTTAAATTGAAAATACTTATATATGTCGGCTTTAGCGTTTGTTGAACGAAAGGGTTCGGATTGTTGCTTGGGGTAATCGTTTTTAATTTGCAACAATCGCTAATCTTTTCTTTGGCTCTAATAACAGACCTCTTCTTTAGAAAATTTATTTCGTCAAAAACATGCAAAAACACTAAAATCATTATAAATTATTTAAAGAAAATAAAATATTATTGTACATTTTGGCGCTGATTGTTAATTTACTAGACTTAGTGAAAGACTTAAGCAAAGACAAAATCATAACAGAAAGTCTCGGTCCAATTCGCTTTGAAAATCATCTACTTCCGATTTCCAATAATGAACCAAACAATGAGTCAACAAAGCATCTGATAAAACAACTGGATAATTAAAATTTTAGTTTACTTATACATGATGTATATGAGAGATTTTGGCCAATGAGGCCAAACGAAAGGTTGGATGGTATGCCACCTTTTCGGAAATAATTATGAGACTATTCTAAACTACGCACAATACTTATAATCCCGAAATTGAGATTTTTTTTAAAAATGTTTACATGTAATTTAAATTTATAGATAATTAAAACTTTACTTATACATGAGTTCTCCTAAGTATTTTGGCCAATGTGGCCAAATGAAGAGTTGGCATGCTGTGCTACATAAGACACTACTAGACACCATATCCGTAGAAAATTTTCCCCCCATCTCCCAGCATGTTAGAGAAAAGGACCAATGTCCTTTCGCCATTATTCATTTTTAAAAGGCACTGAAAACCGTTTAATACTAATTATTTTTTTAATAACTAAGTTGTTTCTTTCTTAAGTCGAGTTAGTTAGTTGTGGCCAAAGATATATTTAAGAACTTAATTAAATACAAGCTGTGCAAGTCTTACAACTTATTCGCTTAGATATAAATACCTTTTGACATACAAAGTCCCATTAAATCTTTCTTTATATTTTGGCTTATAAGTCCTTTTTTTAGTGTATTGCAGAGCTCTCACTCTTTATTTCAAAATCCTTTATGTTTATTCACATCTACTTAAGTAGTTTTATTTATCAAAACTCTAACATATAAAATAAGTTGAAAATATAAACTTTCTTCTGCACATTTAAATGTTAAATCTTTCATAAAATAGTACCTTTTTGTTTGTATTTTTTTTACACAAAAATATTAGCTATTGTGTTTTTTTTTTTTTTTTTTTTTTTTTGAAAGTCTTCTATTCTTTATATAATTTTGTTCACACAACTAGTCGTTATCATTATTTGTTTATAAACGTATGTTGGTTTGTTTGTTTTTTTTCTTTTTTTTTGTTCGATTGTTTGCTTGAACCCAGATAGAGAACTGAGTAAGTTTTCATGAATGAATATTTATTACCCGAATTACTTAAGTCTTTTGTTTTGTTATTATTCAAAATATTAAAAATGTATAAATATTTTATAACCTTAAGATAAGTATATAAAATTGCATTTTACGTGAAGTTTTCATATTTGTGCATAAAAATAATGTATTCAACTTATAGTATTATTACATGTAGTTTGCCATAAATAGTTTAAACATACTCTAAATACTCTGGTCTAAACAGTTGAAACTACTAATTAAATATTAATAAGAATCGAAATAACTCTTTAAAAAATTACAAAACAAAAAGAAGGCTATACAACGTCTTATAAATTTTTACTTGAACAGACAAAAATTTCATAGTCACTTCATTGGCACATGTGCCCACTAATCAGTAGACTTAAACCATATTTTGAAAAGTTACCAAACTTTATATCTATAAAAACAAAAAAAAATCATTTGAGAATTACAGAAGAATAAGCGTAGTAGGCTTATAACATATTCAGACACACGATTTAATTGCCCAATTGAGAAATCTACGGAGTTAAATTCTTATTTTTCATACAAGAACGCAATTAATAAATGGATCAATTAAAAGTAATTGCATTACTTACTAATAATACATAACTCCCGTTCTTTGAAGTAAATTCTTTGAAATTCAACGTATTATACGTTGTTTCAGTAAAATATTCCTTGAAATTCAAAGTAAAATTTTATGTATTTAAGAACTCAACGTTGAAACCAGTGTTTGATTTTAATCGTTGAAAAACAATGAAATTGGTTTTTTGATTTAACGTTTAATACGTTGAATTTAAGAAACTCGTTCATTTATTTAAACACAATGAAGAAATACTTTGATTCAAAGAACCTGTTTCTTGATTTTAAGTAATATACGTTGATTTTTTGGTATGACTACGTTGGATCAAGGAATAAATTCTTAAAAATCAACGTACGGTTTCAACGTAATTGTTTCTTGACTTCATCAAGCCAACGTATGGCAAATACGTTGAATTCAAAGAACCTGCCTATTCCTTGATTCAACGAATTATTCCTTATTTTTCAACCAAGATTTTGGTTGAGTGTAGCTTGAATATGTGCGAGTACTAAATGTTGTTGGTCCAACTAATATAAAATTGTGGCAATTATTTTTGAACAAGTCATAACTAGAATTTCACGTAGTAGTAAAAAACTATTAAGGACAGAAATGTAGCCCACACAGAGCCATTAACACCGGTATACAAAATGTTATGATCGGACTAAAAAAGGCGAAACAGTGAACAAAATACTGAAAGGGCGGTATTTGTAAACCAAAATAAAATAAATAAATAAATAAATAATGTTTATATCAAAATGTTTATTAACGAAAAATTAATTGCTTTCTAGAATAGATCGTCTATACTTAATTTATTAGAGATTTCAAAAAATTAATTTATATATGGAAATTTTGAAAAAAGTTGCGAAAATTCAAACTAAATATTTGGTTACTTGTAAGATAAATTCGAATATTCGAAACTTCGCTCTTCTTCTTGTGAAATTTGGTATTAGCCGAGCTTTTCTATAAGACAGGCGGTTAGAAATTAAGGAAATTGAAAATAAATTAATTTGACTAATTTTTTATTCTTTTTATCAATTAAGGCACATTAGAATCTCCTCAAGTTTGGCAATAAAAAATATCTGGTGATAAATTGTTTTCAGTACGCCAAACTGATAGAGAATTTAGGAAACCAAGATTGAATACTTCCATTGCATGGAATCCATAATACTTGCATTGATTCAATTAAAAATCGGTTAATAGATTAATTCATCAAATAGATAATTTTAATTAAATAATTATCTGTGTTGCAAATATTTTAAACATAAAAATTAAATTAAAAAATAAAATAAAAATACTTACACTTTCAGTGCTTGATGAAACTGTTGTTGCTGCTGCCGACCTTGTAGTTGCAACACTTTTTACCACATTAAAACTCACTGGTTTTGCAGGGAACGCTTTATTTATCGGCTGTTGGCTGAGAGAATGATGTGGACACAAATTATTTGTAGCGGCCACTTGATTGTTAGTAATTGATGGTGTCGTACCAGCCATTATGTTGGGCACATTAAAAGGAACAAAATACATTTGTTGATTATTTGTAGCCATTGTGGCGGCTGCAGATGCCTGTGGTGTCGTAGGTAAAAATTTTGGAACTGGTGTATGTAAGGGTGGTGGTGGTACTGGAAATGTCATAATAGGTGGCATATTTAAAGTTTGATTAACATGACTTAGCGATGGACAATGACAATGAGCTGGCTGCTGCTGCTGGTGGTGGTGTTGTTGATGTATTTGATGTTGGTTGTGAAGTTGATGCGAACAATTTGTTTGGTTTGTTAATTGTTGTTGACGCATTTGTTGTTCCTGGTCCATTTTCAATTTACACTGTAAGCAGCCCCTATTGGGACGCATTGTTCCAGTAGATGGTTGAATATTATATGGAGAAGCAGCATTTGTACGCACTTGATTGCCCAGTGTGGAAAGCTTTGGAGCTTTTGGCCCATTCCAACATTGACAAGTACAAGGCAATAAGCCTAAATAGCTCAGCCCTAAGGGGCTGGCTTCGTTCTGGTTACCGGTGGAGGTAATTTTTAGGCTGTTGCTTTAAATTTATTTTAATTTGTTTGCAGTTGTAGCGAAAATGTCTGAAAACAAAACGAAAACGAGCTCATAAATAATTCATTTCAATAAACTCCAATGTGTGTCCGTATGTATGTATGTTCATATAATGTTGCTTCAATTTCCACAAGAAGAAAAATGTCAAAAATTAAGCAAACCAATTTTTTAGTTGACTGCATCTTAATTTACATTACGCCCATTCTGTACCAAACAGCCTTTACATTTTTAGGTATGTGTGTGTGTGTGTGTTATATTTTTTTTTTTTTTTTATTTTTGATAATATTTACTTTTCTATGAATTTTTACTGTGTCTTTTTTTATTCTATTTGAATTTTAAGCATTTTATAAAGATTGTTTCCTTGAAAAGTGAACTGCTTGTATACGAAGGACAAATAAAGTAAAATAAGCAAACAAGAATCGCATAATAAAAGAAGAAAAAAAGATTGTTGAGAAAATGAAAGTTTTGGTAAATGGCATTAGAGAATATTTAAAGAATTAACATTTGGATATCACTAAAAAACATTTGGGGCATCCGATACCAAGAAATCGATATGAACAATATTTTTTTAGGTCGATACAACGATAGTATTGTGTAATTTTTTAATGAATATAAGTTAACAATAGCCAGTATTCAAATTCGTGGAACAGGCAGTTATTTGTAAGTCTTATTTTTTCCCACTTCAGAAGTACTAAGAAATATTTGATCAACACCGAGCTGCAGGACAAATCTCGTAAAGTAACGAAAATTTCATATTTAAAAAATCCCAGCGGCGGAAAGAAGCACTAAGCAGGCTTTATATGGTCTTTTGGAAGGCCTTACGTTGCCTCTTGCCCCATTCCATACTCATACATATTTTACACACGATGTCCTAGCCAGCCAAAGCCTTCTAAGTTCCCTTCTTACACAGGCCTGGCAAAAGGCCTTATTCAGTCACAAATTTATTTTTAAATTACCTTTAGAAATGCAAAAACGAAGTATGAACCCATGAAAGTGCCAAAATATCAACTCTACAAAATAGTGATTATTGTATTATGTTGAATTTCAGGGTTAACTATTTATTTATTTATTCATGTATATTAAACACTACATTTTTAGAAGTGATTTGGTAGGCCTTCCATAATGTCTTCGTGAGAAGGCAAGCGAGCATGAGTACAAAAATCTAAAAGAAGCTCTAGGATGGCCTTACGGAGGACCTTATAAATAAAGGCCTCCAAAATTCCGCCGCTGGGATGCAAAGTAATTCAAGACAAACATAACACAAACTCAGTTTTTTTAATTAAAAGTCTTCGAAAATTATGAAAAAAATATTATAAGTTCATGAACAGAAAACGAGAATAAATAAAAATTTAGTTACCAATATTGGTATTTTGACTGCCAGTAAAGTTGCTTTACTTTATGACGCCCATTTTTTGTGATTGAGTTTATGGGTTACATTATTCAACTGCTTTGAACAAATATGTTTTCCAAATTCAAATTAGATATTTGCAGAGGCTAACGGGATAATTATTTGACAATACTGTTTTTTGTGGTGGACTTTATGGCTGCATTATTCAACCGATTTGGAAAAAACTTATACCAAATTGAAAATATTTAATTGCGGAAGTGAACAAGATTTTGTCAATTATAATTTGTTTAGTATTTTGGGAGTCATAAGCGCTTAAATTTGCTACTAATATATGCACACATATTACTCATGTATGTAAGTTAAAATAACCAATCAACATAAACATGGATTTGTTTTTCTCCAATTCGTTTTGCAAAGAAAGTAACTACAATAAGAAAATTTCTTTTCTATCTTTGGATGTGTAAAAATTGTAGAAATGTTAAAGGAAGAAGAAAGAGGAGAAGGTACATATTTAGATTTTTTTCAGTCATAGTTTTCGTATATGAGAATGCATGCAAATGTTCCATCAAATAATTATTGTTGTATTCGATTTTCTGTGCGATTTTCTTTATGCAAATTTTTCTATGTACATTAAAAACATTATTTACATCGAGAATACGGTCGATTTAGTCGGCCGTTGGCTATATTAGTAATGGTTTATCCTCTATAAATAAAATTTTAATCTTTAAATTTCACTTTACTACTGCTTTATCGAAAGGTCGTTTTATTGAGTATTTTAAGCATAATTTCGCTTTATATTCCATATATTAAACATATATTAAACTTATCAACTTCTGAAACTCTTATAAGTTCTGCAAACTCTACAAGAAATTGTGTTTAAAATCTCTGCTTAAAATAAACTGTGAATCGTCTAAAAAAAGAAGTTAATACCTTTTAGGGATGCATTACTACATATACCCATAAACTGAAAGTGGAAATTAGACGGGCAGTACATAGGATTTATGTATTCAAATGAGTTCTGTCAGATTTGAGCGAAATTTTTCTCCCTTGAAAATTTTAGAATAGATGTTTTTTTTCTACAATAACCTTATTATTATTTTTTTTTTAATTTCGCCTTAAAATATAAAATAAAAGGCGTAAACATCAATACAGTATTAATACCAAGTTGATACATTGTGTAGTTACTTTTTTAATACGTTGCACACTAAGGGCCTCATTTGTCTTGACTTTTACTTTCTGTTCTGTTCTGTGCCGTTCTGTTGTTGAATTTTTGTAGTAAGAAATTCTGTAAAACCGTATCAGCTGTTTCTTGCAGAATATACATAGCCGAATATACATATATTATCGGCAGCGGCGGCGGCGGCGGTGTTGACAAATTTAAAACGGCGCTTCGTCTTAATGATCAGGTTGAATAATTTTAAAGAAAGTAAGTTAAAAACTTTATTTAATTAAAAAAAACTCTACTCACTATACATTTTTCATGAATATAATATTTGTTTATTAAAAATCGTTTGTTTTTGATGTGCTTAAAGTCGATGGCGGCGGTCATAATAAAAATTTATCAGCGATTACGCGGAAATTTTGTTCCGATCAGCTTGGTTTACTGAAACAAGCAGCTGTCTCTTGCCACTTGTCATTTAGAACTTCCCCCCGGAGGTAATAGTTCATCTTGTTGACTTTAACAACAAGGTGCAATGCCTCCCGGGGTATAGGGTAATCTGACTTTTATAGACATCACCTTTTGTCAGTTACCCATAAAAACTTATATGCACGGAACAATCTCTGAATTAACAGAGCAACGGGAAGTGCATATCTATATATATAAAATACAAAAAATGTTTGTACCCATGTTCGCTATAGACTCGGAAACTATCCAACCGATTTGATCCAAACTGGTGTCATTCAAAAGGGAATTTATAGAGGATGGTTTTAGGCTTTTAATATTTCAAGTGGGCGTAGCCCCTCCCACATAAATTGAATAACATCATATATCTTGACTATTGTGATAGCAAGAGTTTTGAAACATTGCAATAGTTCATATGTTACTAATGTGAGTAATCACGACAAAAATGGGCGTTATCGGACAAGTGGGCGTGGCAGCTCCCATATAACCCAAAAATTGAAATCGCCATATTTTGGGCATTTTTTGACCTACGCCGATGATATTTGGTACATATAGTATTGACATAATTAGGAATACGTACTAGGAGAAAAGTGAGTGGGACCACGCCCCTTTATAGGAAAATAAAAATCTTAATATAGTCTTAACTATTGGACCGATGGTCATTAAATTTTCACAGCATGTTACTGTGACTCTGAAATGAATAATAGGCTATATGAAGTATTGATTGAGCAAAGGGGCGTGTCACCACCCATATAACCCAAAAATTTATATCGCCATATATTGGGCATTGTTTGACCTACGTCGATGATATTTGGTACATATTTTATTGGCATATTTTGGAATACGTACCAGGAGAAAAGTGGGTGGGACCACGCCCCTTTTTTGGAAAATTAAAAATCGTAATATAGTCTTAACTACTGGACCGATCGTCATTAAATTTTTACAATAGGATATATAAATACTTTTAATTTTATTTTATAACGAGGCGGGTAGCGAAGCACACCGGGATAGGCTAGTATTTTATAATGAAGGAAGTGGCTTGCCACGTAAGTCTATATAGAAGGTGTAAGGGTACCCAAGGTCTAGCCCATGACCAAAACCAATAGAAAGCTAATCCCTCAGGATTTACTTTCGAAACTCTACCAGTAGTTTGAACTGGTACTACGGGGACCGGCAGCCCACATGGGGGATTGACTAAAACCGGGGAAGTGGAGTTCTCTCTCTAATTCTTCCGGTGGCATGATCCCGTGGCCGGTTGTTGGTTGAGGTCTCTTTCGATAGTTCACGTAGTGGTTGTGGTTGTTACCAAAAGCTGGGAGAGGTGTTGGTTTAAAGATTGATGCTCGCTTTGCGGACTTGGTGTCAACCAACGCGAAGCCTCTATATGCGGTTGTGAATCAACAGATTCCAGAGTTTAGGTAGCTCGCTTACTTTAGCAAGATGTTTGGACATGACGGGCCTAGGTCATGTCTGATAAGTTGCTACCTGTTGTAAAAATGTAATTGAATTGTTTTAAAAAGTCTAACGAATATCGATGTTGCAATGTCATAAAGTCCATGAACATTTTTATTGATCATTTAATTTGCTGCTCGAAGCAGTGTCGCTTAGAAAATTTGTTTTTGCACACAGCCCAAATCTGGATTAAAAGATGCCTTTTGTTAATTTGTTAATATTTCGACCAGCAGCTAAAATGCATTACTATTCTGAAAATATGGATTTCCGCTGTGGTCATCCCTGGCAGGTCTTTTATGAATTTGGACGTATCTAATTACATTGGTGGAGACGGTTACAGTTTAAAAGATATATAATTTCCATCATAAAATTTCTTTTTTTCATGAATATTACCACAGTAGGGATTATGAAAACCAATATAAGGTGGTTAAATGGATTAGTCAAGAAAACAAGGACTATATTTTTTTGATTATGCGATAAAAAGAAAGATGGGTTACAAGTATACAAAATGGGTTAAGAGGTATTAAGGAAGAAGAGATAGCGAGAGAGAACATTTTCCATATAGAACAGTTCTTTAAACAAATTTGAGCACCGTTTAGAAAGTCACGCAGGAAATCACTTCCTGCTACTGGACGAAGGAACACAAGTCTCTTGTGTCCGACATTCTTAGTGAAAAGATCGCAGAGGCACCCAAAGGATCTCTCGAGTAAAAAATAAAGACGTCGATAACCTACAGCGAATTAGAAGCACAGAAAGGGTGCAATATTATCTGCTTCTTCGACGAAAGTACAGACGAAGCGATAGCCATGCGTTTAGTTTGTGTTCCGAAAGTTCAGTTCACCATAACTGAGGACATACGGGAAATTAAGGGTTGTTTAGTTCTATTAACTTTGAAGTGAGAGCATAGAGTTCTCGCTGTAGAACAGGTTGTATTGCTATACTATCTGATTTGAACTATTTGCATAAGAGCAGCGCTAATTCGTCTTAATCAGGACGAGAGTGGACTAAGACAAAGATTGTCAATATTGACTGCCTGACGGTTAAGCCTGAATAACAAGCCGCCGCGTTTACTGATGTATTAGTGTGGTATATTGAATAAGTAGGATGCTACAGAAATAAAAGCTAACAGAACGAGATATGTTCGTCGAGTATATTGAATGATTAATTATTTAATTTTTTGCAAAAGCGACGCAAAGTACTGTAGAGTCTATTGATTCACTGGATTCAGCGGATTTAAGTTCAATCTAAAAACCCTAGATGTTTGTTGCAATAAAGTGAATTGCTTTGAAACTTGTATTTGTGAAACAAACATATCTCTGAGCATACTTTTTATCACTTTATATATACAAATTATATTCATTTGTGATGTTGGGGCACTGTAAACAGATGTTATTTACCAAAATTACTACATATATATATACATACGAATATATAGATGTACAAACACGAACCACAACTTTTGACTGTGGCTTGTGCTTGTATTTCTTTTTTTCACAATACAAACAAACAATAAAAAATAAAGAGCAAAATCAACCAGCTTGTTCGTTGGCCTTAATTAAATTTAAATATTTTATCACCCAAAAATTGCTTGTTACAAGAAGAGTAGAAAAATAAACCTAGAAAAAAAAATTATTTCAAAACTAAAACAGCAAATATGTTACATGCGAATACAGAAAAAAAACACGGCAAAAATATTCTAGCACAGAATTTTTGTTTATACTTTTTGTTTATTCTGTAAAGTAAAGTTGTTGTTGTTGTTGTTGTCGTTGCGCACATACCACACTTCACATTCAATTGAGTTGAATAATTGCCACATGCTTTATGACCAACAGTTTTTGACACTTTTCATTTGTTCCTTGTTTTCGAATGATGAAAGGCGGCTAAAAAAGCAGACATACTCGCAACAAATGCTTTATATGTATGTAACCAACAAAGGGTTAATACTACTTAAATCTTTTGTTTAAATTTTGCTGATAAAGTTGTGTTTAATGCAAACAAATATATATTAAAAATAGGTGGTGGTAAAGTGGGATAAAACGTGCACTGTAGGACGATTTTAGATTTAAAATTTAGGGTACTTTTTTTATACAATTTATAGAACTTAATTAAGACAAAAATATATAGTCTAATTTTACCCTTATTTATTTTTGTCTTTAAAAAATTCAATTTGGACTCATTCAGCTAAACCTTAATTAGGTCAGCTACAAACATATCAGAAAAAAAAAATATTGAACGGAGCAGGACATTATAGGAATAATAGACCAAGAATATGATTGAAGATTTTATTTGGTTCCGTATACGAAAATTAAAACCTAAAACTCACGGCCGAAAACGTTTTTAGAGATTTTTTTTTTGGCTAAAATCATATAATATTACTCTATCTATCGTCTATCTATTTAGTTGTTTAATTTATATTTAAATTAATCTGTGTTTGTATCAGTGTTTATTTGAATGGTTGTATGTTTGCATGTTTCAAACGCTAAGACTGATCATCTTTAAATTTTGAAAGCTTATTACTGATGACGGCAAAATTTAAAATAGGATATGTTTTTTAATATTAAAATTAGGTGTGGGTTATTTCTAGAACAAAGTACAACTTTAAGAAAAATATTTAAGCAAAAACATGGGGGAAATGTTCACATATCTGCGCAATTAAAACCGTGAATTTTTTCTAGTTTTATGTGGGTTACTAATAGAAAAATAAATACAATTAGCACCGCCATCTTAAAACGATAGGAGGATAAAAACGATAATCCCTACAAAGATATATTGATCATTGCATAATTTTTCTATAACTGGGCCGACATTAAAAATTTTGCATAATTCACGCTTTGTATTCTAGAATATTTGACAGGATATTAGTATCCTTACGTAGCCTTATGACCCTGTGAAAACAATTCTCAGTTGCGGCCATACGTAATTTTATTTTTCTTGCATTATTAAAAATACCCAGCAAAAAATTATTATGTTTCTGGAAGCAAACAAAACAAAATTTCATGCTTTCGAGATGCGCAGTTTTGCAGCGCTTCCGAGGCTGCACAAAAAGAAGGCAGAGAGATCGCTCAACTTATTTTTAAGCACGTTGAAGTTGGTCGGCTATTTACATTTAATTGACACGAATAATAGATTAAACAGCGAATGGAAGATAAAATTTCATTTATATGCTCTCTCCCTCTCTCTCCATCTCTTATTTATTAATAGTTGTGTATTTGCCTACAGATGAATTATGTATGTTAGTAGACGAAGGCATAATTCAGATAATTCAAACATGATTTTAGCGCATTTTGGATGATTAGAAAAAATCGCTCTTTTTATGTAAAAAACAAGAGCTCCAAAGTGGGCATCGCGAACAAAAATCATGCATGTTCGAAGTGCTTTTAGCAGCAGGAGGCACAACAACAACAAGCATCTCTTCCTTACAAACCTGCTTCAACCGAAGCAGTAGTTTTTGCTGGGTAGTAGCTATGAAAACTGAACCCCAAATCAAATATGATATGAAAAATGGCCGCAAAGTTTTGTATTGAAAACAATAACACACATTTTTAGGCCATTTTTCAGTTTTTATTTTAAAATTTTGTGTGAATTATCCTCTATTTTTGTTCAATTTAAATTTTTTCAGTTTGGAACAATTTTTCTGAAACAACAATAAATACTTTTGAAGTAATTTTTCCTATTTTGCGGCCAGTTTTTTTTTATATTCTTTTGAGCAACTATTCAGTTTGTGGCCTTTTCTTATTTGGCCCAAAGTTGACAATTTTTGGAATTTTTTATGATTTTGTCATTTGTAGACATTTTATTTTACTAATTTTAAATCATTTGTTCAGCTTAAGGTCTGATAATATAAAATAAAAGATAAACTTTCATTTCTATTATTACTTCATTTGTTTTTTATTTTTCTTGATATTTTGATTATCTTCAGGAGATCTAAAATATATACATATATATATATATATATATAAACACAAATAGAAAATTTGTTTGTTATTACGAAAAATTAAATATAAAAATATGTATATCACAAATTTTGTGTTAAGTACTTTTTCAAAAAGAAATGGTGTAGATAATTTAAAAAAAGTTTTAAAGCTTGGTGTTGATTACTGTCCTCTTTCTTTAACAAATGATAATGAATTTTTGGATTATTTAAAATTTTTGCACTTTCCACAGATAATATTAATTTACTATGAAACTTAAATCATGGTGTCAATAAAGCTTCCTCTACTATCCCCAGAAAAACTACTGCTGTATATTGAAGTGAGTGCAGACTGGTTTTAACTGAACCACTTCAGTTTTGGTACGCAGTATGAAATCCGTATTCCTGTCATATAAAATAAACCGCTTTTTTTCAGTTTTTGTTCAGTTGGTCACCTGGTATCTGCAAGATTACTCTCAATTTCTTTATTTCTATTAAAATCAAAAGACATGCCTCTCACGTTATTATTGCTTTCGTTCGAGAATGATTCAATGAGAACATTTTAAAAACTTTAACATAGAATTTTAACTGTGTTTTTTTACTAAGGGGTGTCTATAAAAATAAACAAAAAATTGTTATAAACATCAAAGGTTTAACAAAAAATTCATTTTGATGCTTAATTCATTTTCTTTAAATTGATTAATTTAAATTAATTTAAAAACGAAATTTATATTTAATTTAATATATACTACCAGAAAGTAATGTTTAAATCTTTAGCACTTTTAATTTAAAACTATTTTACATGAGACAAATTAATAAAAAAAAAAATCGCTTGTATATTGGTATGGAGTTATGTTTTACAGCATATGCTTATGCTACAGCACTGCATTATTGATATTGATGTATGAGTTTGTAATAACTTTATAAACAACAGAAAAAAATAATAATACACATTTCAAGTGTTGCCTCATTCTACAATAAGAAAACTGTACATTTGTTTTACTTAAAAAATAATTATCTGTTTTCAATATGATTTAAATATAGATCACCATCTATTGATATCACAAAATTAAAGTAAATCTAAGTAGCATCATTTGAACTTCGAACAGATTCAGCCTTATGGATTAGAAGCTTTTATATTTAATACTATTAAGTACCAGCTTCTCCTTATTTGATTTCCCAAAATTTCTTATTTATATTCCTCCTATCATTGATTGAAATTTCCATAAGGCGAAGGAGGGTCACAATTTTTTTTCTTTTCCACACATTTTGAATATTTACTATAGTAAATTTTGTTCATTATAGAAATCGCAATATATAATATATACAAACTTCCTCGGTTTTTTCCCGTAAAAATTATCCTGTATTTTGATCTGGGTCTTAAGTCAACTCCTTGAAGTAGTTTTCGAGTTATAGTAAAACAACCATCCAAAAATCAAAGCATACAAACATTTTAATAAAAGTAGTATTTTGTCCATTTCTTACTTGGGAGTTCATGTATGAATAGATGAGTTTTTAAACTTTTCAAACGTGACGGTATTTAGCTACCTGCGAAATGCAGCATACATACAGATTAGCTAAACCATAATAAATAATATTTGTAATTCTGAACAGCAACGGTAAAAATAAAACCAATTACTTTCATAACTCTGTTCATTTATAGTTCTACATGTTTGTTTCTCACATTTTTGTGTCTCCCGGACTGTAAAAGTTCCAGATCGGAATATGTGCATATAATATTTTAAAACAGTCAATAGCACTTAAGTAAATAACGTAATATGTGAATTTCTACAATAAGTAATCCTAAAATGTATACAAGAAAAAGGATACTCTGTTAGTAACGTAAACTTCGAATTATTTGTAGTAGTTGTAGCTAAGAAATTTTATTCGGTAATCTATTGAAATTTTTACAAATAATCTAGAATTTTCAAGGCTTCAGTAACGCCGCGGCCTACAATAGAAAAATTTAAGATTATTTTATCTGGGATTTATTTTAAAATTAGTCAGTATCTTATTAATTGTAAAATCGGACACTTAATATAACTATTATCATATTGTTATAGAAACTGTAACAAAACAAATATCTAAGAGGATTTCCTATAATTAAGCCATTAAATAGGAGAAAATCGACTAAACGAAACCAAAAAAGCAAAAACCAAAAAAACTGTCAAAACCAAGGAATTAAAATCGAAAAACTCGCCAAAACTAAAATATTAAAGGTGTAATTCACAAATGATTATTAAAGTTATTGTGGCGTTAATGTACGAATTTTGTATGAGAAAACCGGTTTTAATGTGCACATTAACTTTATAAATCGTTTATGAATTACACCTTAAAACATTAATAGTGTTATTCAGAAAAAGTTAAAGTAAAAAATCCAATATTAAGCAGGATTTATTAAAGTATTATTCACAAACGATTATTAGCTTAATTTGCAGACATTAACGCCATATTAAAAGTTGAAATTTTCAAGTACGTGGAACCCTACTTTAAACCTAAATTAAAGTAAAATGATATTTCTGTGCTGCTGATATTCATTTGTTTAAATGTACACCTTTTTATAAAAACTTATTAAAAAATAATAAATTTTTGTAGTTAATTGTGTAAAATATGGAAACATTAAATTTTATTAGAAGAATTGGTAAGTTAATACGTGATACGAAATTTTTTTTACTTCTGTTGCACTTAAACAGAATACATCACAGAAATTTCCAACTCGAGTCGACCGAGAATATATGAGGAGAGGGTTGACCCATTCTTTCTTCCTAACACGGAATTTAAAAAAACCGATTCAACAAAGAAACTGTAAACAAAATTACAAATTTAATAAAAAAAAAAGATATATTGTTGGACAGTAGAGGATGCGGCACATCAGCGGAAGTGCAAGTTTTGGTAGCTTTGCGCACTTTGGGAAGAAGAGAGGTAGGTCTCATATTCCATGATGCATATATGTACATATGTACATATATTTGTATGTACTCAATATATAAAAATCAAAATTGTTCTTTAAGATGCAGGATGATGCAGGATGATGCAGGAGACATTCATGGCCTCTCCCAAGCCACGGTAAGCAGAATTTGTTCTAAAGTCTCCTGCGCCATTGCGAAACTTGCAAAAGACAAAATCAAAATGCTTGCATCTATAGAAGAAGAAGTAAAAATATCTAAACAATTTAAAGAAATATGCAACTTTCCTAAGTTTATCGGTGCCTTTGACGGAACCCAAATAAAAATTTAAAAAACCAACACAAGTATTTTCAACAAAAACTTTTACTCAATTATAACAATAGCTTTACTTACTTTGTCCTCTTCGTTTAAATTTTCGGATCTTTTTCTTTAATATTTTCAAAATATTCACCAAAAATTAATTAGCAAAGTAATGGAAATCTACAGAACTTCTTAGTGATGTACATACAACCGAAAAAAGTAAACAAAGCTCGTACTTCAAATAACCGGATTAAAATGTTTATCCGATTATTTGAAGTAATTTAAATCCTTATATTAAAACTATACAAAAATGTATTAATATATCCGAATATCCGGATGAATTAAGAATCATTTTTTTTTTGTATCGTTAACTATAAAGAGACAAGAGAGAATGATGGTGTTGCCAGTATCAACATGTTAAATTTATTAAAGAATACTCTAGTTAATATGGTGTTTTGCACTGGTAACTAACACGAACTTCAAACCTCAATTAAGATTTTTTTTTTTGCATAAGGCTGTAAATATTATTAGTTTTTTTTTTAATTTTTACAGCACAAATACTTTTCTATTAAAAATAATTATCATTCGGATCATCTTTTTGTTTTTTTATACAGATGTATAAAATTACATTTCATACGAATGATGAATACTTCTAATTATTTTCTTTTTCATTTAATTCTGCGATTCCATTAGTTTTAAAAATTTCACCGGAGTTTACGATAATCATATCATCATTTAAGGATTTCAATTATTTTTAAGGCAAAACAGTTCAACTATTTGCAAATATAAAAATGTTTTCGATTTCAAGTTAAATACAACATTATTTTAACCATAAGTTTACAAAAACACCGCGGTTTATGAAAATTATTTCTTTTGTATTCCTTAAAGTTTAAGCGCTTTTTTTATCATAACTATGTTTTATTATTAGAGGAATTATCGGAATGTTTTTTATATTTAATATTATTCTATTTTATATTTACTATTATTCTATAAAGTAGTTATACATGTGTATCTCATAAAAATGAAATTTGGCAAATTCCGTTAAAGTTTTAAAAGTGTTACTCGTAGCAGGTATGGGTACAATCGCATGAGAGGGACCGGTAACTTTACCATGGCGTTGTCATTAGAGGGAGTCAATTGACATAATAAAGATACCCAGTGATAGGTCCTAGACCTAAACTTAAGGTACTTCTCCTGTGGTGGTTTCCTAAGTACTAGTCTCAGTTATTATTTTCCTGATTCGTGATGTATACATAAGTATGTATGAAATCTTTCGATGAGCCACTGAGTGATGGAATTTTGTTAGCAATTTTTGGTACTAGTTTTGTGATATGCCCTCTTTTCACCAGTCACAACTCAGAAACACTCGGAACCATTCCCATTTTCACCTATCATAGGACAGGTATGTTTTAGACAATTGCTACAACATTTCACGTAGGGACGATTTGCAGCCGCGTCTTTAAATTTTCAATATATTATACAAAGTCACAATTTCAATATTTTAATTTCAATTTCAAACAAAGAGCAAAAATGAGAGAAAATGCCATGGTATATTAAACACAGGTAAAATCGTCCTGCCTGTTGTAGACGTCTATTTTTTGTTTTACAAATGTCAAATTGCATGTAGCAGAGCATCAAGTTGATTAAAAATTTATAGCGGCGTCTTAGTCTTAGCTAGCTAAAATTATTTCAATCCGGAAATTTTATTACAAAAATAAAAATATTTGCTGTAACGCAAAATTTTATATCACATTAAGAACCTGAACACAAACTATGCATTTTTAACAGCCGAATTATCTGTAAAAGCAGTAAAAGACCGATGTGTTTTTTAGCCGGTCGAATTCACAAAAGCGGCGATGATGTCCCGCTTCGAAGCGAACGGCTTGTTTCTTGGTTTTTGACACACAGAAAACATATTACACTAACAAATTGCCTGTTGTTTTTGTGATGTTGTATTTGTTTCAGGAACAATAATACCTACATAATTTATGGCTGATATCGTAACTGTATTTTAATGAAAATTTCACAATTCTTATTCTTGTCAAATAGCGATTGCCAAGAAAAAATCTATTAAACTTTTAGTTCACAATAATGTGTGTGAAATATTGAATATAAATGAATTTAATAAATTTAAATTTCATATAAAACACGGCAATGTAAAAAATTGCAGGCCAAGGAAATATTAAAACCACTAAGATTTTCAAAAATTTATATATTATAAATATTCAATCTAGTTCTAGCGCTTCTTTAAGATCTAGCGGCTTTGTGGGACTGTGAAATTAAGCGGCAGTTTGATTAATTTATTGTTTTCACATGAAGAGCAAGTATTTGAGTGTAGAGTATTCATGAAAATTATAATTCTTTGACCTTTTTATATTTTTCTTATAAGATTCTCTTAAACTTGAGATCAGTTTTTATATAAAAAATTTTCAAGCGGCAAAGGATTGTCATAAAACTCCAAAGAAATGTTGGTTTAAATGAATTGTTAAGAAGTAAAAAATCACCTTAAGTTGACTATAATTTTTCAAACATATTTTCTTTCTAATATTTGTACATCGGATTTAAAAAAGACCCTTAAAATCAGTAAAAAATAACTGAAATCCTTTCATCATAAAAAATATTTTCAAATGAATAATTCAACTGCTGACCGGTATGTTCTCAGCCGATGTGATGTATTTTCTTTTTTTGTAGAATGGCGCATTACATAAAACACAGCAAATTCAAAGACCGTAAACATAAACAGTTATAACAACAAACTGCAATACATGCACACAATCGTTCTCATTTCAATACAACAACTGCATAAACAATACAAATACTGCACTCACACTCTCTTTCTCTGTTTCACAGGATGAGGAAGAAAAAATATAACAACAATTTGTATCGAATATTCTCAGCAACTGTCACCAACGAACGTGAGCAAAACGCAAAACACACTCGAAACGATTTAAAATTATTTTTTTTTTGTGCTCGCTTTTAATACGGAAAATACGAATTGTGAAAAAAATACGGCCAAAAAAACACTTGATGCGCAAGATTTCTATTTATTTATATGCACTAATTTTTCACTAATTATTTTGTAAACACGTTTTGCCAGGATTTTAACAGGAGTTTCTTCGTAAACAGCGTAATTTACGTATAAAACACCGCCTTGTAACGTCAATTTAAAACTAAAACAATGTTTTGATGACTGGTTATGCGTTATAACGGACGCAAGGGTATCATAATACAACCACTGCAATCACCACTATATGCTTGAGTAAAATGAAATATATTTAAAAAAAAATAAATCCTAAGTAGAAAAAAAATTAAACACGAATACAGATTGTGCAGAAGAATAATATAACAAACGTTTACACGTCGATGAATACACAAACACACGTACATACACACAAGCTGTAACAATTATCCAACAAATAGTAACCCCAATGTAAATACGCGATACCCCAACAATGTGTATTGAAAAAAAAACTAGAAAATAAAAAGTGCTGCAATGAGTACACGATGCACACACACACACAACGGGAAAACCTGCAAAAAGTTGACATTACCATGTGGCTAAGAACACATGCACACACACATACTTTTATACTCTTCAGCAAACACACACCCATTAGTTAGGGATACAATATATTGCCATGACACAGTGATAACCAGAGCCAGTTATTATAAAATGAAAACTAACACAAAAAAAATATGGCATTTCTTTTTTTTTTTTTGGCAAACAATTGCTTCTGCAGAAACTTACAAACAACGTTACGCAAAATTATTTCAAATCGAAAACTTTTCTCATGCATAAATTTCTATGTACAATGATACATGTGTATGTGTGTGTGTGTTTGTTAGCTTGCCGCATCCGCCTCTTTATAGCCAAAAGAGTAAAACATCATTTATGAAATTCTTTTGTCTAAACTAACATACATACCAATACATATAGTTTTTATATATATATAAATAAAAAAATTAAGATTTTTTAAATCTTTTTATTCATGACATGATGATGAGCTGAAGCTGAAACACACTAAGTTAAGTTCACTCTTTCTTTCAAGGATTTTTAATATGCTAATTTTCAACTTAGTAAATTTTCTGCAAAAACCATACAATAATTCCTGAGAGCAACTTAATTCAAATCAAATACAAATGCCTCTCAATTTTGTACAGAAAGCAATTTGTAAGTGCATTAAAATTACTTGCACTATGGCTACATTTTGTTTAAAAGTAAAATAGCTAAAATAAAAATAGGTGATATATTACAATATTTTAAGTATGCGATGAACGATATTGTGAACAGCTATTGGTGGAGAGTTGAAATTTGCAAAGGATATATGTATACTTAAAGTGAAGGAGTCTACAAAAAATTTTAATATTAAGAGCCACAAGATTTTTCTTTCTAATTTAAATAATAATTTAATTTATAACAAAATTATATTTAGAGAAAACGAACTTAAGCCTGAAAAATTAAAAATTTCTTGGATTAAATATCACTCAGTTCGAATAAAAAATTCACAACTTAATTAAAAAAAAAATTCCAAATTAGGCAAAATGAATTGAAAAATGCGTCTGAAGTAAATGAAAATTTAAAAATTCCTAACTTAATTGTAAAAATTTAAATTTAAATGATCTGTTAATTAGAAGCGACTAACCGAGTATTTTTTATTTGAAAACATTCATTATCGATTCACTTAAACCTAGTTTGCCTCGCATCTCAAGTTTATGACATCCTTGGGAGATGAATTTTCGATTAAATTATTTAATAAAATTAAGTATACCATTCAAATCCAATAGAAAATCTTATAATATTCTAAAACTGCGGCGATTGCTGGTAATTGCACTAAAAATTATTCATGCGAGAGATATCCTGGAAAGTATAATTTTTCCATAGTTGTTCTTACTAAGATCATGGGGCCTCAATTGAAAATCTTAAACAAAAATCTATTTGGTGTTAAGGCCTTCACATCTCCCCAACACTTGCCACTGCTGTTTACTTCCGTTTCATTCTCCCTTCTCCATGTTTGCGCTGGACGTCCGCTTCTTAGGTTTCCTTGTAGGTTTCAATCTATCGCAATTTTAGTGAGTGCCGTTGTTTTATCTTCAAAAAGTGCGGCCAATCCAGCACCATTTACATCTGCTTATTGTGAGTGATAGGATCTGTTATCCTGTGTCTCGGCTTTAATATATGTAGGATCTTGCGGAGACAACGGTTGACATTCATTTTATTACTAAACTACTGAAATCGTATAGTTTTTTTTATAAACTCGGAAAATGTTATAATGTTTTAGCACACTGACCTTTAAAGAAGCGCTGGGTTTAACCTTAGAATACGAATTCACGTAAATTTTATCACCCTTATTCCATATGGCAACGGCAATAGAAGACAACACCGTTTTTATCTTTTGTTGCCAATCGGTATTCTATGTGGCAATATTGCCATTTATCGATAACTTTTACTTATATTTGGTATTTTGTAAGCAAAATTTTCGACACAACAGGATGCGACAATGCCAAATTGAAACTGTTACCCACACTCAGCTGGTACGATTCTTCCGATGAAAATCATAAAGTTGCTGCTAGTTTGATAGTATTCGGAACAAAAGTTGGTTTATACAAATTTTCTACTCAAACCAATTGTTTGTATTATAGAAACCTCACAATAATCTCCAGGACATATTGAAATGCTTCTTTGTTCAGCCGAAAACAACTTACGAACCTTTAAAGAAACCGCCAAATGTGTAACTAGCAATTATAAGAGTTTGAATTTACTACTTACTTATCATCTGGCAATTTAAAGATGTACGATTTCTACCTGAGTAGTCTTCTTTGCATTCTTTAAATTTGTTTTCTTCATGATTACAATTGGAATTTGAGAATGACACAAATTTTATAGAAATATATTTTTCACCAAAAATTTTAATAAAAATTGTAAACAAAATAAATAAACTGTTTGAAGTATTAAATATGTGCATATCAACTATCGATAAACAGTCAAACATGGTTGCAGACTATAAAATTAGTGTTGACGTGGTGTTGAAGTTGAGTAAAAGTGATGTTGACTCAAAATTAATAACGACATTGACGCCGCCAAGTAAAATAAGGGTGCATATTTAACATTAAAAAAATAAGAATAATATTTTTATATTATTATTATTACGAATAAACGTAATTAATTAATCAAGAATAATATTTATTTATGGTCCCGTCAAAATTATTTAATAAAAACCTTTTTAAAAAATATTTTGTGAACTCAGTAACAAGCCATTGTGCATTAACTGAAATTATATTTAAGGTGTTATCAAGTATCACACAAACCTGAGAGAATTAAAGTGTTTCTGCTCAATTTTTTGCGCTATAAAATTTTACAACCATTAGATAACATGGACCTTTGGAGACAAGATTTTTTTAAAAACTTATAATAATATTAAGCAGATTGAGATGTAATAGAAACAAAGCTGAGAAAGCATTTGGCATATGTATAAAAATCATTTGGAATTTCTACTTAAAATATTATCAATTATTTTGAAAATAGTTTAAGACCAGCTTATAAAAAAAATTGTTACTAATTTCTGTCATGTATACAGATTGGTTCCAAAGAAATTTAAAAATATATCAGACAAAGAATGTGACCAACTGAAACATTAATTATCGCATAATTTCACCAATTATAGTGTGTGATTTTCTTATTTGTCAGTTTAACATGGCATAAAACTAAAGAGGCGTAAACACTGGGGGAGGTTTTAATGTCCCATTCAGACTTCGAGATGGCTGTAGCGTCCTGCAAGCCGAAGTCTCGGCCATTACAAGAGCGAAAAGATGGCTTAGGTATTATAGGATATCGGAAGACATCCATATTTTTACCGACAGCAAAGCGGACATTTCTGCTATCAATGGTGTATACACAACATCGACGGTGGTAAACGAATTCCGGAAATCTCTAAACGAGATAGCGAGACATTCAAGAGTACCACGAGTCTGGATTCCAGGGCACTCAGAGTGCACTGGTAACGATATTGCGGACGAAACTGCCAAAAAGGGTGCATCATTGAGCGACTCGATGTCACTTCGTTGGCATTCCTCTATCTCACTGCAAGCGATTGATCCAGCAGGAATCATACAATCTTGCTCAAGAAAGGTGGAAACAAGAGCATACCTGTCGAGTCGCCAGGTCCGCTTGGCCCCGCTACAGCCTGCACACAACTTGCGATCTACTCAGGCTTGGTAAATGTCATACAAGACGATTAGTAACAGTGCTAACGGGGCACTGGTGCTTCGGCACTCATGCCAAAAGGATGTGCCTAAGTTACAATGACTACTGCAGAAGTTGTAACGATGAGGAGGAAGAAGAAACAGTTCTTCATCTTCTATGTCAATGTCCCGCGCTTAACAGCATAAGGGCGGTTAATATGGGCTCCAACACTCTGCCAGACCTCGACCGTCTGGGGCTAACCAACCTATCCTCCTTCTTGTAACAATCAGGATGGTTTGATTCGGCGACAGGGCAATCACTGAGCCCTGTCTGCTGTAGGGTATCACAAAGGGACCGAATTAACGGACCCAAGTGCGTCACGTCTTAGATGTGACGGCCCTCGAAACCTAACCTAACCTAACCTATGGGATAAAACTAAAATTAATCTAAGCTAAAAATTTGGGGATCAATTTTTTTCCTAATTTTCGAAATTTTTGAAAAATTGTGTGACCATGAAATGATTTTAGATTATTATTTAATCAAACAGTGCATATTAACTGTTTTGTTTTCATGAACACACAAGTACACGATGCCCGTTCAATGAATTTTGACCGCAACTAGTAGCGTATAAGTGATATTTAGTGCAAATATCACTCATACGTTCAGTAGTTGAGTTATCTTTCGGCTTTCGGAAGTCAAACGTTATCGATCGCAGGATTTTTCGACTTAAAAATACTAACATATTATTACTATGAAAGTGATTTTATTAAATTTATTTTTTGTTTGCAGGCACGAAAGCTAAATAAATACAAAAATGGATGGTTATAAGGTCGTAAATCAATGGTTTTTTATTTACAATTTCAGCATTATCGATCGACTTCGTGGGGCGGGCCGTCAATTTGCAACAATGTGATTTGTGCATATTCAAACTCATTTGCTTTCACAAAAACTCTAAAGCAATAAAATTGCTTGAGTACTTAAGTTGAATAATATATTTTATTTTGTAAAATTTTTATTAAGAATTAATTTTCTTTATAAACAAAATTAATTTTATATGATTTTCATAACTAATATATAGATTAATCACAAAGATAGCTATTACTATCAGCAATATTGCCCGTAAAATATACACCATTTATTACATTTATAAAGAGCCAACTTAACACTCTCTTTGCAGAAATCTGCACTAATACATGTGCAATTTTACTTGTTTAGAGAACTGCAATAAAAACACACATACATACATAGTTTTTCTTTCAGGCACAAGCTTCAACATTGGTAAACGAATGAAAAACACATGCAAAGCAGAGGCGGAGTTTTGAAACATATACTCTTATAAAAACACACAAAAGAGGAGGTTCTTAGTTTAATTGTAATGGAACATAAAAAATAGACAATATTTTGGTAATAATAATTCAATTAAGTCTTGTACAAAAACTAATAAATAAAATAAATATTTTTATTTAAACACTTCATAATATAATTTATCGGAATTTTTGTAGCCCCTTCTTTTTTTCAGTTATTTCTCCATCACTGGCCGTTGTTTACATGTTGTTTATTCATAAACAAGAAGGTATAAATAAAAAAAAATAAAAAAAAAAAATATTATACACAACAACCTACTTATTTAAACTGTAGAGCATGGCAAAATACTGAATACATTACAGCGCCCAACTACCCATAGAAAGTTCATCACGATTGTATGATATTGTTCTGCAAAAATGAACTGTGTAACAGCAAATTTGTTGTTGCCTTGTATCGTTATATATGTACGTTTACTTTGTGTTCCTTCTACAAGAGCTACAACAGAATAGCTACAGAAGAACAAGACCTAATAGCGATACAAGAATACAATACACTGCAATACACTCACATTCAATGTTAAATGATTTTCATATCAAAAAATATATTACATTGTTTTGTTGAATATCTCTGTAGATAAAAAGTAAGAGTAAAACTACACGTGTCTTCTCTTCAAGTTATTACTTTTTCTAAGGATTGGTTGTGTTTTTTATTTTACCGGCGTCTAAATTGACAATTTGAATTTATCAGTTCAATTTGGTGTTACCATTAAATTAACATGTGTTTTACACTCTGTTTACTTTTATTTTGAAATATGAAACTAGAATCGATTGAAATTTAATCAATAGGTAAAAGTTTATATTATTTTTGGGCACAAATTTTAAATGAAAATAAATCAGCGACTACTCATTTTTAACTAACAGAGAATAGAAAAAGATTTGCAATTTATAAAGTTTGAATAGATCAATGCTCATTCAAGGCATCCAGTATTTAAAAACAGGATTTACATACCTGAATAGAAATTTTAAAGAATTTATTTACTTTCTTAAAATGCTTACAAAAAAAAAAAGATTTTTTTTAAATCCCTATAATAATTTTAACAAAGAACTATTTATAGCAGCAAAACACTTCAATTCTAAACAATAGCATTGTTTTTGGACTGTTTAAGTGTTGAAGGCATAACAGTAGTCACTCAAAACTGTTCCGGCTGCGAATCATGCAGAGCGAAGCTAACGTACACAAATCGTCCTTCTTCGTCGGATAACAGAACTGTTCTAGAAGTAAAACCATTAATAACACAAGAGGCGCTGCAACACTGCTCTGAAAATTGTAAACGAATTAAGCCTTCTTGTACATTTTCACAATTAACCTCTCTACCCTACTCTCCCTAGTTCAGGCACAAGGCATGGCATAAGTAGGGCTCATCCCCTGAGTGCTGGTCCTACACAAAAAAAAAAAAAAAAACAATGTTTACTGAGATGAATCCCAATTCTGTACTACAAGTCAAAAAAAAATTATCGTGATAGTCAATACGATCACTAAAATCTAAAATCACTTTACAAGCTGACATAATAAATCGAAAAATTTATATAACAGTTAAATAAGTGCTTTTAGAAAAATTTCAGGAAAAAATGTTTTTGATATATTTGCCAACACTCATTGAAAATTGATATTGTGAAAAATTGTTAATTAATTTAAAGTATTTTAAATGAGTTTATAGTTGCCATAACTCATAAAATTTTCCATAAAAGGACTTTAAAACTTTCGGTTTATGACTTTCATTACAGTGCATAATCAAAACAATCAATGTTAATAAAACTTTAATACACATTTTTATTATTCGATAGTAAAAATATTGAATAGGAAAAACACAATTTTTTAGGTAAAATTTAATTTAGGAAGTTCCAGGAAAAAATTGACTTACCATCAACTTTATTCGATTCTGTGATCAGTTAGTGGTAAAGTTATCAGGAGTTCTATCACTGGCTGCTACAAAATCAGCGGCAGTTGTATAATGACTAACTGCTAGTTGATGTTTGGGCAACAATCTAATTAACTTTGTATTGTTACTAAGCCAACAGAGGCTAAATCCATGGTACTTTGAGATTGGATTCTGGAGTAGGGTAGTACAGCTTTTGTCTACTATATTTATGCATTAACATCGATTTTCCGTCTAAATAAGACTACACAATTTTTCTTGGCATAACTCTGGAGTGCAACGACTTTAAAGTGATTTCAAATATATTTCACTCCAATTCATTTAACGAAATGGTAAAATCAATTGTTCAATTCACAAGCTCGTATTAACGTCATATGTGTTGTCTAATCGTATAATTATACAATATTGTATTTTTGTTGTTGGTAATTTTCATACAAAAGTGTATTATAATTAACGATTGAATTTTATATGTTTTTCAATTGTTATATTGAGGCCGGGTCTGGGAATATTCTATTTGTTAAATTAATTTGTAAAAATATTTTATATATGTGATAAGTAACACCAGAAAATACATTCTTCTTAATGATAAATATATACATGATTCATTTCAACTTAATTTACTAACTAATTTAATCAAAATTGCTTGTCGCTAAAAAAGTTATTATATTTAGCGTCAAATTATAATTCCCACACCTGGTTTCACACCTTGATATAAAACTGACATTTAAATTTTTTGATATTAAACTGACATTTAAAATACGACAAAATAACGATACAACAAATTTGTCTGTTCACAGGCACATAAACAAATATCGTCTTTTTTTAAACCATAGGACAGACGACTGAGCTTGTGAATTGAACAAATGTATTTATTGTTGTTTTCATAATTATTCAATACTAGATATACCCGGTGCGCTTCGCTACCCCCTCGTTATAAATAAAATTCTTATTGTGAAAATTTAATGACGATCGGTCCAGTAGTTAAGACTATATTACGATTTTTTATTTTCCTAAAATGGGGCGTGGTTCCACCCACTTTTCTCCTGGTACGTATTCCAAGTTATGCCAATACCATATGTACCAAATATCATCGACGGAGGTCAAAAAATGCCCAAACTATGTCGATATAAATTTTTGGGTTATATGGGCGGTGCCACGCCTCTTTGTCCAATCAAAACTTTATATAGCCTATGTCACCCGCCTGAATATTCTGAAGATTCTCTGAAAATTTCATCAAAATCGGCCCAGCCGTTTTCGAGTCCATTTCTTACATACATACACACATCCTCTTTTATATATATAGATACAATTAAAAAAAAATTAAAAAAAAAAACATATGTACATACATACAAACATACATACGGGTCATAACTGGTGACGAAACGTGGGTATATGGTTAAGAAGTAGAAACAAAGGGCCAATCATCCCAACGAAAGGGGCCAGATGAGCCAAGACCGAAAAAAGTTCGATCAAATGTGAAGGTTTTGGCTACAAGAAAGCTATGCAAGGTTTACGTGAAGCAATACGGCTCAAGGGATTGGAATTGTGGAGAAAAAATCATTGATTCTGCGTCACGATAATGCACCAGCTTACGCATTTAATGCTTTTGCGTGATTTTTTGGCCTAAAACAACACCTTAATCATGCCTCAACCACCTTAATCACCAGATTTGGCTTCCTACGACTTTTTCCTTTTCCTAAAACTAAAGAGACTGAGAGAAAGTCCGAATCGAAGAACAAGCTGATGGCCATACCGAAAAGCTGCGATTGGAAGAAGCGCTGGCATATATAAGGGGGATTACTTTGAAGGGGTCAAAATGGATATTGATGAATTAATAAATACTTTTCAAAAAATTAAAAATTCACCTTTTCTTTTGAACAAACCTCGTATACTTAATTTTTGTAAAAAAAATTAAATCCTAAAAATGTTTTCAACACCTCTCACTCCAGATGATACAAACTCCCTTTAAGGAAGCATCTCCGAGCAATTTCCAGCGCTCTGATGACATCAAAAGCTTCGTTGTGCAAGACGGGCGTTTCAGAAGAAAGTAAAGCACGTAAGTGTTTCAAGAAAACATTGTTTCTGGATACGGCGATCTGCGCAAAAATATGCATTTATTAATTTTTGAATAAATATTGAACTATTTTTTACAATATTTTTTTTTTTTTTTTTTGTTTTAAGTAAAAATTGTCTATGACATCATGGAAATTTTGCAGTTTCTGTGAAAAACGGCATTAGAGTAATTAAGTAAAATATCGCAATTTTAATTAATTGTTTTTTTTTTTTTTTTTTTTGCTATTAAGTTTCAATCTCTGAAGGATTAATTAGTAATAACTGTATATTAAAGATCCAATAAAACCAGACAAAAAAATTTTTGAATACAAATGACTCAAATATCCGATACGGTTACGACTTCAATATTTATACTGGAAAGTTAGAAAATTAATTTCAGTCAAGGATCAACGAAAAAATTATGAAAAATGTCACATAAATATTTCCTATATCTGTTCGTAGGAAGGATGGACAATAAATAAAACGAATAACTCACAAAATAGCAATGATACCCTGAAATAAGAATATTGGAAAACTTATAAGAAAAAAAAACACAGAATTGGCTCAATGAAGTAATCTAAAGCTTCTTAGCTTCCAATTTTCATGCGACACCGATTGTACATATCAATAGGATGTAAAAATAAGGCTTTACAACAAAAAAAAAATGACATTTCACCAGATGGCATTGAAATCTTAAGCGCTCATAACTGGATATTATCAATGTTTTAAATCCCTTCCCAGAAGAGCGAAGACACAGTCTTTATAATTGTTATAAATATAAATAAAAATGTGGGTACCAATTTTAAATTTCTTGTAGCTTACGATGCTCCTGTACTAAAAGTTTTTAATTAAAAAATCTAGGTTTATTTTTTGTTTTGCAGAAAAACCATCATCATACAAGAAAAGTATTTAATTGCATGTATATTGTAAAAATAACGAATAATAATAAGATCTTAAAATTTTATTAACAATAAACTTGAAGTTAATATATAAAAGAACTTAATTACGTGATTTTTATCTTATACGTTTTTATTGTTCTTTAGTTATTTAGTCAATTCAATTTTAAGGTATTTACATGTTAAAATATGTGATTTATGTACATACATGCTCCCTTATATTGCTGTTATCGTAAACATAATAATTTTTCAACATTGTCTCAGTTTAATAAACTGAAATTATTTAATCTCAGCCAAAATATGCACCAAATTACTTAACGTACATATTTGGTTTATTAAATCTTGTTCTCTTTTCTCTTGTTTTTTTTTTGCAAGCAAAACAACAGTGTGACAGTTTTTAATTCGTTCAAAGCAATGCGTTAGAAATAATATTAAAAATATTATATTCCAAAGGTTGTACTTGTATTTATGTAATAAAAATATGGTATAAGCGTAAAGAATTTATTAAATGTTAAAAATTAAATGTTTTTTATATCAACGTATTCTGTTTATATAAATTTTACTATTTTGCATCTGATATGGTTAAAAGAACAACAAGTTTAATTATCGCTTAAGTACTCTTTCCTTTTGTACCTCTAACATTCCTGCAATTCTCACACATTCAAATATTCAAATATAGAAAAAAATGTCTTATTGTTGTTACTTTCTTTGCCACACTACTTGAAAGAAAACATTTGCATGTTTTGTTTGTTTGTTTTTTTTTTAACTAAGAAGCATAACTTTTATATCTCCCAAAATACTGAACCGGTAATAACCCACAACATATTGTTCATTTCTGTAAATAATTATTTTTAATTTTTTGTAAGTTTTGTCAAAATCGCTTAAATTATACGGCCAAAAATTCTATCACCAAAAATGCTATGGCCTATTAATAATATAGATAGATAGCTGTAGCATTTGGTAGCCAGTTATGTTATCTATTTTGTGGCAGTTTCTCTTTTCTGTAGCAAAATCACTGTTTAAACTAAAATAAATGTACTTTTCTACAAACGCCATTTTGTGAGAAAAATTTCATCTTTTATTTTTAATATACCGTTACACGTACATACCCTTTCAATTTCAATTTACCTCCCCAAATATTCCAATGAATGTTCTATTACTGTTTAGTAGCCTGTGTAAATGTCAGCAGCATTAGTAGCTGTAACGACACCCGCATATTGTTTCCAACAGCAAAAACATTCTGGCATACATTGGTACATACATACGAGTATCAACACATGCACAGAAAAATAACTTTAGTCTGGCATTTGTCTGGTAGTTGGCGAGATAATTTCAATGTTCATGTAGTAAAAATATAAAAGCATCAAAAAATACAACAATTGCTAAGGTTTGTATTGCAGATTTGCAGTTGTTGGAAAATTATTTTTTTTTTTGTTTATTTTCAGTTTGAAAGTCTTATCTTACTCCGTCGATGGCTTTGAAAATTTCCAAAGCTGTCAAAGTATGGCTAAATCACTTTCACAGGTTTTGCGCTATCATTGTACACATACACACACACACATACAAACCTGTAGTGGTAGTAATCGTTTATATGATTCTTTCTATATTAACGCCCATCCACAATTACTTCGTGTTAAAATGACTGTGTTTGTTTTTATTCGAAAATTGTTTCACTTTATCTGTCTCTCTATATGTTGGTATGTCAGTTGTGTCTGTTTGATTTAACATCAATATGAAAATTTTCACATCTGTGTTTATTTTTAATTTCCGCATACAATTTCAAGTGCTAATAGCAAAATACAAAAGAGGAGATGAAATAAAACGTAAAAATTATAATTTTTTGTTTTTGCTACAAAAATAATATTAAAGCATTTTAGTTAGAAATTCTAGCGATATGAATGAATTAAAGAATAAATGGTAGACGACAGACTGAATAAAAATAATTTTAACTTAATTTACAAGACAATTAAGAAAAATGCTAAAATAGAAGGGAATACAGAGACAGAGATTTTATGCGTCCAGACACCTTAATGAAAGCAGCTGATAGCAAAGTAAATAATGGTGCGGATTTTGGCAAATAAAATGGTTACCATGAGAGTGAAATTTATGATGTTTGTCTCTTCTTTTTGACCCTTTTGCTATGTAGGGAAATAGAGCCAATCAAACTATTCTTATGTCTTAAAATACATAAAGAAAAATCTCTCCTTGTAAAAATCGTCCTTAATTGCAAAATGAAAAATAGCTAAAAATTCGTGTAAAAAATTTACATTCTCGATTGCTATTTTGAGTAAATTATGGTCAAATTTATTTAAAATGTTGAAAAATTTTAGGTTATAATTCGTTTAATTATATTAAAATATTTGCTGCTCGTCCTATAAATATAATAACTGTGAAATTTTTTTAGTTTAAATGTTTCAATGTTTACTCCACTATAACTCGAAAACCGTTTCATAAATTTAAATGAAATGTGGTAAACGGTTAGCATATGACCCAGATTAAAATATAAAAGGTATAATAACGGTACAAATTGGTACTTTTGGTACTTTTTTTTTGTTTTTACAAATTTTTTTGCTCTACATTAACACACAGTGAATGTACTTTGTGGAGGGTAAACTACCGAAAATCAAGTACTTTTACTACTTATTGCTTTTGGTACTTTTTGTGTTTTCGATAAATTTGGTATAAAGATGGTTTTAAACCTGTATTAATATATATATATAGCGTGAACGAAGTCGCGACTAAAAGTTTGTATTATAATCTCCTTATTCATAAGCGATTGATAAAGTATAAAACCGAGTTTTCCATATAAAATTCGTACATTAGGGTCACAATAAGTTGAAAAATCGTGGGAGACAGAAAAATGTCTATACAAAAAACCTAACTTTAGACTAAATCACAGTTTGGTACAATCAAAACTTTAAGAGATTTTATATTCAATGTTCTTATTTTGAGGTTGAATAATTTCTTTTTGAGTCCTCTAAGGAATCACTTATATTCACTTCTACTATGGACAATATTTTCAGAAGAAGATCGAACATAATTTGTCCTCTGCCTATGCTGTGCATTTTGCCAGAACTAGGAATTGCGAGTCAACATTACCCCAACATGCAAATTGCATTAACAAACTGCAATCAAAATATTTTGTGTTATTATCACTTGACAACCCATGCGCTTGATCAAATGCAACTGCACAATGCACTTAACTAAATCACATTTATTAACTGCATTTGTTTGTTTATAAATATAAACAACACAAGATGTCTGTTGCACGTCCACCGTGGGAAACTAAAAGGAATGTTATATTTGAATATTATATATCTTTTCTTTTCCCATAAGAATTATTATCATAATTAGTATATAAGGAGATGTAATTCAGTTTAAGAATTAATTAATAAAACATCAGTCTTAGTAGCTCGACTATACAAGCTCTAAGACATTTAAAAAAAAAAGTAAAATAAATCTTTTTATTACAGCGTAGAGAGGTTAGAAGGTGAAATGTAGAAGAATTCTTAATTCTCTTCCAACTCTGCTATTACGCGTTTTATTAATTTTTTAAAGCAGTGTTTCAGTGACTCTGCTATTAATTACACGCATTAAAATTCTTATACTGTATGAGCATGTATTTTAATAATTTTTTTACTTCTTCGAGGTTTCTGCTAACCGAATAAGGAAGGCAGTGTGGTTTAAATTAGCTAGGGAGTGTTTTAATCGCTTTCGGAAAAGTTTCTAGTGACCAGTGCTCTGCCTTCACCATTTAAACAAAGCAGCAACAATTATATTAATGCCACACTAAAGCACATCTAAGAAATTAATAATGTCGATTGACTTGCTCTGACCAGGGTTTGAACCTAGGTAAAAAGTTATTAATTGCTTTAGTAGCCAATACTATCCAATATTTGAGGGTGGTGTTGGCTGAAGTGATTACCGCGTTGACTACTAAGAAAACAATGACTTGGGGCCTGGGTTCAAACCCTGGCCAAAGCAAGTCAATCAACATCATTAATTTCTCTAATTTACATTAGTGAGACGTTGTATTAATTGCTGTTGGTCACTGGTCACTAAAAACTGTTTCGACAGCGATTGATGTTACAAGCTAATGTACACCACATCGCCCTCCATCGACACCGGAGGCGCCTCAACACTGCCTTAACATAAGGCGCAAAGCAGAGTTGTGAAAGAGTTAAGTCTTCTAAATTTTCAACATCTATCTTCTCTACCGAGGGATATGAGTTCCGATACAGTGCACTCACTGCATACGTAGGGGTCATCCCCTGAGTGCTGGTCATAAAAAAAAAAAAAAAAAAAAAAAAAAAAAAACTACATCTTATATATCAATGGACAGTAATGTTGTGTATTTAAAAATAACATATGGACATTCTCGCCGATTATAATATATAATATTTTTATAATCAGTTCCCGTTTGTTTGTTTTTACCACTTCTAAAGAGGGACAAAAACTGGAGAAGAACATCAACTCTTTAATAATTTTTTTTAACAGAAATAGAATTCATGACTAATTCTAAGTAATTGTAATTTTCATTAGTTCAATACAAAAACTGAACTTAAGACTTAACAACAAAAAATTTTAATGCTTCTTATTTATATTTAGGTATAAGAATTTAATTGCTTTATTTTTTCATTAACTTGAATAAGGAACAACCAAATTTTGAGTAAATAAGTTAATTTTTTCAAGTCCTTTTAGCTGTAAGTCTCAGGACGAAGTTGGGGTTTCGTTTTATGATTTAGTATAAATGTATCATATGCAGATCTTTACGCTCGTTCTCGCATATTTCTTGCATATTTAATTAATTTAAAGTCGTAATATAATTTTCGGCTTCGGCCATAATCGGTCTTCTGTATCAGCCCGCATTGTTTATTCAGCCAATATAAGACATACCCGATTGATTTAGTTAAATAAAAGTTTTGGATATATTCATAATAAAAAACACACATGGCAGCCCTGCCAGCATCATTTTGAATGTTAAACAGTTGTGGGTACGGCAAACTAAAAATTAAACAAATGTTTACATTAAACATCCTTATTTGCATAATTTGCTTAAGAATAATAATAAAAAAAGAAATATTGTCAAGTTAAGACAAAAGAAGTCTGAAAAAGGATAAACGAAAGTTTAAATTTAAAGACGCACAACAAAGAATACATTCTATTTTTTTTTCAAGTCTTAAGGCAAAAACCAAGTTGTTCTTAAGACACTAAGTAAATAAACCCTTTAATATTTCTAAAGCAATTTTATTGTGAAAAGTTTAAATTTTTCTATTAAATATATAAAATGATGATTTAAAGAGAAACAAAATTTTTTATTTAAATTTAAGTTCACAATTCCATATTACAAAAGATGGCAAAAGCATTTTTTTTTTAATTTATAACCCCAACTCACAACTGCTTGTGTAAATCGTCTTGCATCCTTTGCATTTGCAAAATCGTATAGCAAATTTGTACTCTACACCAACAAAATATTCAGCAAATTTAGTCTAATTTATGCAACACTTTATTGCAATCTGGTAACCAAGCCGAGTGATGAAAGTACTCGTATTTCGGCTTGGCTCATTGTAAGAAAAGGAAAAGTGAATAATTACACAGTGATACAAAAACAATTAAGTTGAAATGCCTAACAAGTGTTACCATTTTTCTGATAGGTTTTGTCGAGTACTATTTTTGAATATTTCTAAACAAATCCAAAATCTGGAGATACTATTAAAAATTTACCGCTCCTCTGTCATAAATTGATTCTGCTAAGTCACATGAGAGTATTTAATCAACAGTTTGTTTTTCATATTAATGGTTTGAAAATTTTCTACATATTTCTATCTATTGTTCAATTGAGAGTTTTCAAGTTAATGTCACTGTGTTTTTCCAATAACTAAAATACGTGAACATGACGAATTTACAAACATACTCGTAGTGTATTTGCACTCGGTGGCCGCTACCTAGATATGAAAAAAAACACTAGAAAAATCTCAATTGAACAATAGACAGGAAAAAGATAAAACTGAAGGGTAAAAACTTTCATATGTATTTATTTTTATCTTGTACGAGATCTATACAAATTCTGATTTTCGAACAAGTGCTTGTATCCGGCACTATGCGATTGGCTATAAATTTAATAGCCAAAAGGGATCTCTTAACGATGTTTAACTGCCTCAACTAATTCATGAATATAGTTTTTAAATTAATTTACTATTAAAATTGTTTTCTTTTTAAACTTAAATAAAATACATTTTGATATATTTGAATACCGATGCTTTTAGCCACAACTCAATAACCTGTTTGCTTAATCATCTTGTCCTGTGCCAATATTTTTTTTTTTTTTTTTTGTTTTAAATACTTTTTCTATTTGTTAACATTTAGAAATATGATTGGTTTTGAATTTGAATGAATTTTTCTTTTAGTTTTTTACTGATAAGCACTTGTTATTATTTCTTGATATTTTTGTTAGTTTAAAGCCTTCAGGTAAAAATGATGATGAATGCTTTCGTTAGTTTAAATAAACTCATGTAACAGAGTTATTCAATGGTATGTGTAACGTCGGCTTTCTTTCAAAGATTAAATTACAGAATGTGATTCCTACAGTTTTGAGTATAAAATATTATGTATTTAGAGAAAAATTTTGTCTCAAATTTAGCATAATTACAGGCAAGGAAAAAAATTTTAAAAATATGTAAAAATGTTTATACCAATTAAAATTAAAAAAAAAAAATGTAAGTTTACAATCAATGATAAGAAGGAAGAGCAGGGAAAATCTTCATATTGCTGTAATTATTCCTCTCTATCGGACAAGTCACAGATTCTGACCGAAATAAAATGAAGTCTATGACGTATTTTAATCGTTTTCAATTTACAGTCTTCAGATTAAGTTTCAGTTTAATTTTAATTTAATAATTTTTGGTTTAATAAAAATTTTTAATGCCCATAGAAGTTTGTTTGAATTCTATTTACTAGCAAAGCTCACATGAAGCTTTTTTGATTGAGATGCAAAGATTATTTTACTCACACTTCTAAAAGTATGTATGTTTTTTTGTGTACCATAAATGAAGTTAGTAGCGAAGTTAATTGTCAATTCTATTGTGCATTTTTAAAGAGGATTTATTACAAACATAATTTGCATTTTTCGTTTTCTAAAGACTCGACTGAGTTCTGTGAGTGACATGGCTAAATATAAGTTCAACTGCTTAAATTTTAACAAATAACAACTCCGATGGTGATCGCCTCTACATATTTTACAGTTTCCAACTATTGTATTTTTCTTCATGTAACCCGAAAAAGCAAAATTTCATGCAACAGTAAAAACTCACATTATACCTGAGGTAATCTTTGCAATCAAATTATAAAAACATTCAACATGTTTTACTTTTATATTTATTTAAGTGAAATTGAATATGGTTTTCAGTTCGTTGTTGAAGAAAAAAAAAACACAAAGGGAGAAGAAACAATACAATCTCTGCATTGTATTGTTTCTTCCAAGGAGTGAAATATCATCGCCAAGAACCCATAATAAAGTAAAATATAAAAGGAGATGGTGTAATATAGTATGTATTCCGCAGATTCATAGAAAAGTTATTACTAACTTATTTCTAATTCGTTTAAAAATATGTTAAACTTGGATGTGCTGTAGGTTTTCTTATTTCTAAAACTAAAATCTCTCGCATATAGTTCTTTCTTTATTTCTTTAATTATTTCGTATCATATTTTACAACAAAATAAAACGAAATAATTTTCCATTTCAGTGCCTTACAATCGTTACTTTCTCCTCGCTTTCATTTGTAATTGTCTTGCGTTTTCCCCCAAAAACAACACAAGTTTCCTAGAAATTTATGCCAACTTAGATTTATTTAAATTTCAAGGGATCATAGAAAACATCTTCATTTAATTTCAAAAAGTGTAGCAAAATGAGCAAAAAAAAAAACATTTCTTTCATCTTAATGCACTTTAAATATGAAATAACTGCTAGAGTACAAATAGTGTGTTGCTGAGTGAGTGTGTGTTGTATTTGGTCGAGTGCTTTCCGTTTCAGAAACCGTTACCCCTAGCTATAGTTTTGTTACTGTTGTTTTGCATTGCGTCTTTTTTTTTTATTATTCTTCTTTCCTTTTGTATAAACGAAAATACATTATTGTCATTTAAAATGCAAGCATGCATTAGCCTGTCACATGTCCTTTGAGACAAGAGTTGCTTATTTTTTGTTACTGTTTTTTTTTTTTCATTTTGCTGCTACTATTTCATTACGTTATTTTACGTTTTGTAGTCGAGTTTGCCCTTGTTGTTATTTCATATATGCGGCTTTAAGCAAAAACAAAAGCTCTGGGAGCTTTACTTTTTGCATTAGTTTTTTTTTTTTGTATATCCTTCTTGTTTATTTTTTTCACTTAAAATGTCTCCAACAACAAACAACGGTAACAAACCAAACCAAACAAAACACAAAAAAATAAGTGAAATGTGTTGCATTACGTTTCTTATCCATTCAAAGAACAAAATTTCCTTTTTCCATTTAGTCGTAGTTCGGAGAATTTCGCAACAGAAACTAAATGCATGACATTATATTATTATTTTTAGTTATTTTTTTTTTTTTGTGTTTGCTACACATTGGGATCAATTTTCTGAGAGAAACTTAAATAACGAATTTAGTTATACGAGTATAGCAACGAGGGTTGTTTGATCAATTCAAATTTGTTTTTATGTAAATTTAATATCTCAAAATAGTCGAATTTTTCATGATTACTTTGAATTTTAATTAATAATTAACTTTCAATGGAGTAGACTGTTTTTAAGCAGGCTCTGCTCGATACCAGAAGTAGACAAAACTAAAATCATGAAGTTTTGTAATGTGTTTTGTTCACTTTGATATTTTAATGTTGCTGAGTTGTCTTAGACCGCGTGCTACAACCTAGTAACTCTATTTTTGCAACCAACAATGGAAGGGTTCGAGAGCCGTTACAGCCTAAGAAGAAATCCAGGTGGGTACGTTAATTCGGTCCCTTTGTGATTCCCTACAGCAGACAAGGCAAAATACAATTGATTATTTAATATCCAGTAAGTGCCCTACCGCCTATTCAAAGTATCCTGATCTTGTCAAGAAGAAGGATAGGTTGATTAGCCGAAAGTTGAAATCCAGGGTAGTATTCCTGATACTATTTAGCGCTGGACATTGACAAAGAAGATGGAGAACTGTTTCGTCTTGCTCCTCATCTTTAAAACTTTTACAGTAGTCGTTGTACTTAGGGGCTGTGCACATATTAGGAATATTTGTATGGTGCTTGTTCTTCTTTTGTCCATCAATACAAGATTCAAGCCGAAAAATATCTGAGTTGGTGCGTGGTGCGCTTTTATTTTAATTTTGGTGCCTTTTTTTAATTATGGGTGGTTCCAAATCATATTAAACACACTTTTTTGTTTCAGTATGAGAAAAAAAAATTTTGTACAAAAAATACAACTGTTTCAACACCATTTCATTCAATTGTGTCCAATTTTTACTTTCAATTTTACAGACCATAATAATAGCAACCATTAATGATGTTTAAGAGGTACCAAAACACATTCACGAAAACCGTTAAACCGTCTTGTTGTTATAGATAATTTGTAACATTTCATTATAAGAAATTTGTTTTCCCTTTTAGATTTTCAGAGTACATACATATGTAATTGTTTGTTGCCGTAAAAGTTGCTGTCAATTATCTTTAAGAGCTTAGCAAAAACAAAGTATTCTCGAGACTAGCGATTTGATTTTTATAAAATGCATAAAAAAAGCGTTTATATAAAGTGTTGTAACACTAAAATTAATAAAATTTCTATCTACTTAAAGAAATATTTAAAGTTATCTAGTGTCAATAATGGAGTCTACAAAAGGAGATCATAAGCGAAATACAAAACGATTTGGAAATCACAATGTGAGTTTATGTAACGCATTCGGCCTTGACAAAATAATAACACGAAAGCAAGATGTTTTTATTGCAAATGCGATATCACGCCTAAATATCCAACCTTGTTCGGCATGCTGGAACACGGAAACACATTGCAGCTTTAAGCCCATTTAGCTACAAACGACATCAAGAATCAACATTGCACAAAATGTTTTATCCCATTACAAATATGATGTCATACTATTAGAAGTACAATTGGAATCCGATGTCGAAACATTATCTAATATTGAAAAAGGCTGGAGAATGATTCACTTCATGCAATGGCACAATAATGTTGTAAAGACGCATAATTAATTCAATAAAAATTTTCAATAAAAAAAAAATTCTGAACTTGGTGCGTTTTTTGTTAAATAGCACGTTTTTTTCTCCATTTTTGTGCCTTTTGAAATTTCAAAGTTGACAACGCTGGATACAATATACACTAGGTGTTCGTTCACAAACATATAAACAAACTTGTATTTCATACAAGATAGACGATACAAATTGTTGTGAATTCAGCAATTGTTTTTTGACTCGAACTGGTCACTGCAACATGGCTTCAAAAAATTAACAAAACGCACAATAGCAGAGTTGTAAGGGAATCAACACTTTTACATTTTCGACATTTAACTTCTGTACATCATCGTTTTCCCTAAGTTCTAGCAGACTGCATTGCAGATGTGGGGGTAATTTCCTAACTCTAGTCATGCAAAATAAAAAACAACAAAGAACGTTTCGGTTTATAACTTTTTTTTATTATATAAATGAACTTAATGGCTGAGAATACCACCTAAGGCTTCTATAAAAATTTTAAAGTTGAAATGAGGCATACAACAATATAAAGGTATACATATGTACGAAATTTGCAAAAAACTAAAACTTCTTTTTACGCAATAAAATTGTGAATTATGTTGTGGCGTTCAAGGAGGCCTTAATTGATTCATATCATCTGCCACCCTCGTTTTGGGTTTTTTTTGTTTTCATAAACTCGTATGAGTTACTCTTTGGCTCTATGTAATTTTTTTATTTATTTTTTTTTTTTAATTTTTTATATTCAAAGATATATTATGACTTGACAATATCCTACGGGTACATTGTATTCAGTTAATATGTTATGGCAAACAAGAGTCCTTCTTACATTCCTTAGTTTCTGTTCGGTGAAACTTTATTCCAATATTTGCCAATGCAGATCCAAAATGTGCAATAAAATGTTTGCAGTATTTGTGTACTTGTAATTGCTTTCTTACCTGAACGAATATTATCATTTCCTATTTCCTAATCTAATGTGAAATGTATACTTTGGGGAAATTATGAAACTTTTATGAGAGAAAATTCTTAAAAATTATAAAGTTTCATATTTTGAATGTAAATTGAACAGAAAATTTTATATTGAAATATTATTGCAACGCAAACATACTATGAGTTGTAATATTGTTGTTGCTATAGAAAAAATTGTTTTAAAATTTTTTTTTTTTTTTTTTGTTTTTTTAAACACTTTTAGAAATTTTTGGATTAGGTAACGAAATGGTTATTTATTATGGAAATGTTATTTTGTATTAAAATTAAGTATCTTTATATAAAAGTTTTGTTACAAATGAGATGAAAACCCAAACCTCAGAAATTTTTTGTTTAGTTCCACAAGTAGAAAATAAATTAATATTTAATATAATTCTGTACTTTTCTTTAAGTGTGTGCTTTGCATGGAGTCTCTTAAGAAAAGAATGGCAAGTATCTATGTGCGCTTATTTTACTTTATACAATTTCTTAGTGCAAATTTTACAAGTTTTTAGTATTTTAAAATTGGTTTCTTATCTAATATTCACTTATTTTATGATATTCTCCATTGGTTTTTAGTGCGAAAATAGCTGTAAAATTATTTTGTCAGTTCAAATGACAGCTTGGTCGCCAATATGGCGCAATTTAGAAGTTTTCTTTTCATATTCTTTTTTAAAATTTCTTATTTCACCAAAGTATAAATTTTTTTTGCCATCATTATCTGTGCCCCAGCATATTCATAGTAGTTGCGTTTTTGTTGTACTTGCAGTTAAATTGATTAAATTACGTAAAAAATATTTCTATTAAGATATAATTTGTTTTTAGTATATCTTGGGAAAACATGCTTCTCTTTTTGCATGAATTGTTGTGTGTTTAATTTATACTAAACTAAAGTTTTTTGTAGAAAACTTATGGCAAACCGTTTGGTTTAATTTGTTTAACACTTACAAATTAAGTGTTTTTGTCATCACACACATACATACATACATACATACATACATACATACATACATACATAGATACATATATAGAAGTTTAGGGAATTGACTTTATAGCTACACAGAATAATACACTAAATACTGATTTTCTCGAATCGATATTCAAGTAGAGATTATTTATTTTTAAAATAATTTATTTAATCCCAAAAAAGTTTATTTAAAAAAATGTAGAGAAAAGATGATTTGGTAAATTTTCTCCAACGGATGATAAAATGTAAGGAATAAGGTACTAAAGTATTAATGGGCTGATAAAACTTTTGTGGTCATCAGCAAGGTAGGGCTGGAAAATTTACCATAGGGGATCATGAGCATCTGTAACCCCTAACTAGCGAAATTAGTTCAGTTTTCTATTGCAATAGCTTGAAATTTCTTGGTTTCGCTTGCTTTCAGTTTATTTTCTCTCACACTGCACACATAGAAATATTTAGATTACTATAATACAGCCCATATTAAAAGTTATCACAACCTACGCCCTTTACCCTGAGATAGAACCGAAGCATTGCTAGATGTGCAGAAGCGTGATAACAAAGATGGGTCGTGGGTCGTTAAAAAAATTTAATGCCGTCTGGCTGAATTTAACGCAAAAACTAACGTCTTCAGATTGAATAAATAAATCCACGTTAAACATTATTATGTATCCAATTTAAACACATATATTTCACCTAAAGTCAATCCTTTTGCATAGTTGATGCCTAATCGTTATTAGTTTATACTAATTTTATCCTGGAACACAATTGAATTAATATTCTGCATATTCAGCTAAATTAAATTATTTTTTTTTCTTTTTCGATTCAATTTTAAATTGTATTTGTCCATTGTTGGTATTGAACATTAATAAATTTCCTTAGAGAAATAAACCCCATTTTTATTTTAAAACCGACAAATAAAACCCAACAAAAAGAAAAAGGTGTATTATTTTACTTTTGTTTATTTCTGTTCTTGAATAGAGGCAGCTTAAAACGTATTTAATCCCGTTGTGGATGGATCAAGTACATCTCGTAGCAGCCAAAGTTATCGTAAGTTATTCAGATTTAGTACGAGTTTTTTTTTATGTGTATGTATGTTTGTATGTTTTTAGGTCCTTGACACAGGTTTTTGTAAAATGTTTATGACTGTATTTCAATTAAATTTATCCGTCTTTATTCATACAGAAATTTTCTTTAAATATTTCTGAATGGGTCTAATGCAGGGAAACCGAAAATGTAATTTTTAAACTGTGTCTTATGTACAAAATATACGCAGGGATGATAAAAAATATGCTTTCAAAATTACAAACAAAAAATTATGCTCTTAGTTTGATGCTTAGTTTTTTTTAGTGATTGTCATACAAAATTTCTACACAACCAATGTCGAAAAAAATTTTATTATGATCATAAATATCACTGAAGTTAATTGAAAATTGGTGGAGATTGAAAAGTATTAAAACTAAAAAAATAGCAGTCAAAATGTTTAGGAAACCCCGCTGGATAAGTCGTCAAAAATATGTAAAATATATAGACTATCAAATCAGTTCCTAAAACCCCTAAAATTTATAGCAGTGAATAAATCCGTAATAGATCAAAAACAAATGCAGGCAATTGTTAGATAAATTTCAAAATTTCAAAAACATACAGAAAATTTGATAATATTTAACTGATTTTTTTAGTTCAAATAGACAAAATATGTAGAAAAACAATCAAGTAAGCTACAAAAACTAAAAAAATGTAACTAATATGGCCTGTAATCGGATATATAATAATTAAAGCTGTAAAGAGTAAATATGCAAACATATGCTAGGCAAAAATATGCCTTTACATATTTAGGGTTTCCGCGGTCTTAAGATTTCAAAATTTCTTTTAGCCGTATGCCGATGCTAAATCAAAATCAATATAATTTTTAATAAACACCGCAAGAGAGAACAACGTTATTTTCGCAGGTCATTTATTTATTTTATTTCTAATTTTTTTTAATAACAATTCTACTCTTTGGAACTTTAAAGTTCTGAAATAAATGAATAGATGTATAAAGCATTGCTCTTTTTTAAAAAGAAAACGCATAATTTTATTCAGCTGTTTAAATGATCATATAAATGGGAATGAAAAATTGTAAAATTATATCGAAGATATACTTTTATTCTTGTTTAATCAGATAAAATTTTAACCTCTTTAACACGTTATTTGTAAGCAATATTTATTATGATTCTGACATTTTCGATAAGACACAAAAACACTCAGGAAAAACACTCAATTCGAACAAATCTTCTACATATTTTCAACAATATTTGAAAAATATATTTTTATAAAAAAAAAAAACAAAACAAAACACAAAAAAATTAATAAAACATTAAAAAGTCAGCACGCACTTAACACAACGGAAACAATGAAAACATTGTAGAACTAAAAAAAAGGAAAAAACAAAATCATCTACTTAAATACAAACAAATTGAATTGAATTGAATGTGAACCGAAAGGAGAATCTGAAAAATGGAATTTCAATGAAAGTACCAAAGTAAAGCAGAAGGCAACAGCAAACATGCAACAAAACAAAAATCATGATTTTTCCAACAAAATTTTTACAATTGATTTTTCCAATTGAACTAAAACCCTTAAGGTAGAAAGATTCATTGTCAGACAGACATAAAAATACGCAGGACAGACTTGTTACGGGAGTTATCAAGAGACGAAAATGAACACAAATACGAGTACTACAAACAACTCTATTGACATAAAGTTGCTTATAGATGATTATGATTGCAACATAAGCTTCTTGTCAAAATGGAAAATTTTGTGAGTACCTTTTAAAGGGGGGAAAACTTTTTAAAGCATTTAGTTTTGTATAAACGAACAAAGTTTTATATAAAATTTTTTTTTTTTTTTACAAAAATTTGTATTAAAAACTTGTCAGTTGTTATTTGTTACTTCATTCTAGATGTTTAACTCTTTGAGAGATGTTGTTAAAATATCACAAGGGAAATTCAAAATCTATTTGAAATTATTTTTTCTAAAATTCGATGCTAAAGATGTCAATAATTTTTTTTTTTTTTTTTTTTTTTTCAAAAGAGTTTTCTTAGAAGGAAGAGCAATAGCTCTCAAGTGATAGTAACTGGTTAGAGTTTAATAACTTTAACTGAAGGTGAAGTACCAGTTTATATGGGACATAGTCGTTGATATGATAATGGTACTAAGTCACTCGGATAGAAAAACAATATAGGAAACCAATTGCTGCAGACAATGTCTATATATTAAGATGTGTTTCGAATGTGATCAATGAGATGAGGGCTAAAGAGGCCACTAGTAAATATTAATTTGTAATGTCTTCATTTAGTCAGTATTAATATTGGTGACATCCTTAGGAGTATAAGAACCTTTAAGCAAACAACCCACGGGACTTGTAAACAGTTCTAGACCTTTTCAATATATATAATTATGAAATTCCGTGATAGATTACGTTCAATAATGGGTTAACACCCTCAAGTTAATATTGTGTCTCCACAGTTTCGCCCCCTGCTCCCAAAAAAAATTCATTTATGAATATTTGATTGATATCGAAATGTATCATATGAATAGTTAAAGTTTAAATTTCCTGTAAACTTCCTATTATTATTGGCAATCATCTCTAAAACTGGTAACTAAAAGCCAAGAGAAGAAATAAATAATTTATTTCGTTTTGACAATCGCTTATAAAACAGAATATAAGATTTGACATAAACAAAATTAAATATTTAGAAAATCATAAATATGATTTCTCCTTAAGGATCATCAATTATTTAATATTTTTATTCACAAGACAAACATTTAAATAGAACATCAACAACAAAACAGATTTTTCTTAAAATCTGAAATCTTTTCAAATGCAAAATGATAAAAATTTGCTTACACACAATTAATATGAATATATACATAAGTATATGTACAGACAAAAACACACAAACATATACATATTTAAATAGCTTTTGTTTTAAATTAAATTTCCTTTCAATTTACATCAACAAAACACAATGTCGTCCTTAGCAAATCTTTTTTAATATTTAATGTTTAACATTTTTACCCTGTCATCAAATACAAATCAGTATTTCAATGATGCTCTGACATGCCATTTCTTCTTTTGTCCTTTACATTTAAATTTGAATTCTCTCTGTCACTGTTGAAGTCGCATGTCTGTCAGTGTCCAACGGTGATCATCGAAAGGCCATTAAATTTTTGTCCTTTTTGGAGACCTTCTAAAAAATCATACTTGATCAAATGTAAGAAAGCTCTTGTCAGGCGTAGTAGGACCTTTAGCACACATTCCCATCTATTTAAAAAAACCTACAAGTAGTTTCATCATATTATTTCCATTATGAAAAACAGACCAAGAATAGAAAACATATTGAGAAATAATAAAAAATCACCACTGAAAATCATTTTATTTTTATATTATTATTATTACGAATAAACGTAATTATTATTCGAACTTATATTGATGTACATATGAAAAGTAATATTATCAGGCTCAAGTTCAGTTTTATTGAATTGATGAAAATTCATAATTACTAAAAGTTTTTTTTTAGCAGAACGTATCACAGTAATATGTGAATTTCCCTAATATAGAGTAAAAACAACAAAAACGTTAAATTACAAAGTAGAATACAAATGATGATAACGGACTATGAGTTTGGGTTGATTATTAGTAATTTCCAAACAGTAATGAGGGAATTTCGTACTAACCAGCACTGTTTCAATGTAGAATAAAAAACGATTAAAAAATTAATTCTCGTATTCTATTTCTGTTGAAAACTGGTTAAATAGTTGATATTCTTCTCAATTAGTATCCACTTTACGAAAATTGTAAAGATGGACAATTGAACGCTGATGAGAGGTGTAGCGGCCTTGAAATCAGTACTGATACGTTCTGCTAAAAACTGATTGGATATAAATAATAATATTTTTCAACAAAAAAAAAAACTCTTAGTAATTTTGAATTTTCATTAATTCAATAAAACTGAACTTGAGCCTGATAATATTACTTTTCATATGAAAAACATTTTATTTACACAAAAAAAAAAAAAATTTTTTTAATATGATGACCCATACTTATGCAATGCATTGTGCCAGAACTAGAGACAAAGGGATAGGATAGAAATATTAGATGTTGGAAACTTAAAAGAAGGCTTAATTCTTTTAAAAATCTGCTATTGCGCTTTTTTTGTTAATTTTTAGAGCACTGTTGCAGCACCTGTGGTGTTAAGTAGACGAATTAACTTTCTGTCTGAGCAGGCATTTTTATTAATTGTTTTGTCCTTCACCGACGGTTCTGGCATTGTGTACATTACCTTGGAACAGCATCAATCGCTGTCGGAACAGGTTTTAGTGATAAGTGCTATGACTTCTTTATCACTTAAAAAGTCCGACAATAATTAAAATGTATCACTAATATACTAATAAATGATGTTGATGGGTTTGAACCCAGTCCCCTAGTCATTGTTTGCTTAGTAGTCAACTTGCTAACCACTTCAGCCAACATCATCCTCTTAAAAAATGAGACTCAGATTAAAACATTGGATACTTTTTAAGGTAAGAAAAGGGACAAACTAGTACTTTAGAAACTTTTTAGTTTTATATTAATATTTTATAAATTTTTTATAAGCTAACATACTTTTTGAAGTGTGTAATTAAAAAAAAAACTGGTAATTTTGGTACTTTTTTACTTAAGGTAATATTTTATTTTTGGTGCTTTCTTACTTTTGGTACTTTTTTCCTGGAAAAATTCTCTTAATAGATTTGTATGATATTCGGTAGGTGGTTAGCAGATTAATATATTGGTACTTGTTAAAGGGTAAATCGGGAAAATTGGTACTTTTGGTACTTTATGTTTTTCTATTATTTTTTTCATTTTAATTGATTTAGAGTCTACTCTCTGGGGGTAAACTATGAAACACTGCGTACTTTTTGTAGTTTTGGTATTATTGGTACTTTTTATTCAATTTTTGTTTTTTTTTTTTTTTTGTGTTTAGCAATACCATACAGTGCAGTTACTTGGGGGTAAAATGAGAAAAAGCTGGTAGTTCTGATGGTGGTTTTGCTTATATTACTTTTTTTTCATTCACTTGTAGTTTGAACGAAGTCACGGTTAAATTTTCACTTTTATGGGACAATTATGGCCAGTTTACGATTTTCTCAATTCATTGACTTCTGAAAGGTTTTTAACTTACTGTCTGCAAACAAAATAAACAATAATAATTTAAAATTATTGTTTAGTGGCCCAAAAGCAGAAAACTATTGCCAAAAGTTTATATTTTTAGCAAATTTACATACTACACTTAAGTATCGAAAGCAAAATTCTGTTTGATTTAAAATTCGTTGTACAACGAAATTATCGACATAATACGAATTTTTCATTCGATCCTTAATTTCCAATAGCCCGCAAATATCGAACATTAAATGCAACTTCATAATGAACGCGATAAATAAAAAGAATTGATCATCATAAGAGAGCATCATATGACCTCTAATCCACGTATGTCTTCTAAAAATATGAATAATTGTATCGCAAGAAGGAAATATATATGTACTTGGATTGAAAGATTGCTTTGAAATATTTATGCCATGAGAATAGAGTTGAGCTTTAAGATCTTATGAGTGCTAAATAAGGCAATCTAACAGGCCATTTTATTCTTCGACATTTTCTGATAACTGGCTTTGTGTTATTTGCTTTAAGCCCAAAGACTATTGTTTGAATTTTCATAATTTTCTTTGTCTAATGAGTATATGCAACGGTGGGTACTACATACATATTTACTTATTGTTAATTAAATTGTGCGAAAAATACAATTTTTCACATAAACGCACGCATTTATTTGAAACAAGAGATTTGATTGTTATTTTTCCTTAAATTGTATGGTGCAAAAATCAACAATTAATATATTTTGTTTCACAAACAGTCTGTAGTTCTTAAATGAATTAACTGGTGCGTTTGGCAACAAAAAAAAAAACCGAACGTGCTAAAAGGATTTGAGTTTTTGTAGCACACAACATTTTAATGGCTAAAAATATATTGAAAATAGCATGAGGATTTTTTTCCAATTACAAAATTAATTCATTCATTTGTAATAAACGAAAGAAAAATGTGTTCATACATAAAAATCACATATAATCGTTGTAACATAAATGTAATATAAATTCATAAAATGGGTAAGTCCTGTACGTCCGGATTATAGAAACAAAAAATTAACCCATGAAAATTAAATTCTTATAAAAACTAACTAATATTTATTAAAAACGCACTTAAATAAGAATTTAGTGTTCAAAAAATTTATAAAACAATTGTTTTTTTTTCGATAAAAAGTTAAAACTTACTTAACAAAAGAATATAAAATTATGTGTGTTTGTTTGTAGATGTAGGAAAACATTTAATGTCTATGTTAGAGTTGGTATTGTGGTTGTGTTTATATTTTGGCTAATGTTCTATTATTTTAACCACTTTTGATTTTGACACCAGCTGATGCTGTGGTCACTTTGTAAGAGAACTCTGTCTATATGATATTAAATAAATCTATAAAATATACTTGTAAGTGCTAACCCAACATACTCGTATAGTGAATGTAAGCACACAAACAAAGTACGTATGTATGCATGTATGTATGAATATGTTTGTATAGAAATGTATTTGTATTATATAAAATATTCGACACTAACATTCATGCGCCAAAAATACATATTCTAAAGCATCTAAAAATGTATTGAGGTTTTGGTCGGTCAGTATTCGCCAGTTTGCTCGATTGAAAAACTAATGCATGATATTTTATTTTATCTTTTTTTTCGTTTTAGTTTTCGATAGTGTGAATATCACAATATAGGAGAAATAAAAATATGTATATTAGAAAGATTTTAAATATTTTGCTGTGAAATATAAAAGCAACCAACTGGTGTAGACATAAAATGCGTTTTAAGCTAAAATTCTGCATTTGCATGAGATGGCATTTTCATGTTAGAATAAAGTTGTGTATAATTTGGATTTTTTTTAATACATATAAATATATATATATATATATATATATATATATATATATATATATATATATATATATATATATATATATGCGTGTCTATGTATGTGTGCATGTAGTATATTTTATTTTTAAATTTGGATTTAGATTTTAGTTTGATTTTGGGTTAACTATGTCCAATTGAACAAGACCACACTTGCATACAGTTACTGCTGACAGCATTTTTCCTAGAGCAATCAGGCTGGGCTAAATTCTACCAATAACAAAATCTTTTAATAGATGCACAGATTTAAAGGATTTTTGCATGAAATCTGCTAGTGTGCGAATAATGGATAATGCAGGCAAAATAAAATTGAAAAAAAAAAAAGAATTTTTTTTACAAAATATTTATGTACGCTTTGGTGTTTTTAAATTAACAGAAAAAAATTATATGGGATAAAAATTCTAATCTGATGCATTTTAAATAAGGAAATTCTAGCTTTATCATGTGGATTTATTTGCATTTTTTTTTTTTTCTTATGAAAACTATTTAATTGGTTTTAAAATCTTTAGCATTAGAAGCAGAACACTCAAAACATTTGATATGCACACTGGTAAAAACATTTTAAAAGTCTATAAATGAAATATATGTAAATTTCTTAGAAATCTCGTCAATTTACTTTTCATTTGTATCAAAAAATAAATCAGTCATATTTAGTGAGTATTTCTAGGGTTAAGATCGTAACATGTTTGTCACAATTATGTGGAAATCATTGAAATTCTCTATAATAAAAAAACGACTGGAACCGAATGATGCATCTTAAAATTTTGCATAGAAAGGTTTTCCAATAGGGATGATATGATTTCGAAGTGACGTTTCGGCCATTTGTAACAAGTCATGTCATCTGTCATTTGTTTTTCATTGTATTCAGTAGTGTTTACAATTTTATCATGGAGAGATATACGCACGAACAAAGTTTACAAATTATTCAGTTTTATTATCAAAATAATCAATCTCCAATTGCAACTTTTCGTGCACTTTAGCCATTTTATGGTCGTAATAATCGTCCAACTGTGCTCGCTATTCGTCGAATTGTTGAAAATTTTAAGCTTACATTTTCTTTACATAATGTTCGAGTGCCAATAAGACAAAGAACCACTCGAAGTAATGCAAATACTGCTGCCGTTCAGGGAAGTGTTGCTGAAGACCGCAATTTGTCGATTTCAAGACGTTCTAAGCAATTGGGACTGTCTCAAACCACAACCTGGCGGATTTTGAGAAATGATTTGTGTTTGCATCCGTATAAAATTGTTCTCACTCTCCCGTTAACGTCGTAAATTTACTGATTTTGCCTTGGAACAACTTGAACAACTTTGGAGATTCGATTATTTCAAGAAATTGTGATATTCAATGGCCTCTAAAAAGTTGTAATTTAACACTATAAGACTATTTATTGTGGGTTTATTTAAAGTCAAGCTTTACAAGTCAATATTGAATGTGCCATTCATGACATACGAATTAATTTAGTGGAAAAAGTGCTCGAATATTGGGTTAATCGAATTTGTTCCTGCAGAAGAAGTCATGGAGGCCATTTGAATGACGTTTTATGTAGAACTTAATTGTATCGATTGTACTTCACATTAAATAAAAAACTTTTGAATTTCCTTAACAATAAGTGTGTTTTTTTTAAGTAATCATATCAATCTTATTGGAAAATCTTTTATAAATACCAAATTGTGTAAACTTGTGTTAACTCGTGTTAAGCGGTTTTCTCAAAATTTAAACAATTATACAATAATAATTAAAAAGTCCGGTGACATTTTATTTAATGAAATTAACTGCTGAATTCACAAAACCAATTGTATCATTGTATCGAGTGTATTATAGTATCATATACAATAGTGTAGAATTTATTGTTGGTAATTTTCATATAAAAAGGAAATACACCATACACTTTTATTTTATATGTTTTGAAAAAATCGTAATTTATACAATACTCAGAGAGTATAAGTATATAATCTCAGAGAGCATTTGTATGGTGCTCGTTCTTCTTTTGTCCATCAAAACAAAATTCAAGCCGATACAATATACACTAGGTGTTCACAAACATATAAACAAACTTGTATTTCATACAAGATAGACGATACAAATTGTTGTGAATTCAGCAAATGAAATAATACGCAAAGATTTATATAGAAAGTATTGCATACCTTTTCGGGATATGTCGTATGAGTAATGTTTGTTGATAATTAATGAAATAATGCTTATACGTAAAAGAAGTCTATATAAAGGATGGTATTCTTTTCTGGGTTTTAAAAATTTCTTACGCGAATTATTAATGCATCATGCATTAGAATCAACCCTGTAAAATATAAACGATATTTTAAATTCTACTTTAAAATTTAATGCAAAAAATACAAAAATCCTATTAAAAATCAAGAACTATTTTGGTTTTGGTGGTCTTAATAGATGCTCAAATATCACAAAACATAATACATATTCCAGCTTAATACCAGCATTAAAACAAAGAAAAAATATTTAAACTTAAAAATGATGGTAATGGCATTCACAAGCAATCGCTGGCATTTATTTAACATTTTTAAATCTAACGACAAAGCATCAACCGCAATGACAATACGCTGGTATGAGCAGATGCATAAAGTTTAACATATGTATTTGTAAATGATATTGTAAAATTTTTTTTCTGCCACCACAATTAGAGTTGGTGCCACTCACTAAACACTGCAAGTGGAGAAAAATCAAACAAGAGAACAAATAATCGAAATTTATTTGTTAAATGTGGTAAAGGCTTGAACAAATTGCACTTGTGTCCTCGAGTGTTTTATGAAATTTTTATTTTTTAACACCCTTTTGTTTGTTGCATTTACACAACAAAAAAATAGTTTTGCTAATTCTTTAATATGAATTTGTTACATATTTTTGAATTACTTTTATAAGATTTAGTTTAGTGATCTGGATTAGGCAATAAAAATTTTAACTTTGGTGTATTATTTCTTCTATTCTACGTCACTTTATTATACGCCGATCAGTGAATTGCGAAATGTTTTTTATACTCAGGCCTGACATTTAGTTAAATATATGTACATTAAATTTATATAAAAAAAAGCGCGATTTAAGATACAGTGGAGGCTCGAAAAAGTTAAGTCATATATGGAATAGTTAAGCTCATTTCATTCACCTCACGTGATTCTAAAAAGTTAAGTGCTTCTCAACTTTTTGGAGACAATTTTTTTTATTTTGTTTTTCTGTTTATAAAATCATTTTAACTTCTTATAGTTCACTCCTCAATACATATTTATATATATTTAGTGAGTGATATGCACCTGAAGACATGCGTAGCAAAAATAAAATAAAAGCGTGTAGCGTGGCATAATTTGCTGAATTGGGATAGTTATCAGTATGATGACGAAGACGATATCCCTTTATCGGTGCTATTTCCAATAATTCTTTTTTTAATCGTAAACTCGAAGAAAATCAAATGTTATTGATTGTATTCTCTCAAGTGAAGAGATTACTGCATGTAATACCGATATCCTTGATGACACAGGCGCGGATCTAGAAGATGACAATGTGACCGAAGTTCCAGTTTTCGTACGACACAATGCAACATGCACGGTTAATACTCCGATAAAATTGAATGAGTACACTGCGAAGTCCTCCGACAAACATATTTCAGAGCTTCTCGAACTACAATCGGATATCGTAAAATGGCACTCAGATAAAAATCTGTATCAATATAAAGCTACTGATTACTTCACAGCAACAAATACCAAATAATCGTTATGTGTAATAATGTATGCACATCTTCTAATTATTTTTCATGTTAAAAAAATAATAATGTATGTACATATGTACATATAATTCAAATTTACAATTTAAAAATATATAAACAATGTATAAATACATATATAACCGGAAAAGTTAAGATTTCGGAAAAGTTCATCACCCCCAAAGCAAACTACTTAACTTTTTCGAGCCTTCACTGTAAATGTGGCGAATTAAATATTTTCATGTAAGTGCTTACTTCACATTTAACTCAAACTAAGGTATGCTAAGTCAAGAAATCCCAAAATTTGCTGAACGATCATTTTTGCTTAGAGAGAGAATTTCGGAATTTTTCAGCAGATATTTTTTTGCACTTATTTGTATCAAATAGTGAATATTGGATCCATAATAATCGAGCATATAACTAATTTTTCATTTGCATTTGTAGTGTTTTCTATTAAACTTTTAGAGTTTAATTTACAGAAATTTTTGATGAGCGCTACAGGAATTTGTTCATTTATGCTTACATTAATGTTTTGCTCTCAAACAAAACTTGTATTTTTTATTTTAAATATAATAAATATTGATTTTATTAAGAATCTCATGAATCCGAAATTTCTTATACATATACCAAAAATGTAGGCCATTTGTTACGGCCGTTACCAACGAATGTTATAAAAATTTAATAGTTTTGTTTAAAAAAGAAATGGAAGCTCCATAAAATTGGTAAAAACCCATTTAAATATTTGTGGCATAAAATCTACCTGAACATAAAAAAATAAGAAAAGGTAAGACATACACATAGAAACACAACATTTATGGGCAAATGTATAGTGAACCTAACCTCAAAAAAAATAAACATTTACTAAATTTTAGTAAAAAAAATTTACTTCAAAATATATTTAATTATAAGTTTGTTAATATGTAAAAAAAAAACATTATCAAATAAAATTTTCTTATAATAAAAAATCAAATGTTCAAAATGTCATTTCAAAAAATTCTACTTCCAGAAAATTTTTATTTTATTTGAGTTCACATATTCTAAAAGTAAGAATGTTTTTTACTAAATTTTTTACTAAATTTCCGAAATCTTAGTTAATTTTTTTTTCGAGTGAAGTAGAAAAACATTTAGTGCCTGTTCGCCGATAACGAAGAACTTCTTTCTTTCGAATAATTACATTTGAAACAAAAACAAATTCAAAAATTTTGTTTTTGTTTTATATGTAATTGTTCGAAAGAAAGAACTACTTCGACATCGGCGAACAGGCAGTTAAAGTTATCGGAAAATATTTAGCAAACCTAGTAAAAATAGAGTCCAAAGCAAAGAATTGGTAGAATTACTTTAAGTTCATGCAGGTGTTTAAGAAAGTAATTATAATGCAAGTATAGCTGAGCTTAACCAACACCATAATGATCGACAGTGTTAATACTAAAATATAGTGGATTCGTGAGCAAGTTATATACTTTTCAAATTAGGCTTCACATTATTCGGATCAAAATATAACCGAAAATTAGTGGGACTGGTAATTTGATTTGCAATTAAAATTTCTGGAGCTTGAGATCACCGGATTATATAAAATCGCTCTATCTCTCGTTATTAAACTGAATTGTCTGATAATAATGACACAACAAATCGCTTCATAGTCGTAAAAGAAAGATTAAAAACTAGAAATATTTAGCTAAATTATTAAATTCAATATATTGAATACATCTAAATGAAATATTGTTATATATTTTTTTGGTTTTTCAAACCACAGCCATATTTAAAACACTGACTCTTAATCTATTGCAAATGCAAACACTGCATGGTCGTATCCTCAATCTTTAAAACACAACAACACATTCTTATTATTATTTTTTTCTACTCTTTTGCTCGAAATATCACATGCACAATCGGGTGCCATGGCAAATTTATTGCTTTTAATTTTACGGAAGAATACAAAAATACAGCAACAAAAACAACAACAAGTAAATAGAAAACCACCAAAATAAAACATTTCATTAATGATTCTTCATACGAGTACGAACGACATTTCTCTTGCCATATTTTGTACAAATATTTTTTTATTTTTTTTGAATGGCCGTGGGGATGGATAACGATTATCGCGATATTTTTTCTCGCAACTTTTTATTATGCGGCATCTTATTGAAAACGATAAATAAAGATTTAGTGACAAGTCATCTTATAAACCATTTAACCGCCAAAGAGTGTGAGAGAGTGCAGATGTGAAAAAGAGATTGTTATATAAATTGCGTTTTTATTTTTTGCTCTTTCTTTTCGTTACACTAAACTGGTGGGGCTGGTAGGCTTCAAAAGGGTTTCCTTTTATGCGTTTAACCGCATTGTCATCGCTACGAAATATAAATAATAATGTTTATAATGTGCGGTAATAATAAATTGCTAATAAATTTATTGATTAAAAGCAATTTTTTCAATGACTATGAAATTATATTTAAATTGTTTAAAATTGTTGGTTTTTATATGAAACTTTGTCGTTTAGATCATAATTAATATTAAAATGTTTATAGGCAAGAGTTTTGTATATGAAATATACCATTTACCCTCAATGTAGGATTCATTCATTCTGCTAAACTTCCAGTACCAGAGCAACATCTTCAAAATTCTAATCGAGATCTAAACAGTTTAATATGAATTGAAACAGGATAATTTCACAACACATAAAATGATCACTTTTAAAATGCAGCAGTTTGAAGCACAATATTACCTTGGTAAGAACATTTAATTGTATTGGCATGAAAGCTGAGACCATCCACTATCAAGTTTATAGAATTAGTTGCAGATTTAAGGGGTCTTCAATTTATTTAGCTCCAAATGGTAGAATATATGTTTTTTACATCGGTTATATGAAATATTTACCTGCAAATAAATAACAAGAGACATAATATTGATACTATTGTAATAAATTTAAAAAATTGCTTATGAATAACATAATTGACAAGTCAAATAAAATAAATATATTGTCTTATATTCGAATAAGAAAAAGTAAAAATAAGAATGCATTATAAAAAAAAAGAAAAATTCAATAAAACAAATAATTATTTATGAATTAATCACTTAGAAAATAGAAATAGAAATATCGTAACAAACCTTAGAAATTATTAAAAATATTTTAAACTGTTTTAATTGTAGGATCACCACAGTGATGGGAATATCCTGAACATTGCGAGAAAATAACAATACTACGTTATAATTGCAAAGTAAAATACTTTGAGTATAACGGACTATGAGAGTTTGTTGAATATTAGTAGTAAGCGATCAGACATGGGGAATATCGTACTATTCAAAATTGTTTCAATATGTAAAAATGGAATAAAAAGGAATTTAATTAATTTTCGTATTCTATTTCTGTTGAAAACTTGGTTAAATAGTTGATATTCTTCCCAATTAGTATCCACTTTACGAAAATTGTAAAGATGGACAAATTAACGCTGATGAGAGTTGTACCGGCCTTGAAATCAGTACTGATACGTTCTGCTAATCTGATTGCACATGCTAATGTTTTTCAAAAAATAGAAAACTCATATTAATTTGAATTTCATTAATTTAATAATAATAATTTCTCATTGTTTTAAAACTTTAATTTAGTTATTTTAAAAATACAACTAAATTCTTTAAAAGAGTGTCACATACTCAGAAAAAGTGTTTAATGTGCACAAATCAAAAAAATTTTACTTAACAATAAAATGGAAAGTTCAAAGGTGTCCTGATTTCATTTTTATTTAAGACATTGTTTATAAAGCTGAAATCAATTAAACTAATTGTTGATTGAGTTTAAATATTAATTAGAAATTATTTATTTACAAAAAATTTTCAAAATCCATTTTTATTTTTTCATTTTTACAATCTTACTGACAGCACTGGCTTTTATATAGCGGGTGTTTTTGGAACGAAGATCCTAATGGTGCGTTGCGGAGGGGTACTCTAGCCTGCCTCTACGTCCGTAACGTAAGATTTTTGTTTGCACGGAATGTATCAAAATTCCAGCAAATTTTTTTTTGTGGTAAGACGAGGGGAACCACATTACGAAAACTTATTTTGGATTTTTATCGATAAAAAAATCATAATAAAAAATGTATACTTGAATAATTATTTTCTTTATACCTCGAATATAACTTCAAATTAATCTAATATATAAAATTCTCGTGTCACGACGTTTGTTATCAAACTGCTCCGAAACGGCTCGACCGATTTTAATGAAATTTTTTATGTATATTTGGTATATATATGAGATTAGGTTTTAAAGTATATTTTAAACCGGTAGGGGCTCGAGGAGGGGAGGGTGGGTGCAATTACTGTATTTACTTAACTATTAACCCAACAGATGGCGCTATGTCCGCCTCATAATTATTTTTTTTGTGGAATGACAGATGGTGCTACGTCTGCCTCACGTAGGAGAATCGTCGTCGTTCGCATTTCAAACAGAACAAAATTATTGTTTGGTATTTTTTTATCGTCGGTCATCGTCACACACTTACAAAACATTCGCTATTTTTTATATAACACCCAAAATATGCACTAGAAATATTTTGTATGGCACACAACGTTTGCCGGGTCATATAGTATTTTTAAATTAAGCAACTTTGTTTCTATCTCGTATCCCACTACATCACACATCGTTTTTTTTTTTTTTTTTTTTTTAGCTGCATGATAACTATTGATATCGATAACTATGGTTTGACAGCAGAGAATGTCAATTTCTGTTTAGTTCCAGCCATCATGAATCGCTCAAAATCAAAACAATTCTTCGAAATTGTGAATATTTAATTTAAAAAAGATAAAAATCTGTTAGCGAATTTTTTAGAAAACTTCGTCTAATGAACATTCAATATAATCGAATAAGTAAAATTTTTAAGTGGCTTCGGCAATAAGCAAAACTGCCGCATTTGGAGCGAAAATAATCGCCTTTAACGAATCACCATTAAATCCATCAAAAATTTCTGCTTGGTTATACGCTGACGGTTCTTATTTCTTTTTAATAAGTAAGATACACTATTGAGCCACGGTAAAAAATAAATTTTATTTAACTTCCAAAAATTTTTTGGCTGTTTTTATATGACCTGAAATACAATTTACGTCTGCCTTCTATCTGACCCCTTGATTTTTGTAACAAATATTCGTTGCTTTAGGCTAAAATTAAATTGGTTAAATTAAAGCAAAGTGCATCAACTGAAATCTAGCCTATAGCCCGTATAAACCATGATTAACTTTTTTCCTCCCATGAAAAAGGAAAAAACAAAGTTTTCTAAAATATTACTCAAAATTAATCAAATTTTAATGGCAACAAAAAAAAAATATTTCTATCTTAATTTTGTCTAAATAAAGCCAGAACATGTTGACAAACATAATAACGACTTTAACAAATTGCAGGAATTGCAAAGCAATTCAAGGATGACCAAAATGGTTGCTCACCATCATAATAAACAAAATCATATCACCAAACCTAAAAAAATACCATACTACCATATTTTTTGTTAAAAATTTACTACAAAAAAAAATAAACATGAAAATTTTAAAAACAAACTAACCATTAGAGATGACCACAGGAAATTCGTGAACTCACAATGCGTAGCAAACGGAAACTTTTAAAAATATGATTTTAAAATGTGTTTTTTTTTTCTATTATAAACAACACTCAAAGAATAATATTAATCAAAAGTGTTGATTGCTGGTAAGCTTTCTATGCTGGCTATACACGATGGAACATTAGCAGGAAAATGTATTTTCTATATTGAAAACATACGAGGGAATCACAGCAGAAACCATTAAAGAAACATTAGTTGTAATTGTAAATAAGTTTTCATTAAGTAAAAATCACAAAACTAACCAATAAAATAACTACACATTCATACACACGATGGAACATTAAAATTTTTATATATGTGGAACCAAAATGGAAACACGAATTTACATAAGAAACTTTGCCAAACACGATGAAACAATAAATGGAACATGCTCATGTTGCAATTCATGTTCCCTCGTGTGTAGCTGTTATATGATATAATTAAAAAAATGAAAGGTTTTTTTTAAATATTTTATTAAAAAAATTAAATTTTATTCGAGTAATTAATTAAGAATGATTGAAATGTTTTGAAACTCAATTGCTTGAGAGGTTGTCTGTATGCAAATGATTTAAAAAACTTTTCAAGCATAGCTTGATAAAGATCTATTGATGTGATGGTATTTTGCAACCAATGAAATTCAGCATATATATTAGCTAACCCATAAAAAATAAATTATCTTTAACTTTATTTTATAAAAATGTATGCTTAATTATTTGCTACTTCTTTGCGCGGCTGGATTCTTCTGGAAAATTAACAAGGATGTACATCAGTATGATTATTAGGCAAGAAAATTTTTTATTATATACTTTATGGCCATATTATTTAACCGATTTAGAGAAAAACATATAACAATTTAAAAATATCCATTTATATAAGTAAATGACCCAAGGGCGAATTTTTCGATTACAGAAGCAATGATGTGATGCAAACGTGTAAGACAGTAACCCACACCAGCTCAATTACAACCTAGTATACTTTTTCGAATGCATTGATGCATTCGTGGAGTGAACGCCTACCACTTGCACATAAGGTAAGCAGTATAGTGAAGTGTTTGTTCAATAAATATAAAAACTTATTACTTTTTCACATACTTTGTAAGTGGGCGGTAGACAATCTATACCCAATCTCTCTTACTTCGTGAGAAAGTAGAAAGCGCATTGCGCACAACTTCACACACATTGTAAGCTAGAATTCATTAAATACAAAACAGATTGTATTACAAGTTTACGTCAGCACCTACCTTACGGTTCATCTGACGGTATACTTAAACACGGGTGCTTAGTAAGCGTCCACCATCGCCCCCGAGCCCTCTCTGAAGGCATCCCCGAGGGGACAACAACAGGTAGCAACTTATCACACATGGCCAAGGCCCGCCATGTCCAAATACCTTGGTAAAGTGTGCGACCTACCTAAACGCTAGTATATGTTGATTCACAACAGCATATAGAAGCTTCACGTTGATAGACACGAAGTTCGCCAAGCGCTAAGCATCGGTCCAAGCATCAGTCTTTAAACCAACACCTCTCCCAGCTTTTGGTAACAACCACAACCACTACGTGTACTCCCGAAGGAGACCTCACCAGCGACCGGCCACGGAATCATGAAACCAAAAAGTAGATGCAACGGCTCAATCGTATTTCACAGCGCAAACGTGTAAACAAACCGGTAAACAATCTCCCATGAGAGCCCGCCGGTCTCCGTAGTACCAGTTCAAACTACTGGTGAAGTTTCGAAAGTAAATCCCGAAGGATCAGCATTCTATTGCTTTTGGTCATGGGCTAGACCTTAGGTACCCTTACACCTTCTATGTAGACTTACGTGGCAAGCCACTTGCTTCATTATAAAATATATACACATCCCGTTGCTCTATTAATTCACAGATTGTTCCGCGCATATAAGTTTTTATGGGTAACTGACAAAAGGTTATGTCTACAAAAGTCAGATTACCCTTTCCCCGGGAGGTGTTGCATCTTGTTGTTAACATAAACAAGATGAGACTATTTACCCCCGGGGGGAACAAAACGTGACAAACTTCATTTAAGAGATGTGATGTGGTATGCATAGTTCGCCGCTGGGGATATATTGTCAGTTAGTTTGGCTTCAGTATTTTGAGAGCCGCGACTGTATAAATCAGCTACTAATACATATACACATATTACACATTCCTGTAAGTTAAAAAAAATAATAAACAAACTAAGCATGTGTTTTTCTCTAATTGATTTTTCAAAGAAGGAAACAACAAAAAGACATTTTATTCTATGTTTGGATATAGTCGAATTTTAGGTATGTGAAATGAACAAAAGTGTAAAGAGCTCAGTAAATAAATTTAGGTCTTGGGAAGGTATTTTGTCTCTGCATTTAAAAATTGAATTTTATTTTCAATATATGCGGTTTCATGCAAATCTATCATTAAAGAATTGTCGTTAAGGTTGTTGTAATACTATTAAGAGCTTTGATAAATGCTCTATCAACATTAAAAACATTGTTAACATCTAGAATACGGTCGATTGTGTCGGCTATCGGTTATACTAGAATGTACGAGTACGACAAATGGCAAGCAGAACTATTTAGCCTTTGCTGTCGTCCTTTCAACTACGCTGATATATTATTATTCATGTATATGTGAAATATTAAATTATTTCATTAGCATGTCAAGTGGTCTAAAGAATTTTCTTTGTTAATCGATAACATTTTCAAGATCACAATTCCCATTTTAATATAAATAAAAATATGGAAAGATAGACATCCGAAACTGCTCCTGATTATTATCAAAAGTTTGAAATTTATCGCAAGCATATCAATTCCACTTACACATGTATTACTTTCGTTAATTTTTGGGTGTGCCAACTCATCCAAGTGATAGTTTATTGTTTTGCGCTTTGTGGACTGGTATTTGTTTTGGGGTTAAGTAAAGTTTTAAATTTATTGTTTATATTTTTAATTTTATATATAATTGCTGTGCTTTATATTTTAGGTTTTTTTTTCTAACTTCAGAAAAAAAAAACCGAACCAAAACAAAAGGAAAAATAACATGCTGCACTAAAACGTGAAAACTAAATACATACAGTCAAAATAATTACAAAGTTGGTCAACACAGCGGTAGCAGAATAATTAAAAGTTTTAACTGAATTTGAAAATGCCACAATAGTAACATAAATATTTGTGCTTAATTTACTAACTTTAAACAGCTGTTTTAGCATTTTCTATGCATAAATTTTATTGTAAGCAAATATACAAATATTATTTTGTTGTTGTTCTTATTTTGTATACCATACACATGTATGAATAGATATATTTTTTTTTTTAAGAAAATAAAGGAGATATTCCGTTGTAATATTTCTCAAGTTTTTTTTAATTATTCACTAATAAAATTTGCTATTAAGGACTAGAAATAATTAAATAGTTGGTCAAGAACAACAAAAAACAGAGAACACAATTTTCGTTTTGTAAACAGTCCGCAGAAACGGTAACACAAGAAATATAAATATTTTGTAGTTTAAAAAAAAAAATTATAATTATAATATAGAAATTTACTTAAAATACTAGATGACCCGGCAAACGTTGTTTTGCCATACAAAATATTTCTAGTGCATATTTTGGGTGTTATATAAAAATATCGAATGTATTGTAAGTGTGTGACGATGACCGCCGATGAAAAATATACCAAACAATATTTTTTTTCTGCATGAAATACGAACGACGTCGATTCTCCTACATGAGGCGGACGTAGCACCACCTGTCACTCAACAACAAAAATAATTATCAGGCGGACATAGAGCCATCTGTTGGGTTAATAATTTCGGAAATACAGAAATTGCCCCCTCTCTTCTGTCCTCATGCCACCAGAGGTTTGAAAAATAGATAGTAGCCGATTCTCAGACTTACTGAATATGCATAAAAAAATTTCATAAGAATCGGTCAAGCCGTTTCGGAAATACAGAAATTGACCCTGCCTCCCTTCCTCATGCCCCTAGCGATTTAAAATATACCTTAGGACTTATTCGCATACCTACCAAATATGCATAAAAATTTCATTAAAATCGGTCGAGCCGTTTTGGAGGAGTTCGATAACAAACATCGTGACATGAGAATTTTATATATTGATTATCAGGAAATCATTTTTTTAAAGTTTAATTTTTTTTTTTTTTAATTAGGACCAGCACTCAGGGGATGATTCCTACGTGTGCAGTGCACTGTGCCGGAACTCAGGGAGAGGGATAGGGTAGAGAAGATAGATGTTGAAAATTTAGAAGACTTAACTCTTTCGCAACTCTGCTTTGCGCGTAATGTTAATTTTTAAGGCAGTGTTGAAGCGCCTCCGGTGTTAAGTAGACGCATTAACTTTGTTAAGCTGTATTAGCAGGCGTTTTTATTAATTGTTTTACTTCGTTGATGTTTTTGCTAACCGACGAAGGAGGGCGATGTTGTGTACATTAGCTTGGAACACCATCAATCGCAGTCGGAACAGTTTTTTAGTGACCAGTGCTATGCCTTCATCACTTAAATAGTCCGACAACAATTTATACAATGTCTCACTAATGTACATTAGAAAAATTAATGATGTTGATTGACTTGCTCTGGCCAGGGTTTGAACCCAGGCCCCAAGTCATTGTTTGCTTAGCAGTCAACGCGCTAACCACTTCAGCCAACATCATCACGTCATCTCCTTTATGTGCTGCATTTTGGTGGTTGCTAATGCCAACTCATCACTAGATTTTTAAACATATTAGAAAAGCTCTCAGTTCTTGTGGTCTAAAAAGAGATATTGAGAAGGAAATGCAGCTAAAGTTAAGTTCTTTTTTTTTTGGATACCAGCTGAGATCTTGTCTAATGAATATTAAAGGATGTTTTTAATAAAATTTACACATTATGATTTTAACATTCTCGAAGATATTAATTCTAAGAACCAAATCAAGCATGCAGCTTTCCGAGGATTTAATAACGCTTCTTCAACAATCAGTAGTTTGTAATTTTTCCGCTTGTCAGGAATGAAAATATTTAAAAACAAAATTATTGCTTTATGAACAAAATTGCTTTCCCAAAAATACTTTGCTGTCGTTTTCTTTGTGTAAGCGCATTATAAAATAATCAAAACTTTTTAAATAATATTTCTTATTCCGTAACGGTTAGTTAAGACAAAATTAAAATTAGGATACTTACGTACTCCTTCTGGACAACAGTATTGTAATAAGATGACAGCCTCTAACTATTATCTCTATCAACTGGAAAACAACAAGAGGATGTTGAAAATTGATCAACTGCTATCGAAACGGTCATGAAAGTGACTTATTTTTTACATTGTTCTGGCAAATTGTTACGGCATAAGAATTAATAATTAATTTATTAAAAAGGGGAAAGTTTATTATAAGTCTAATTAATTGCCAACATTAATAAATATAATATTCTGTAGAAAATATTCTTACACAATTTTTTTTTGTTTTACATATTCACCTGTCAATTATAATTTAGCAAATATCCTACAACTTTCTTTCTTACACAAAGTTAATTTCGGATATTCATTTAATGAAAAAAGCAAAGAAATAACAAAAAGTACCTCTTCAAACATTTAACATCGTATTTCTTTCATTTACCTTTTGACAATATTTGGTATTTCATTATTTTTTAATAAAACAAAAATATTTGTCTTCTATTTCGTTCACCAAAAAAAGGGGCCACAAACAATAAATGTATGAAAAAGAAGAAACCTGCGTTACTCATTTAGCAATTATTGCAAAGTTTTTTTTTCTGGTCCAACAATCAACCAATGTTGACTTCTCCTGTTGCCTGCAAGAGTCTTTATAAAATTTTGAGGGGTTCTGTTTTTTCTAGGTGTATGGTTATTACACACAAACATATATAGGCTCGTATGTACTGTATTCTATGTTCCCATAATCTTTTGGTTGGTCTTGTTAATTTTATCGTTCTGTTTGTAACACTTCAACTTGCATAATGCAAAATTTAAGATCTAACATTGTAAAACTGTTGGAATTTTAAAAGCTTTTGGTAAAATTATATAATCTAATATTCTCGTGTCACGATGTTTGTTATCGAACTCCTCCAAAACGGCTCGACCGATTTTAATGAAATTTTATATGCATATATTTGGTAGGTATGCGAATAGGTCCTAAGGTACATATATATTAAATCGCTAGGAGGGAGCGGGCAATTTCTGTATTTCTATGTCCCCCTGATAATTATTTTTGTTGTTGAAAGACAGATGGTGCTACGTCCGCCTCATGCAGGAGAATCGTCGTCGTTCGTATTTCAAACAGAACAAAATTATTGTTTGATATTTTTTTTATCGGCGGTCATCGTCACACACTTACAATACATTCGCTTTTTTTTATATAACGCCCAAAATATGCACTAGAAATATTTTGCATGGCAAAACAACGTTTGCCGGGTGATCTAGTTAATTAATAATATTGGATAATTGTGTATATTACGATCTTAACTAAAAATTTTTAGTAAAAATGAGAAGCACTAATTAATAACAAGACTAAGAAAATAGTGAATCTCCGAACCATATATATGAAAAAAAAAAAATATATATAATGATAAACTTTCAAGTGACTCCATCAAATTAATTGATTAAGGATGAAGGATATGTAGGAGAATGAAAAAACACACACACACATTCAGTCACATTTTCTTTTTTACTCAGTCTACTTGAGTGTGTCAAAGAAGCCAGTCGTGTGCGTAACAATATTTAAAACTTTATTTTTACTGAATCAAATTAAACAACATAGGCTTTGTATTATACTTATATATAATAAATTTTATTTTAAAAAACTAAAACAAAAACTCTACAATTTTGGGGGCTCAACCCAGATCTAAAACTAAATTGCGAAAAGACGAAATTACGACGACGGCGATACAGATCATGGCGACGACGAGCGTACAATTATAAACAACGAAAACGACGGCTCTTCTGAATTCGCCAACTTTGAAGAAGCGAATGATGGCAACGACGACAACGGCGTTATACAAAATGCAGCAACGAATAGAACGACGGTCAATAACAGACATGAAAACAACGTAAATGACGCCGCTAGAGCAAGTCATAATCAGAGAATTATTCGTACCAACAATCGAGTTGACGAAACTAGACGATTAAATATGCAAAGATTTGCAATTAACTATCGTGATGTTGAAGATTCCATACCTTCGTTTGATGGAAATGGTAACATGCCTGTAGAGGCGTGGATAGATGATTTTGAGGAGACATCTGTTATTATGGGATTTGATGATTTTCAGAAACTTATATTTGCCAAAAAATCCCTGAAGGGAGTGGCTAAGATGTTCATCGCCAGCGAGAAAAAGAAAAATTATGAAAAATTGAAAGCAGCATTACAAAACGAATTTGGTGCAACGGTGAACGGTGCACAATTGCATAAAATGATGATTGAACGTAAACTGAATAAGAACGAAACGGTACAGGAATATTTCTTTAGTATGAAGGAATTGGCCTCGCGTGGTAAAATTGATGATAATACCCTTATGCAGTATATCATTGATGGCGTTAATGATTTGACGATAAATAAGACCATCTTATATGGCGCGGCAAATTTAAAGGATTTTAAATGCAAGCTAAAGTGTTACGAGACCATGTCAGAAAAGCGGGATAAACAATACGAAAAGCCAACACTAAGAGCTACAGTCAAAAATGACAGAAAGGAACAAAAATGTTTCAATTGTGGTGTTAAAGGTCATGAATCTAAAAATTGCAAGGACAGGGACAAAGGCGTTAAATGTTTTAACTGCAATAAATTTGGCCACATTTCTAAGCAGTGTCCAACAAAACCAGAAAAGGCAAATCTACGTCAACTGGTAACCGTAAAAAGTGACACCATGGAACTGAATATACAATTTTTGACTAATGAACCATTTTCGGCGAAAGCTTTGTTTGATACTGGTAGCAAGTATAATGTTGTTACGGCTAACGTTTATGATAAATTGGTTAAACCTAAACTTCATAAATCAGATTTTTATTTAACTGGATTTGGTAATGCCAGCAACAGAAGCAAAATTAAACCACTTGGTAATTTTGAACATAGAGTGAATCTTAATAATGATGATTATATTTTAACTTTTCACGTCGTGCCTACTAATTGTATTGATTTTGATGTAATATTGGGTAAAGAATTTTGTGCGTTTGCTGAAGTGACGATTACACCTGATGATTTGAAAATACGAAAAATTGAAAATGACACGAACGAAGAAATACACAAAATCATGGTTATGAACGTCTGTGAAGAACGGGAAATAAACGTAAGTACAATTGATATTGAAAATACTGCTAGTGAAAATGCGAAGATGGAGGTAACACAGTTGATAGAAAATTATCGACCATCCAAAAACAAAACAACAAATGTTGAAATGAAGATTATTCTAAAGGACGAAACGCCAGTTCATTGTACTCCAAGACGTCTCCCATTCGTTGAAAGATCCGTTGTTGATGACCAAGTTGAAAAGTGGATCAAAGAAGATGTTATTGAACCATCCGAGTCAGAGTACAGTAGTCCTGTGGTACTTGTTAGAAAACGAAATGGAGAACCAAGACTTTGTATCGATTTTAGAAGAATAAATAAGCTAATAGTAAAAGATCGATTCCCATTACCGTTGATCGAAGACCAGCTTGACCGTCTACAGGAAGCTAACGTTTTTTCTACGATCGATCTTAAGAATGGTTTTTTTCACGTATCTGTCGAAGAGTCAAGTAAAAAGTACACATCCTTTGTAACGCATAATGGACAATATCAGTTTAAAAGGGTTCCATTTGGTTTATCTAATTCTCCTGGAGTTTTCCAACGACACGTAAATGCAATATTTAGGGATCTTACTAGAAAGGGTATAGCTTTACCGTATATTGACGACGTAATTATAACAGCCACGAATGAAGAAGAAGCGGTACACAATTTGAAAACTGTCCTAGAGCTTTGTCAAGATTATGGTTTGGAAATAAATCTAGGGAAATGCCATTTTTTGAAGAAGAGGATTCAGTTTTTGGGATACGTAATTGAAAATAAACAGATTTCGCCATCACCTGAAAAGATTGAAGCGCTAATAAAGTTTCCCGCTCCAAAAAACTTGAAGCATCTTGAAAGCTTTCTGGGATTAGCAAGTTATTTTCGTAAATTTATACTGAACTTTTCAATCATTGCAAAACCACTTACTGACCTGAAGAAACGTGATCGTAAATTTGAAATAAATCAAGAACATTTATTGGCATTCAACCAATTGAAGACTGTTATGAGTCAAAATCCCGTTTTACGTATTTTCAATCAAAACTATGAAACCGGATACGCATACGGAGCAGTTTTACTTCAAAGATCACCTGACGATAATCAACTACATCCAGTGTATTACATGAGTAAGAAAACTACTGACCAAGAAAGAAAATATTCCAGTTACGAGTTAGAAATTCTTGCCGTCATCGAAGCGTTGAAAAAATTTAAGGTTTATTTACTCGGTATACATTTCAAACTTGTCACTGATTGCAACGCTTTCACAAAAACGCTCGAGAAGAAAGATCTATGTACTCGTGTTGCTCGTTGGATACTATTCCTTCAAGAGTATAACTATACCGTCGAACATCGATCTGGTACGCAGATGAAGCACGTTGATGCTTTTTCCCGACATCCGATCATGATGATTACCGACGAAAACAGTGTCGTCGAAAAAATAAAACGTTCACAAATGCTAGATGAAGATCTCTTAACAATTAAGGAAATTTTGAAGAATACACCGACTTATAAAGATTATTTTATCAAAGGTGAAATAATTTACAAAGTTGTAAATGATTGTGAGCTGCTGGTGGTGCCAAAGGTCATTTTGCCGTTAAGAAAACGAAGGATCTAATATGCCGTGACTACTACATACCCAAAATTGATGAAAAAATAAAACACCATATCGCTAATTGCGTTCCCTGTATTGTAATCAACAGAAAGAAGGGTAAACAGGAAGGTGAACTCAATCCGTTGCCAAAAGAAGATGTTCCTCTGAAGACGTACCATGTTGACTTTCTCGGACCATTAGAATCTACCAATAAGAATTACAACCACGTATTTGCAGTTATAGATTCTTTTACCAAATTTTGCTGGTTATATCCAACCAAGTCAACAACGTCTAAAGATGCTATTTCCAAATTGGAATTACAGAGTGTTATATTCGGCAATCCCATTAAGATAATATCAGATCGTGGGTCAGCGTTTACGTCTGGAGAATTTCAACAATATTGTGAAAACGAATCAATTAAGCACTCCAAGATTACAACTGGTTTACCTCGTGCCAATGGCCAAATAGAGAGAATGAATAGTATAATCGTTCCAGTATTGGCAAAACTTACAATAGACGACCCAGGCAAGTGGTATAAATACGTAGCTAAAGTTCAGCAAATCCTAAACTCAACCTACAATAGAAGTATCAATTCTACTCCATTTGAGGTATTGATAGGCGTAAAAATGCAAAGCAAGGATGACATTCGAATAAGAGAATTACTTGAGCAAGAGGTCATCTCTAATTTTGACCAATTAAGATCCGATGCCAGAAAAGATGCAAAGGAAAACATTGTGAAGCTGCAGAACGAGAATAAGAACACCTACAATCTAAGACGAAAACCAGCTACCAATTATAAGGTTAACGACTTGGTGGCAATAAAGAGGACACAATTTGGAGGTGGACTAAAATTGAAGTCAAAGTATTTTGGTCCATATCGCATTGTCAAAGTTAAGCCTCACAATACGTAAGACGTCATTAAAGTGGGTAATAGTGAAGGTCCGAAGCAAATTTCAACATGTGCAGAATTTATTAAGCCTTGGCCAGATGTTGAAGATGAAGACGAATTCGAGACGAATCCATTGCAGGAAGGCCGATCTGTAGGAGAATGAAAAAACACACACACACATTCAGTCACATTTTCTTTTTTACTCAGTCTACTTGAGTGTGTCAAAGAAGCCAGTCGTGTGCGTAACAATATTTAAAACTTTATTTTTACTGAATCAAATTAAACAACATAGGCTTTGTATTATACTTATATATAATAAATTTTATTTTAAAAAACTAAAACAAAAACTCTACAGATATTATCTATGAGTTTAAGCAAAACTAAAAGAAAGAAACAACACAAACAGCTTAATTGAATAATGTGAAAAGAAAATATGTAGTGAATTTCCAATCCATTAATAATTAATTGTATATAAATGAGATTTAACTACTTGCCGTTGCAGTCAAACAATTTTGATGACGAGACTGTGGTTAGTCTCGAAACATCATGACGTCTATTCAATCTTCTGTGTAGTCTACATTTTCTTTGTCGGTTTAATTTTTACGAGCTTCTAAAATTTTCTTTTTAATAATTCAATTCAATTGCCGTTGATGTTTAGTTAATTAATAATTAGAAACAAAAATTCACTTAAGATGGCCCGATAGCGGGGCTTAGCATAAACAATAAAATATTTGTAAAGCAATGAGCAGTCGACCTCTACTTTATAAAAATTGTATAGCTCACGCAATACTACGTTTAGCTTCAACAGTCACTGTTCATGTGCAGTACCATATAACTAATACCCACACAAACACATGCACAAAATTCATTTATAATGTCCTTGTTATACAATCTGTTGTATGTGGTATTGAATGTATAAACTAAAGTGCGTAAAATGTATACATGAATGTATACAATGTATGCATGTATACAGATATATATATATATATATATATATATGTGTTTGTATTTATAAATGAAGCAAAAAAAATATGAAAACGACAAAAAAAAATTCCTTCTGCATTCTCTTTTTCTATACATACTTTAGAGGTGTTTTATATCATGTTTGTATTTTTCTGGCGTTAATTTTCTCAATGTGGTTTAACCTGCAGCCAAAAGTTAATTAAAAACCAACAAACTCCAATATTGGTTAATAACACAAAAACACATCAACAACAACAACAACAACAACAAAAACAGCAAACAACAATAAGAGAGCACAAAAGCTGTATGAACAAAAATGAAAGGAAAAAAATTTGTGAAATTTAAAAACTTTGTCGAATTAAAATCAAACAAAAGCTGTGAACAAGAGTATCAGTATAAAAATGCGATTTTTTTTTTTTTTTTTTTTTTGGAGATTTAGATGCTTAAAAACATAATTGTTGGAGATATTAAAATTTAATTAAAAATTTTAAAAGTTTAAGCATATTGTGGAATTTAGAAAACATTTCGCTCTGCTGCCAGACAAAAGCCATATCGATGGTTGTGCGTTAAAAAAAATATGTTGCTGATTTTTGTTTTTATTATATTTCAGAAGATATACAAACTGTTGTAGAAATGATAAAAATATGTGATGTGAGCTCATGGCGATCCATATGTTGTTCTGTGCGAACAAAATTATAACAACAATCACAGGAACATTAATTCAGAAATATAAATATTGAAAGAAAGTTTAAAGAAAACTTCTCGTTTTTAAAGTTTTTGCAAAATGTATGCGCATACAAGAAGATGTCGAATAAGTTTTCAATAAAGAAAGCTAAAAAAATATGATTTTTCAAAGCTCTTAGATGATCATAAGCCACAAATTTTAAATTATGTGAACTGAAAAGGATCTGCAAGGAGTTTTATCCACATACGATCTATTCGACTAGAAAAGCGAATAATCAAAGCAAATCAACTGCAAATAGATGTGCTTCTGAAAAACTGTATGTTGTTCTCCAAGAAATGTACGTTTCTAGAAAAGTTGAAGACTTTAATCATTCCATTAGCATCTATATCACAGTAAAACATCTGCCCAATGGCGATCGTTATTCGTTATTATTTGAAGAAAATGTTTTAAGCCGATTTGCAATTTTTTTTTCTTTTATTATGAATAAAAATACAAAAAGGTTAGGAGAGCGGTCCATTTGTTGCGTTTGGAAGACTATTGGTTCAGCAGTGTACCACTCTATTCGCAGATTGTTATGACATCGAAAGTAAACGTGATCGATAAGTTTCGTCTATAAAATAGTTAAAAGGTTGTCAAAGAAATTCAATAAAGAAAAATCCTATACTTGAAATGTTCTTGATATCTTATGGAGAGATCCCATCTATAATAATTAGCTTAGTGTGATCGTTGAGAAACCTTCGCATAAAATTAAATAAATCGGTACCAACGCGAAAGGCAACATATGATGATAAATGTGCATCATGGTGGCTCTGCTACACTCTGTAACTGGATAAAATACCTTCCCCTATAGTATATCAGAAACATTTGAGTGATGTTACTGCTGATGTAAGTAATAACACCTCTCCTTGGTCTAGTCATTCAAACTTTGCGAAGTCAATATATTGATTTATTTACAGCTCACATATCTTGAAAAGTATGAAGCGAAGTTTAAGCATGCTGTTTTTTACGCTACTCACTGTTTCATTTTCGCTTTTTTTTTCAATATTTTATAAGATTTATGATTTTTCTGAACAAATATGCAAATTACATGGTTAAAATAATCGTAAGACTCATTTTGGAAAGAATAAATTATTTATTTTTATCATAATAAATCCCGATTAAGTCCTAAACGAAATCGTAATGTAATTAATTATTTAAAAGAAAGAAGTGACACCGCGAGAGGCGGCATTTACTGTCTAAGATCAATGTGATCATGAGTTCCAAAATGTGAAAAGCCTTTGAATGAGTAGACTATTTGTGTCAGAACTCTGTCTACCGTTTAATTTCCTTGTTTTTAATTAATTACCAAATACTTATTGATCCGTTTGATAAATAAAACATCATGTAATTATGCAATCGGTTACTGCTCATGCTTGAAAGAGCATGTGCAAATATATCAAATATTTGTTTTGAGATCTAGTTTTTTTCAACGTTTATATCCCTCTCTTCAATCCCAGCACTACATTGGGTATTATAATTCAATACTATGTGTCAAAGTAGTCACTTTTCACCCCATATTTAATGGTTGTCAATGTGACTAAACCCAGCGGGAAAAATGGACATTGATTATATATGTAACGGAAGATAAAATGTATTATATTCCAAGTCAAAACAATGCAATCCTTTGGAAACGAGAAGGTAATTTGATCACACAAAAAATTACACATTGTTTACCACGTATATTACCACTTTTTACGATGAAGGAATGTATTGTTTTTGCTTGTGCACAAGTGTTCGCATTTTCCTTTTAAATTGTTAAAAAGAAATGAATTATAGGATTAATTCGCCGTACACAATAAACGAATTCATTACTTTCCAAGGACATGTTATGTGTTAACAATTATGAATTCTGGAATGAAAATTATACATGCTGTACATTACTCTCTAGTTTTCCCGCTGTGAATTACCTAAACAGAGAGACAATAGAGAGAGTAACCCGAAATTCATATAACAGTAAAATTGCAATATATATATATGTCACTTTCCGAAATGATTGAAAGTATGCTGAATTTTTATATTTTAAAATATTTTAAGGCCAAGCATTTTTTTTAGCAACTCTCATTATGGCTTTCATATGAGTGACGTACTTGCTTTTGCGGGCGAAGTATTCGCCTTCTGTTTTTAAAATGGTTCTACTCTATAAACGATTTTTGTTCAAAGTAAGATGGTGACTCTCGATATGCCATTTGCATATAAAACACTTATAAAGATGTCAGTTAAATGAAATTAAACAAGTAAATTCTTATGATGACCATACAGTAATTTTAAGAGAAAGTTGCGTTTTTTATTTCGTAAAAGTTTAAAAAAAAAAAAACTCGCATTTTATATAAATTTCTCCGGAGTTTTTAAAATTTTGTTCCCACTTTTATGAAAGTCAACATAAAATAAACACGTGTTTATTAATAAAACAACTTTACTTAAACATTGTATTTTTGTTTTCTAATGTTAAGTACTTTATCTCTAACAAAATCCGGTACATACTACTGTCACAAATATAACTTGAATATAAAAGGTTTTCCAATATGACTGATATGATTTCTTTAAAAAAAAAAACACACTTATTGTTAAGGAAATTCAAAAGGTTTTTATTTAATATGAAGTACAATCGATACAATTAAGTTCTAAATAAAACGTCAATCAAATGGCCGGCAGACTTCTTCTGCAGGAACGAATTCGATGAACCTAATATTCTAGCAATTGTTCAAGTCGTGAGTCATGAATGGCACGTTCAATATTGACCAATGACCTTAAATAACCCCACAAGAAATAGTCTAATGGTGTTAAATCACAACTTCTTGGAGGCCATTCAATATCACAATTTCTTGAAATAACCGAGTCTCTAAACTCTTCTCGCAATAACTCAATTATTGCATTTGCTGTGTGGCACGTAGCCCCGTCTTGTTGGAACTAAATGTTATCAAGATCAACTTCTGCCAATTTCGGCCATAAAAAGTTGGTTATCATTTATCTATACCGCTCTCCATTGACAGTAACGGTGTTGCCAGCTTCATTTCGTCAGAAGTACGGCGAATGTCAATTTAGATGAATGTAATGGTTTTTCATGAATAATTTGTGGATTTTCTTCGCACTAGAATCGTGATGAATCGTTTCATCATCAGAAACAGTTTTGTTTATTTACCACACCACTCAAAAGAAAGTGAGCCTTATCGGAGAAGATGAGTTTCTTAAAAAATTCGTTATCGTTTTCAAGTTGTTCCAAGGCAAAATCAGCAACGTTGTTCGTGCGTATATCTCTCCATAATGAAATTTTTAACACTACTGAATACAATGAAAAACAAATGACAGATCATGAGATATTACAAATGGCCGAAACGTCACTTCAAAATCATATCATTCCTATTGGAAAACCTTATAATTTAATACTTAAAGTATTTTTGTTATAAATGTGCAAAATAAATTTGATTTTGATTACCTTTGTCTGAATATTATCATGACACCTTAAGGAAGGGAGCGCCTAGAGTAACCCTGTTGTTAACCCTCATCTATAATTATATCTCGATGACAGTTGACTACAGTTGCTTACGAAAAAAAAAAATACAAAAAACAGAGTAAAATATGGTAGAAAAAGGTGAAGACTACAACTTTCACTAGAAGAGATATTTTATTTTATTTTTTGTATTATCCAGCGTTTTTATATTTTCCTTTGTTAGCTTTAGCATCTACAAGTTGCTCTTGCTGATGACAGTGAAAATTTATATTTTTTTTTTTCTCTAAAACATAAATAAAAATTTATATATATTGCTTTGAAATAATCTACTATAAAAGTTTAAAATATAAATGGAAAGAAAGCTGGTTTTCACGTAAGTTAACACTTAGGCTAAATAAGTCTTTGTACTACGAGAATAGTCTGTCCGTTTATCTCTTGGCTGTTGGTTTGTTTGCTTGTTTTCATACCAAAATATGTGGCAGACAGTATATGTATGTGTCTGTCTGTCCGTCTGTCTGTCTATCCATTTGTCTGTGTGTACAAAGATGATTTCTTTTCCCTTTTTTTTTTTTTTTGTTGTATAAATGAATATTATGGTTGTTGCTCTTGTACTTGTGATTATACCAAACCAGCATACATAAATATTTTTTTATTATGTTTTCTTTGTTTTTTTTTTTTTTTTTTTTGTACTTTTTGTATTTTCTACAAGGGCGGAAAGCTGTCATAAGCAGATAAGCTGCCGCAATAAGCTTTCGTTGGAGATATATTTACACTGATTTACGAGATTCAGTTTGCATATGGTAATCGTAGGAAAACACAACGACCTTTTTACAATTTCCATTCTTTCTCATTTGTTGGTACATAAGTATTTTATTTTTAATTTATTTAAAATTGTTCGTTCGTATTAAAATTTTTTTCTTATTATTAATTTTTCATATAGAAATTAAAAGGCAAAAGAATTGAAATCATTTTACATGAATTTGTCTTACAAAGTGGAATATTCATTATCTATTCCTTTTGTATTATAAAATGCATTTTAACTATTTATGTGCGAATATGCAAGTTTATATTTAATAATTTTAAAAGCAATTTCTTGTTTCTCTTTTTCATTTATGGTGTCGTTTATTTTTCTTTTCACACCAAAAATTCAACCTGAAAATCTTTTCGATTAGTTTAATATTTTATTTTGTTGCAGCCAAGATTAACGCAGTATGTAGAGGCAGGCCATTACGATAAATTAAAAATAAATTAAGTAAAAATATATATAAAGTACTGAAAATATTTATGTTTCCATTTACACTTTAAGTTTTGCAAGTGCGATATATTTTTAATATAGAATAATGCAAAATTCTTCTGCTGTATCTTTGCATTTCGTTTTGTTTTCACTTAAGAGAAATACGGTGAAAATTTAAAATTATTACAGTTTTATAAGAGAAGTCATTAAAACATTTTGTGGAATCGCTTAAAGCAATTTATTCGATTTTGAGAATCTAAAACCTTTTTCCATATTTTAAAATTTTTCCTGACACTAAAATAAAACCCTGTATTATACAAAGGAAATTTTATAACTCAATGACCTTTTTATATTTCTAGAGTAGCAAATTTAAATGTTATACTGCTCCCGTTCAGAAGTCGATTACTAGACTTCTGTAAAATTTTAAGGAACCTGCATATTTTACTTTGCCTTTAAAAGTTCTTATAAATACACAGCTTTAAATAGTTTTAGGGAATTTTTTGTGCTGATTGCACATTACTTTTCACGTGAAAAGATCATCACGAAGCCAAAGATAGGCTTGACAAATAGATACCACACTGCACAATTAACTTCAATAGTTAAAAAATTATTTACTGAGTATCGTAGGACCATATGACGAATGATGAAAAAAATTGTGTATTAGCATTATTAGTAAATTTAAAAACAAAGTTCCTTCAAAATAGTTTAAATAATTTTTTAAATTCAACTTAAATTTTATTAAAATTTGGAAAATTTGAGGATGTTGTTGGCTGAATTGGCTAACGCGTTGACTACAAAGTAAACTATGATCCACACAAAAACACAAATGTGAAAATAAGGCCAAGTTCCTATCCAAAATATTTCGGCCGTAAAAAGTACTGAGATCAAAATAAGGACCAAGTTCTTGATAGGTACAATTCCTTCTCATTTCTAGACAACCTGTAAGCTTGGGAAAGAATTCTTGGAAAAATATTCCCAAGCTTACAGGTTGTCACATTTATGTTTATCTGCGGATTTCACTTCTTTTTTTTTTTTTGAGTTGTTTTTTATGAATATTTATATGTATTGCTCGTCAGGACCTACCAGTGTACCAAATTTCACCTTTCTAGCTATACTGGAAGTGCCCCATACAAAGAAGGGGCACCCATGTCCCCTGGGAGGAAAGTGCCCGTTTTCAGATTTTTCTGGTTAATTTCACACCAAGACCAACCTGTGTACCAAGTTTTAGCTCTCTAGCTCTAGTGGAAGTGCCCAATACTATTGATGAGTGAGTCAGTGAATATGTACTAAAATATGGACTTTTCACACCTTAATATCTCGGGAAGCTTTTACGGTAGAGCTTTCAAATTTAACCTGTGAGGTCACCTCTGTGGGGAAACCTTATGTTTCAAGTTTCATTATATTATGATCAGTATATATACATGAAAAATAGATATATACCGATTACTCAAAAACTGGAGCCAATCTGACACTTCCAAATGTACTTTCGCACTCAGGAGACTCCCCCCTAATAGTTCGAAAAGGATTCATCGAAGTTCATTTTTTTCGGGTCAAAAACTATCACAGTGTAATTAACGAAAAAATTGTATCAATTATTTTTAAGTTCGCGACTTATTAGTTTAAACAAATTAACTTTGAAATTACGAAATTTGTACTTATGTGAACTGGAAGGTGAAATGGGCAAGGTGCTTAGAGTATCAATGTAATAATCGAACTACCTCGGTCCGAATCCCAATAGATTTTAGGTTTTATTGGCATATTTGGAAATCCTCTCATTCCAAAAAACATCGACATTTGACGAGTTTGAGCGCTCTTGTAACATCAAACACAGTATTATGAATGTTCAGGAAGCGTCATTTTAGGGCATAACGCGGCAATGAGAGTGTTCAGCAAGGTCACAATCCACATTGCAAAGAACTGCACCACTAAACAACTAATGTGAAGAATATGACCATTTCAAACTTAAATTTAGGTAAAATTTACCAAATAATTTTTTTTTTTTCGTTTAAGTGTAAAATTTGTGCATGTAAATTAATTTAAAAATTCATTAAATTTAATGTTTCATCTATAAAATTTATTTCAAAACATCACTTTTCAGTGCACCCAACTAAAAAAAACCACTCATTTGATTTATGTCACACATACACATCTAAATTATTGTGAAACCCCAAAAATATTTATGAATGAATACAAGTGCGTCTCCAGCACACACACACACACACACACACAACAAACACACATAAAAAACGAGTAGGAAAACTTGGAACGTGTACATGCATATAAGTATGCTACTGCATATTCAACTAAATAACCAAGTATTCTAAATCAAGTACGAACTAAAATTATATCAGTTATACTCTGCCAAAAAATAGAAAAAAAACAGGGAAAAATACATTAATATTCGTATACGTTGAAATTACGTTTTGCATCCGACATGAGTACTTAAAAAAAGACAAACGACATGCTTCACTTAAAATAATGTCGGTAATGAAATTAAGCTAAAAAGTAAATCACTGCTCCAGTGCATGCTCATGAAATGTAAATAAAGATTTCAAAACGCAATCTTAGTTGAGCATCAAACAGCGCGCTAATAATTTATTCCAACAAAACAACCTCGAAAACAAAAACGAACAAATGCAGAAAAATAAGGAAATCAGTTACAGGACTTTACTCCTCTTCTTCGTCTTGTCAAATGCTCAACTTTCCCACAACACTGATTTAGTTAATTTGCTGCCTTTTAGGTGTACGTGTGTATGATAGTATGTGTACGTATGTGTATATGTTTTTGTGTGTGTGTGTGTGTGTAAGTATGAAAATCGCAAAAACGTGTAATTGGATAAAGTTCAACTCATTGAAACGTATAAACACGTTTCTTAAATTATGTTTTACCTTAAGATGCCCTACGATATATTGAGATGTTATTAATATCGCTACGATATTTTGTAACAAACAGTTGTAATATTGTTTTCTTTTCAAACTAAATTTAGAACACATATAAAGTGTGTTTTTAAATTATTTTTGCAAGAGCTTTTTCGCAATCTGTTTAAGAAAGAGTAAGAATTTTTTTAGTTTTAATCGATTAATAAATACAATAATCGTTATTATGAGGATTGCTTAGATGCAATTATCGCTAGAAATTTTACTTCACAAATAAATCAGATATTACAATTCGACAACGCGAAGAATTATTTTTGGTGGCATTTGCCAGCCCTCACTTATAGTTCGAACGTATCCATGACACAAGATTTGCAAAAATCAAAGGAATGGTTTAGTGGCGACATACACAACATTGGCGATTGCAAGAATAACACTTGCAAGTAAAATTTCAAAGGATTATCTGCAACATGAGAGCATAAAAAAATGTTTAGGAAAATAAGTTTTCATTTTAAATTAAAAATGGATAGATAGACGGTGCATTAAGTATTAAAATTAGATGCCAACAGCAGAAGCATCTAAAGCTATGTTTCCAATTGCATGCAACATGCAGTCCATTGCACAGTGGGGACTTTTGCAAAATAAATGGTAATAAATCTGCAATTTCTATGGTGCTGATTGCATTAACGCTTAATTTTAATTTGTTCTGCACTTTCCAAGGTTATGGAAAGTGTGTTTAATTTCATTCTTGTAAAATATTTGAAGTCCAACATTTTATTTAACGACCGGCAGTATGATTCTCTGTAGGGGGAACATACATCAATTTGGCGAAGTGTAGTGGTGGCTGAGCGGTGTAGCGGCCTTGAAATCAGTACTGATACGTTCTGCTAAAAACTGATTGGATATAAATAATAATATATTTCAACATAAAAAAACTATTACTAATTTTGAATTTTCATTAATTCAATAAAATTTAACTTGAGCCTGATAATATTACTTTTCATATGTACATCAACATAAGTTCGAATAATAATTACGTTTATTCGTAATAATAATAATAATATAAAAATATCTATTCCATTTCCTTAATAATTTTTTTTACAGCGTAAGTAAAATAATTTCTTCTTAAATTTAGAAAAAAAAAACATTCTTACTTTTAGAAAATGTGCAAATGTGAAAATTTCCTTGATCTAGAATTTTTTTGTAGTGGCATTATGAACTATTGGTTTTTTATTTCAAAAAAGTTTATTAACAAAATTATAATTAAATATTATTATTAAGTATTAACAAAATTATAATTAAATATAGAAATTATTTAATCTACTAGCTGAACGCCCCGGCTTCGCACGGAAGCTATTTACTTTTATAAATTTCGATTTACCTAATCAAAGCACATCACGACTTTCACGAACAACAACATCGACTTTATTGACAAAATTCAAACTACATCAGTACGAAGAGCTAACTATTTGCTTATGCATACAATTTTAATACTGTTGATATATAATTTCCGACGTAAAAAGTACTGAGATCAAAATAAGGACCAAGCTCTTGATAGGTAAAATTCCATCTCATTTCTAGGCAACCTATAAGCTTGGCAATATTTTTTTGCCTTTCTTATATTAGAAAGAATTCTTGGAAAAATATTGGCAAGCTTACTGGTTGCTATACTGGAATTGTCCCATATAAAGAAGGGGCACCCTAGTCCCCCTAGATGAAAAGTACCCGTTTGAAAATCATTTTCGTTAATTGCTCATCGGGAGCTACCTGTGTACGAAATTGAAGCTTTCTAGCTATACTAGAAGTGCCCCATACAAAGAAGGGGCACCCTTGTCTCACCAGGTAAGAAGTCCTTCTCCTGGTTCTAAGCTACCTCCCCACCAATTTTCAGCCAAATCAGTTCAGCCGTTCTTGAGTTATAAATAGTGTAACTAACACGACTTTCTTTTATATATATGGGCATTTCCACAGAAAAGTCTACTTTTTGTCACTCAATGTCACTAAGCCATTAACCCTGCTGTTAGATTAGGCCCATTTGGTCCAAAATTTTTTTGGTAATGTCAATAACTTTTGAACGGTGTAATATAATGTTTTGAGGTTTCGACTCACGTGTTCTATTTTCGTAACAATATTATTTTCAAAATATAAGGCATCTAATGTAAACATGTACGGAAAAAATTAAAAAGTTACTAATCTTGTATCAGGTACCATTTGGTCCAGTGAATATTTCAATACAAAATACCATGCTTTTGAAGCATTTATTTACAAGAAAAATATTATTTTATTGAAACCGTTTTTTCATTACATGCTATACAAAATATTTTCTGGTTTGTTTTGCAAATAAAACTTTCGCAAGTGAATCATTTTATGTCAGATTTAGCCTTACAACAACTACAAATTCTCCGCTTTCTCGTCCTCGCTTTAGAACAAGCAATTTTTGATGAACTCGCTGAAATTGAAGATGAGGTTTGTGTATCAGTTAATAACTTCGCTGAAAACAGTTGTTGTGGTAATCTATTTCGTTTCATCATATGCGCGTTTGCCAAACAAAGTGCTAGTTTTCGCAAAAACTCTGGTCTCCGACGATTTCGATCAGCCGGTGCCCATGAAGCATCGATCTCAGAAAAAAGTATATATGCGTTCAAAGCAGATATATTCAGCATATATGCGAATACGTTATTTGGCCATCGATTTGTTTTACGCTAATCGTGCTGTTCGTCAATTATGACATTCTCATGACAATTATAAAACGTTTGGAGAAGCACATGCCATTGAAGGTAGAAAAAAACACAAAAATGCTGATTATATATCATTGCATCTAGATGTTGCAAATCTAGTTGGGCTCGGTTGTACTAAAATAATATTCTAAGCAGAAGTTCCAAAAGGTTGTTGTAATGGATTAGCACACACCATTTGGTTTTTTGCTATAAACAATGGGTCAGCACTGATTGAAGCTACATCTGGTTCACTTTCTCTTTCAAAATCACTTATTTCATCATTTTCTGAAACACATTCAATATCAGAGTCTGAAATATCAGAGTTACTTTCTGAATTGAGCACAGCAGAAATATCATCCTCATTCAAATAACGTAGTCTTTCCATTTGTTCGCAATGTATAAAAAGCATATACATAAGTAATTGTTTCAAGATCAAATCACAAACTAAACAAAACAGTGTGCGTATGCTACGTTCTCATAGACAAATGAAAGGGGAATCCCACAACTTTATACAAGTCAGCCAAGGGAATTTACTTTACATGGTGCTGCGTGACAGCAACAAGTACAATAACACAAACAAGCTGGATGTTTGAGCTATTACAAAAATATGACAGCACATAAATAATCGATAAACGGGTTGGTAGATAAATTATCAATAGTTTGGAATTACGTTTATAATTTGCATTAAAGTATTCAATCGCATTACATGCGAAAATAGGATTAAATTTGTATGTACGTAATTTGGACCAAATGGTCTCTTAATACAGGATTCGCATATTTTTTTTAATCTAACAGCTGGGTTAAGCTTGTTTCTCGAAGAAACTTTCATATATTATCTTTTTTTTTGTATTTAGCATACACTGGTAATTACGCCAAGAAGAGTAGGGAAAATTCGAGTAGCATGGCTTAAAAATGCAAGTTTAGTTGCATGGTGACGTTACGTGACAAAAATAGACTTTTCTGTGGAAATGACCATATATAGTTTAATATATTTTTAGGAAAATTTTTTACTAAAATTTAGTACATGTTTTTTTTTTTTTAGAGTAACGTATTTCTTATTTTTCTTAATGATCGTCTATGTCAAACATCCAACCCTATTTACTCTATTTACTCAGAAGACAGCAGCATCGTTCATTCGCACTTCTTCAGTTTAAACTCGTTTTCTGCAAAACTACTTTGCTGAAGTTATGACTCTATTGCAGCAAAGGCTCGGTAATTTAAGACAATTTTTCATTTCCTTTTTTAGCTAAATTCGAAGAGCCTTAAATTTTTCAAATTGAGTAACATTTGAAAAATTTACAAGCCTTCGGTTTTGTTTTTTTTCTCTGATCTGCAGGAGTTTTTTACAAATGAATAAAAATATCATTATCATCAAGACCACTTAAACTGACTCCTCTTCTAAAGCTGTTTCATCTGAGTCAAATCAGCTTCTTAGAAGTTCTCGATATATTATCACGTATTTTGTAAAGGTTCTAATTGTGTACCTGTCCTAAGATTGAATGACTCGTGTTAATTAACAAATAATTGTGAAGTAGTTTAAAGAATGCGATAATTTGAGGACCAGACAACTTTTGCTCTTTATCTCGAATTCTTCCACCCATTTTCCGGAAACTTCTTGGTAGCCAATAAAGTGGTCGAAGTATGTTGGATTTTTTTTTTTTATATGTAACTTTCCATAAGTAAATGTTTTTATCTCCTACAGCTCTGTACAACGAATGTTTTCTTTATTCTACTTTCATCTCACTCCATAATTAATTTTATCCGCCTTAAATATTTATAAGGTTGTTTCCAGCAAACATAAGCAGCAACAAACAAGTAACTAGACCCCCATTAATAGTAAAACATTCCATGCAAGTAAAAACTCCGAAAAATACAAAAAGTTTAGTGATTATTACTGACGGCATTACGTGACTGTTGTGGAAAGTGTCGAAAATATCTAACATCAGTTTTATTTTTCACTTTAACTGCTGATGTTGTCTTTGCATGGGCCACAGCTAGCAACCATCATTATAGCCATCAGTTTGGAGTTGCTTAGTGGTAGAGATTTTTTGCGAATTTTTAAAAAGAATTCAATACAAGGGATGTGTTTTAAGTAGAGATTTTGAACCTTTTTTTCTATAATGCGTTCTTTTCTTTCTTTCTTTCTTTTTTTTCTTTTTTTTTTGTTGATTCACATTCTTACTTATGAATATCTATGGAAATGACCTGATGATGGTCTACATCATCCATAAATCCTATTCCAAGAATACTGAGAAGTAACAACAACAACAATAAGAAGATTTAGGAAATTACAATATCAACATCAATAACAACATACAACATAAACTATTTAAGCAGCTTGTAATTTGTTGCTCTGTAGTCAAGGGAAGTTCATAAAATATACATATTAGTATGTGTGCATGTATGTGTGTATGTATGTATGTGTACGTGTATGTATCTTTGTGTGTATAATGTACTTAAAATTACTTTCGTTAATAGCAAAGCGAACACAAAGAGTTCAAATTTCATGCCATACATGTTTTATTAATGGAGTTTCTCTAATGTTTGGTACTCTAAAAGGAGGCTAGAGAGTTTTGATTTGCAAACAACAAATGGGTTCTTTGATTGAATTAAGAAAAATCTTTAAATAAAGCTATTATCACAAAAGAAGATATTAAATAAAACCAATAGAATCGTAATGCGATTAGTATGAATAAAAGAAAATTTCTGAAAGTTTCAGTACCTAAATATATATTTTAATATCGTTGGTGTCATATAGAAAGGCCCTAACACGCATATTTTAGGAAATTTACTTTTTAGTCATTTCAATACATTTCACAACACTGCACTTTGTCACAAAAAATTAGTGCAAAATTAAGAAAAGTTACGATTTTATAAGCAATTTTATAAAACTGGTTACGTTTGTTTATGTCAGTTAGAGCCTTTTTAAATGAGACCAACGATATATATTATCAAAGTGCTAATGCAATTACAACATTATTGTAAAGGTAAATTTTTTCCACTAACCTTTGGACTTTTCGCACTTTTTCTATGAGTTTAAAACAACCTCTTTAAGAAGTCAAACTTGAAGTTTCCTATTTTTTTTTTTGCCAAAAGATATTTAAGAAAAAATGACATCTTAGTAGATTTAGAACCAAAATTTGTAATTAAGGAAGGCAATTTTATAAGCCCTCCGCAGTCGATTGAAGCCGGAGTCCCTCAAGGCAATATCTTCGGTCCTTTACTTTATTTAATTTATGCCTCTGACTTACCGTTAAGCAGTAACATTCACACGTCAAAATTTGCTGATGATACAGCTTTTCTAAGCGTTCATGAAAATTTTGTAGAAGCTTCCGGAAATTTACAAGGGTACATATCAAAACTTAAAACATGTCTAAAACAATGACAGAAATGTGTACACGTCACTTTTACGTTATGTGGGGAAACATGCCCGCCTATTCATCTTGATCGTCATTTAAACTGGAAATCGCATATAGACGCAAAGTTGATCCAAATGAAATTAAAAGCAGCCCAAATGAATTGGCTTATTGGAAGAAAATCTATACTAAGCCTGGACTGTAAACTTCTATTATACAACGCGATCCTGAAATCAATATTGTCCTATGGAATCCAGTTATGGGGCACTGCCTCAGCGTCATATGTAGAACAAATTTAAAGGCGACAAAACAAAATTCTACCTACAATCACAGCAGCCCCTTGGTATATCCGAAATCAGCGAATTCACAAAGACCTTGATGTTGCGTTGGTGAAGACAGTATTTTCTAAACACGCGAAAAAACACATAAAAAACTTGAGTTGCACCCAAATCCACTCGCGCGCAATATTCTTCATTATAGAGGTCACACCATGTTGAGAAGGAGGGAGAGATGTAAATCAACAAAAATCAACCGTTGAAATTAAAGCATGGCTTAACATATAATTAATATTTTTAGATTTAAGATTTGAAAAACTTATTGATGTTTCAATCTATAATTAAAGATTCAATAAATAATAAAGGTAAAAAAAAAAAAAATTTTTTTTTGCAGATTAAATAAAAATTTTTACTCCAAATAGTTGAAAAAACTGCCTAAACTTAATTGAAATTTATAAAATTTTATTTTTATCAAAAAAAAAAAATATCTTTAATTAATTAAGCAAACTTCATATAGTTTAAGTCCTGGAAAATAAATCGTAATCTTACTCCGAAAAATTTTACTCTCAAGGAAATTTTGTTTATTTAGCTTGAGAGCGTATTTTCAGGTATTACGAATATATTTTTTTTTTTTGCAGAACCAGCATTCAGGGGATGACCCGTACATAAGCCATGCATTGTGCTTGAACTAGGCAGAAGGGAATAGCGTAGATGGTGAAAATATAGAAGAAGGCTTGAATCTTTTACAACTCAGCTAATGCACGAATTGTTAATTTTTAAAGCAGTGTTCCATCGACTCTAGTGTTAAGTAGACAACAAGTAATACAATGAAACACTAGAGCGCATCAGAGAAATTTATGATGTTGATTGACTTTCTCTAACCACCGTTCAGTTCAGTTGTCCTCAATGAACTAAATTTCTTTACGATACAGTCTCTTATGTACAAACACTTGTATGCAATATCGTTGTGTATGTGCATATTTGAGAATGTTTTAAATGCTGGTGATGAAAACATGATCACCCCCTCCAAGGCTGTTTAGGCCTGTGTAGAAAGAGTTGTGGCTAAAACGAGGAAACGCACGATATGTCCATTTCTGTTATCGAAAATTAATAAAAAAAAATATCATTTTAAATTATAATATTTTTAAATCAGGGCTTAGTTTTATTGATTTAATATCAAACACATGCACACACATGTATGCACACTAATACATATGCACAAACACATACTCAAGTAAAAATGTTCCATGAAGCATATATATGAATGATATAGAGTGCAGCAATAACTAAAAATGCTAGCGCAAAAAAAAAAAAAGAAACAAGGACTCATCCATAAATTTGTAGCTGATGAATTTTAAGTATCCCTCTGATATTGTCCACAACAAGTCAATTCACTTTGCTATTTTAGTTAACATTTTCTCTTCGTTTTTGTTTTTTTTTTCTTTTTTCTTTCTGTCCTCAAAAATAAAAGCAAATTCTTGTATAAATTTACATAAATTTTGTTTTCAATATGCAGTTGATTTTATGTCGTTGTTTTATTTTGTATTTTTTTGCATTTCTTTATTGTGAGAGGGGAAAATGCCCGTTTATTTTTGTTACCGCCATAAACTTGATTAAATGCCGCCGCAAAGCATTTTTGTTGGCTTTTTTTCTTCGTTTTCAATGCATAAATTTAGAGATTTGCAGACAATGATTTTTTTTTTGTCTTGCTTTGTTACATACTCGTTCATGCACACACACACATATGTATTTTCATATATATTTTAAAGCGTTTTTTTTTTCTATTTATTTTATTACTCTTTGTTACTGCAAACCATGCATACATTGATTTTCAAATTAATGGGATACACAGATATTTGTTAACGTTTTAATTTGTCCTCTAGATAACTTCATTTAGAGAAAATCGCATGGCACTTAAGAAGTCTTTAAAGAATAGGCAAAACTTGTGACGATAAGGTCGCAATCATTTACAAAAAAAAAAAATATATATTCAAATATATTTTAAAAAGAAAGGAATTGTTTATAAATTTGAAAACTCTTCAAAAATGCTGATTTGAAGAAGATAAAATTTGGACAAACTAATTTTTTATATACAATACCTTCTTCAGATACACCATTTGCTGTGTTTTTTTTTTTTTGCCATTTTATCTCACTCAAACTGATTCTTGTTCGCTTAATATTTATTTAGAATACCAGATAAATTGGAGTCTATTAAAAAAATTCACACATTTACAACAACAACAGCTACAATATTAATTTAAAAAAAAAAAACCTTTATTTTTCATCTGGAAAAAAAAGCTTAAAAGTTCATTTGGTTTTTTTTTTTGTTTTGTCTTTCAACTGAAAGAAAATAAAATATTAAAACACAATGAAAGCAAGAAATCAAGCAAGATAGCATGCAACAGCAAAACAATTGATTCGAATGAATTTTCAACAAATTTACCAAAAACACAAATCAACATTAATCAATGTGAAAAAAAAGTTTGGAAGAAAAAATAACAAATACAAAGTACCGGAAGTTGAAAATAGGAAAACATCTATTGAATTGTCAATAGTTAAGTTTGTACATTTTTATTTTGCCATAAAAAAAAAATAAACTTGAAAATCCATTGAAATAGAGAACAAAAAATAAAAAAAAAAATCATGATAATAAAACAAACAAGCCACTACGGAAATAAAGGAATTTTAAAGTTTCAAGCTACGGATGTAAAACAATCCGAAAAAGCAAGATAAAAATGGTAGAATGTATTTAAGAAATTCGTATGTATATTTTTTTTGTGCAAGGAATCTAAAATTAAGTATAAAATATATACAAAACATAAATTTTTTCTTATGATTATACAAACATACTTGTAATGCACTTTCGTTCAGATGATAAAAACTATCACAAAGGGGACGGGTTTAACGGACCCAAATGCCCAAGGAGAAACAAAGAGCCCTTATCATCCATCATTCAGCCACATAATTTTCATGATAAAGCCTCTGATATCCTCAAGTTTGCACTTCGCGATATCACTAATGCCGTCATGGAAGCATCTGCTCAGCCATCTTTACCTTTGGCGTTGCAGCCTTAAGCAATGACCATTTGCCATTTTCCTATATGCTGGTCCTCGCTCTAAAAGAGCAAGAGTCAACTCGCCTACTAATACTCTCAGAACCTTTATATTCATTCCCAGAAGGAGATCAGATTTACCTCAGTCTAGTTCTGTCCATATGTACGTCGAGACTCTACAATGTTCTCTATTCCTCCAGGAATGATTGGTTCTGATAGTCACCCAATTACTGAGTTCCCTTTAGTAGTACATGATTGGAGTTTTAACCAACCTGTCACTAACCACCTCATCTAATACTGACCCTATTCTTGCCAGCTCATCAGCGATTACGTTACCCTCAATATTGCAATATCCTGGTACCCAACATAGCCTAATTCTAAATTTGTCCATAAGCAAATTGAGAGATAGCCTACACTTGCTGACCAACTTCGATTTGACAATATGCCCCTTTAAAGCTTACAACGCCACCTGACTTGACTGTCAACGTAGAATGTTATCTCCAAGCCTTCAGTTACGTGTTCTGTGACTAGTTCCGTGGCCATGAGGATCGCTAGGATCTCAGCCTGAAATACACTACATTTATTCGGCCAGCACCCGTGCCTATTTCCATTTTCGATCCATCTGTAAAGACCGCGCAGGCCTCGTACAGTCTATCAGATTTCACTCAAAGATCCCTATCCGCAATGACAAGTGAAGGCGTTTTAATAAAATTAGGCTCAATAACCTTGGAGTCCGTAAACCCAGGAGATATGGTCTTCCGTCTGCTAAAACTGATCTTTTTCCAGAGTCATGTATGACCTGTAAATCCTGGCCTTACAAAACACGCTTCCATAAGCCTGAGCAAACTCCTTGGCGCCGTTCTCAACACACATTCTTCAATGGGAAGCGGGTGAAGGATGACGTCTAAGGCAGCCTGAGGGTTGCTCCTCTGGGCCCCAGTAACACCCAGCGAATCACACCTCTGGACCTTAGCAAGCAGCTTCCTCTGGCTTTCTTTCTCCAATGCCTCCCACCATACGACACATCCATAATAAGCCACCGGCCTGACAAACGATGTATATTTAAATCCAATTCACCACCTTCGGTTGCAGACCTCAGTTCCTCCCAGTGGAATTCCTGCATGTATTGTAGGCATTCAGCCCATTCTTGAGCCTTTCTTGTATGTTTTTTTTACAAGAAAGTTTGCTATCTAGGAAAACACCCAAGTATTTGTAGACCAGTTTTTCACGAGTAAATTAAATACTCACAACTTTTTGTTTATAGATATTTGAAATGGTTGCTTTTTTTTATTCGCACGATCCAATTGAAATAGCAAAACACCTCTACGAGTACGTATCCTTTTTTTTTTACAAAAACTAACACTCGTGAAACGATTAGGTTGTGTGCAAGGTATTTTTAGCCGAAATCGAATCTATTGCTACATATTAGCCACAAAGACACTATTTCGTAGTTTGTTACGTATGAATACACATATTTCTGGTTGTAAGGATGTTTACTTCCAAGCCAATACGTTTATCATTGATGACATCGTTCATCCTACTCTGCAAAAAAACGATTAAAATTCCAGGAAATTGTTTTTCTTTTCACACAAATATTTTACATCATGCTTTCACGAATTATCGAAAATAATTTCGTGAATAGGTTGTCATCCGTGCTTTATACCTAAATTTGTAATAAATATATCAAAATACCTTTCGTAGTGACAAACTACACGCTCTTTAATACGTATTTTATTTGAATAGTATTCAGTATTCTTTTCTCGTTACTCCTGATGCCAGTTATTCTGGTGAAAGTTTGATTCGACAATCGTTCAATAGTCTGTTATTATTTCCTTCAAGTGGTTCGTGCCAGCCCCTCCCTCAGCCTTGTTTACTATTTTGTTATAATATTTTTGCTTAAGCAAACAAATTTTATCTCCCCCTAAAATTATTCTAAGACGGCAGTTTTCCCTGAGTCTACTGTTTAGTCATGCATATTTGTTTTCCTGGATATCATATTCAGTGAATTTTATTTCAACATTGTCAGAATCAATATTTGATCCTTAATTAAGATCCCTTGACGGTGTCTCTCATCGTGATACTGATTTTAGATGTGTATGATTGTATGTCACACAATTCACACGATGATTTTATTAAAAAGTCTTTTTTTGATATTATCATTTCGATTTACTTTTTACATCAAAGACGTTTTTAAAGTCTTAATGCAAAATAAATTTCAATAAACCAACTAGTGCTAACTATTTTCATGTTAGACAAAGATCATGATAAATACTAATGGTAGCATTCAATGAAAATAAAATAGACTTCATATGTACTTTAGTATAATTTTTTAATACTAATTCTTATAAAAATTGATTTCCTTCAAATCCTTCATATTTTTATAAATAAGAGGTAGATGTTTTAATATCAGTTTTTTTAAAGTATAATTTGGTTATTGATTTTAATAATTATTAAATTGAATCGGTGTATTTTTATATATATGATCGTCATTAAGTAGTTGTAGAAGACAACCTCGTTTTTATAATTCAAAAACAAACTTATCTGTGTTCTTTTAAAAAATTTCATTTTATTTGATTATTACCTACTTACAATATACAACATACAACATACATAAGTATAAATTAATCCAAATTTTTCCATAAGTTTTTAGACCATATTTTCCATTTGCTATAAAAGTTTTGAGTTTTACAAAACAAATTAAAGTAAATATTTTTAAAGTAATTTAAAATAGACAGAGAGAGAGGAGATAGAGAAAAGCGAATAATCTATATATATAAAACCGAATGTGTGTTTGTTTATTTGTTTGTTTGTTTGTTCCATATAGGAGGCCAAACCCTTGGACCGATCTTACTGAAATTTTCACAGTATTTAACTGAAACTCTCGGATGAATTATAGGCTATATGAAAATTTTATTGGACAAAGGGGTGTGGCACCGCCCATATAACCCAAAAATTTAAATCGCCATATTTTGGGCATTTTTTGACCTACGTCGATGATATTTGGTAAAAATGGAATTGGCATAATTTGGAACACGTAGCAGAAGAAAAGTGGGTGGGACCACGCCCCTTTTTAGGAAAATTAAAAATCGTAATAAAGTTTTAACTACTGGACCGATCGTCATTAAATTTTCACAATATTATAGGATATATAAGGATATATATATACTTTCAATTTTATTTTATAACGAGGAGGGTAGCGAAGCACACCGGGATAAGCTAGTGTTCTATAAAAATGCTTTGAAATTCATATGTATGTACGACGAATATGTGTGTGTATGACATAAACGAGCACAAACACTTATGGCCAGAAGCGTATTGTCCTGCAGTAACAATTAAACACATTTTTTTACTGTAGCATATTCTAACTGAAGTAAAATAAAATAAAATAAAATAAAATAAAACAGCATAATAAAGATGAGAAATACTTTGACAAATGCAGAAACAAATTTTAAAGTTTTCTGATGCAGTGAATACTGTCGGTGTATGGTGCGACTATTTGCACGTTAGCTGGTAGTTTCGTTGGTCTTTCGGTCGTTTGGGTGGCAGAGCAAAACAAAAAAAAAAAGAACAGGCCAGTGCATGATAGCATCATAATATTGGTAGCAGTAACGAGAGTTTATTTTTCAAGCGTTAAGGTTTCTTTAGCATTTTTTTTTTTTTTTTTGCTTTTTTTGTTAAATATTGTCATAAAATATGAGGCAAACACTTACTCTTTCACTGCTGCCTTTTTCTACGCTTGTCAAGCATTTTTCAGTTCGGTTCTTAATTTTTTTTTTTATTTATTTCAATATTTTTTATTTTTCTTAATCTGACTATAGTATTAAATATGTATGTATGCATACATACGTATGTATGTACATTAGGGTTGGTATATTTCAAAAGGGCAATTGTTCCAAAATCAAACTAGATCCTTCCAATTAAATTAGCATTTAGCCTTATTTTGCTTTTCGAATCGACTACGAATATTTTTTTTTTAATTAAGGAAACACACAACACAATTTTCAATAAGGTGTTTTTTATAGAGGTAAACAGAGTAAAACAAAGATGATTTATTCGAAAGATATTCTTCTGGCATTATAATTTTAATATGTTTTCTGGCATATGACTGCCATAGCAGGCGAGGACGTAGTCTAATCTGAAGATCCAATTTTTAATGACTTTTTCCAACACTTGAGGCCGTATATCGGCAATAAAGCGGCGAATGTTGTCCTCCAAGTGGAAAATCGTTTCGGGCTTATCGGCGTAGACTAGCGACTTGACTTATCCCCACAGAAAATAGTCTAGCGGCGTGAAATTACACGATCTTGGAGGCAAACGCACGTGTGCGAAACGTGAAAATATGCGGTTTCCTTCAATAAATCAATTGTGCACGATCTCTGTGACATCTTGCATCGTCGTGTTGAAACCACAGCTCCTGCACATCATGTTTGTGCAATTTATGAACGAAAAAGATAGTAATTATGACTCTATGGCGGTCACCATTGACTGTAACGGTCTGACCAGTATCGTCTTTAATGAAGTACGGACCAACGATTCCAAGAGCCCGTAAAAAAACACCAAACAGTCAGTTTTTCTGGATGTAGCGGCATCTCAACATACACTTGAAGATTATCTACACTCCAAATACGGCAGTTTTGTTTATTAACATATCAATTCAAACAAAAGTAAGCTTCATCACTAAACAAAATTCACATATGAAAATCGGGATCAGAACAATGACTTAAAAAAAAAAAAAAAAAAATACACAATTTGGAAACGTTGTTCAGGCATCAGTCTATTCATGTCGAAATGTCGAGCAAAACTAAACATAATCACTAGAAAGCTGACAAAATGGCGCCAGTTAAAAAAGTTACTGCCAACTTAAAGTTTTATACCTCTATAAAAAACACCCTCTATAATGAAATTTTTTATTTTGATTTTTAATTAGTATTTTCTTCGGAAAATCTTTTTTAGAATTATTCGAAAATTAAGTTTCTTCTTTGTCAATTTTTATAGACTCGAACGAGATGTCTCACCCTAATGTACACATGTGCATATGTGTATGTAATATGAATGTTTGTTCATAAAACAAAACTTTATATCTTTTTGCATTCTAGCTTTCAAACCTAAGCATCACTGAATCAACAACAATGCCCACAACAACAAAAATAAATTTGTTTGAACAATAAAAAACAGGACATTTGTAGCCAAAGGAAAGGATTCCATTTTGATATTCTTTTGCTTACGTATTGTACTCATCTCGTACGGTGTTTTTTTTTTTTTTTCTATTATTATTTTGCCAGAAGTTTTATTTTTTTTTTTTTTTTTGCTTTTTTCTGTAAATTTCGCTTTTCTCTTTTTGTTATTTCAAATGTCGTTTTGTTTTATAAACATTTTTTGTTGTATTGTTGGATTGTTGGTGCTTTTTTTTTCTTCTACTGTTGTGATGCAAGCTGTCATGTTAACGCATTAGAAATTTGTTTCCATTTTATCCATTTCAGTTTTTTTCTTGATTTCTTTTTCATTTTTTAAGTGGACATTGCCACAATAATTGGAGCGTAGATTTATGTGATGTTTGCCTGAATACGTTAGTTGGTTTGTTTTTCTCCTATAAACGCTCTGTGTTGACAGTATTTCGTTTTTACAAAGAAAATAAACATGTATACACTAAGCTTTTTTTTAATGTATGAGTTTGTTTTCATTTCTTTTCTATTTTTTTTTTTTCGACACAAATACGGACTTTAGTTTTATTGTCAAGGCATGTAATGAGTTTTTTTTTAATTAAGTTTTTATTTTTATATTAAACATATATTTGTAATAGTATGCGATACGAGAATAAGATAAGAAGAAACAATTCTCATTGGCCATTGCAATCATGATATAGAAAAAAATACAACGTGAATGAGTGACTTAATGAGAACCGGTCAAGGCTAAATTTGCATTGCAACTGTTAGTCTTCACTTGTCTCACTTTCACATTTTTATTTTGTATTTCCAAGATATTATATAAATTAATATGTTTCAATATTTGTATGGTGATAAATCTCTTTAGCTGTCGAAGAAAAGCCCAGGCACCATTTTGTTTCTTATTTCTTCAAACTTATAACTGCAAAAATATACGAAAAACTTTGTCACGAAGCTCTTAATTATATATTGTTCAGATCGAAAACTATTAGGCCAATCAGGCGTGATATTTAAGATCAAGAGTCCTACAAAGAAATTTTTATGCAGTTGGCAACTTTATACACACATATTTTCTGAGCTGAAGGTCAGAGTACCTTTAAAATCAACTTAATTTATAAGGTTAGGTATTCAATTATCTAGCGCTTCCCAACTATAAGAATATTTATATTTATCTTCTAAAGTTAGGGTAAGTTGCAGGTTGGTAGGTTGGTGCTTGAAAGGAAAAGTGTACTTCGGTACAAGTATGGTACCTTTGAAGGAATGAAAGAAGGGATAATTAAAATGAAATATGGAATACAATCATACAAGATAGATTAAGAGATTAAGGAAGAAAAGAGAAAGAAATTTCCATGTTTCAGAATTCCATTGCTGACAGGTCGCAGAGGATTCAAATGTCTTTTCGCCTAAAAACTGAAAGCGTCGATCCACCAAGCGGATGACTAATATTTTCTTCGTCTTTTGCGTAATTACAGTCGAATCAATATTCATTGAAGGGCAGAACAGGTGCCTATCGTGCGTTCCGAAAGTGCGGGATTGTGGTCATGAAGTTTTCGAAATTAAGCAGTTTCTTAGTTGTTATAACATTGAAGAGAATCCATGTTATCTAGTTTTACCATCTGGGTTGAGCTACCTGCTGAGAGCACCATTAGTTCCTCTCCAGCAGGACTAAGCGGAAGAACAAAGATATTATCAATAACGACATCCTGGAGATGGATTGCACTCCTATCCAGAACGTCTGCGTAACGATGTTTAGTGACGCCTCATTAACCCAACGCGCTTCGAGATGTGCTACATTCAAGGACAATGAAGACACCCAAACCAACTTTCATTTCCTGCTTGTAAATACACTGGGCTTTGTGTGATGATGGGAATAAGTCCGCCTGGAAAAAAATTCTATATTTTCTGAGGAAGCAAGGTTTTGGAGTACAATAGCCAATGGTCTTTAGAATACCATTATTATTATTAGTTTTCATAATCGAATCTCATATATAATGAATTTTTCTAGAAAAGTATTTTATGACTTTATTATAAACATATCGCTCCTTTATTGCAATGTAGTCATATTTAAAAAAAAAAAAAAAATTAAACCTGGCAAAATGCACTTAAAGTTTTCAAAACGTAAGGATTTATATGGACGGTTTAGGTAGAGATATGTTTATGAAATTTTTTTTACAAATAAAGAATGTATTCAGAAACTATTTTGCGTAAGTAACTGAAAAATTTTGTTTTTTGAGACATGACTATGTTGCAATAAAGAAGCGATATGTATTATCTGTTACCGAACAAGACATTTGCCTTATGGATCGAATATGGTTGGCATCCGAACATCTAAAAATTTGTGAATGCCACAAAAGCACTAAATAGCACCTACAACTGTCAGATCTCAGTTGCCATTTGCAGTCTGCCACTTGCCATCCATAATCGATAAATTAAATACGTCATGACGTTATTTCACAACGTTGAGATTTTATAGAAAAAAAACGGAATTTTCCTTAAATATTTTCAATATGATGAAAAATACTGAATCAAAATTGGACACATCTCTCTGTGGACTTGTTCGTAATTGCAACAGGAAATTTTATAAAATAAAACTTAGTTTGCGGGTTTACGCAGTTTCATATTATATAAAAACGTTCTCTTTCTACTAACAGGATGTCAAAGTTTAATTAATAAATAATTCACAAAAGCTAAATAAACTCTTCATTTTGCTTAAACAGACAAAAGTGTATATTTATTTATTTATTTTTTTCTTTATTACTACCAAAGAATACATTAACTTTATGATAATTGACTTTTATACAGCAGTTAACAGACAATTTGTGTGCCAATTTACGGTAATAAAACATTGTATCTTTCCTTTTTTCGTTTTTTGAGAAACAGACGCTTTCTTGTGGATAATTAATTTTTTATTAGATTGGAAAATTTGTTTATTTTTTTTTTTTTTGTTTTATTTATACACAAAAATAATGTAGTGCATACCAAGAATTAATTTAAATTAAACTAAGAATAAGTTAAATTTACGATAAGATTTTTATACACTTTATATTTGTGGCAATAAGGAAAAAGCACTTAAGTTTTATTTTATAGTTTTGTAGCAAAGCACTTTTAATTGTTTATGAAGGTTTTTTAAAATTTATTCCCGTTGTAATAAAAATTGTTCATTCGTTTTTCAATTCTTTTGATTTAGAAACACATGCTTTGGTCCATCATAACAATTTGAAATGAAATTTTTTATTAGTCAAATAAATCCAATATTTCGTATTACATAATTTTTTTACAAAAAGAAAATCAGCAGATAAATGTGCAGGAGCTTCGTTAAAACTCTTTCAGTATAAATAAAACTGTGCTCAGAATGCCATATTTCTGATACGACCGTGATGATACTAACTCAAAATTAGCTTAAGCACTTTTCATTTTTGCAACACGGTTACACGTGCAATTCAGTTTAATATGCTGAACTGAAGAGTTCACAAATTGTTCTTCCTGAGCAAAGTAAATTTATACCAAGTATATGCATCTAAGCAGCTGATTAATTTTTTTCTCTTTTAGTGGTAATGTCGGACTGTCAAAAGCTGTTTACAATTTTCGTACGCCATTTTGGTTTGTTATGCTTTGTTATACATAATTCTACAAATTGTTTTTGTTTTCTTCATGTTGTTCTCATCTGTTTTTGACATTCAGTCATTATTTTTACACAAACAAAATACATAAGGTTTTTTGTTTTTGTAGACTTGCATATACTTGGTATAAAATTACTTTGTTCCTGAGTATGTAAAATGGTGTCTTTGCTGACCAAGACAAGAGAGAGTGAGAGAGAGAGAGAGGAAGAGAGCAATAAATGGGTTGAATATTGGTTTCGATCTTAAGCTGGAGTTACATACCACGCGTCCTACGCGTCACGCGTTCTACGCTTTTTACGCGTTGTACGCGTTGTACACTTTTTTGAAATTCAAGTTACATGCAACGCGTTCTATGCGCCAAACTGTTCGTATTGATCAGCTGTTGTTCAAGTAAAGTGAACTTGTTTACTTATACATACATACCAGTTAAATAAAGTAAATTTTTTTGGCAAAAATGGACAGTGAAATCGATGTTTTAAAAGAATTAATAGAATTTATTAATTGCTCTTCCATTTCGCACACAATATTTTACACTTGTTTTTAATAAACATGCAATGGAGATGATACAAACAACTTAAAAGTTATCGATAATTAAATGCAAATTTTGTTGATTACATAATTGTAGTAAAATGTGCATTAAAATGCATTTTATTATTGTGTTCAATATTTACAAGCTTAATTACAAAAGATTTTTGTATATTCAGCACTTTTTATGAAAAAAAAATTAAACAATTTATCCACGACACAAAAATATTTATCGATAACATTGGAAATTGAATATTATTTACCATCCATGACTAACAAATACAGCTGTGTTTATTTATATGACGCGTCTGACGCGTACAAAAGTAGAAAGTAGATCTACTTTTCGCGTCGCATGCGTCGCGTGCGTTCTACGCGTCGTGCTGTGTAACTTATCACATGCAAATGCACTGATTCTACTTTTCTGACAGACGCATGAAACGCGTCGACGCGTATAACGCGTGGTATGTAACTCCAGCTTAACTCCAGCTTTATGAATTTCTGCTTCTCTGACCACTGGCGAAACTCAAAATTGTTCTGTCTTTACGGTATTTCGAATAGTCGCATCACTTAGCAAGGATTTTCTCTTATTCCTTTATAAAGGTTATCTACCTTGTGGGCTACCAAAAGGGATTTCAGGGTTTTCTCATCTAATTTACTCAAATAATATCATTGATAAAGAGAGATTTTTTTTCGTTAACTATTTACCGCTCTAAATGATTTTTTCACATCCTGCCTGAAGAATTTGCGGCGTTAGAGGCTAAATTAAAATATCTTACTAGCAAAATCCACTATTGCATAAATGTAGAAAAAATAGATCTGCATATCAGCCGAAGATAGTCAAACAAATTAAGGATTATTTGCCGTGGTCAAATTTTAATATACCCATAAGAGAAAATCTTTAAGCAGGGGTAAAGACTGTGTAGGCTCAAATATTCCTACAATGAAGTCATTGTTGTTATCAAAAGATATACAGATTCATATCGAAAATTATTTGTAGAAGTTCTTTAAAACTATTGTGCTTTGCTTTGGTAAATGAGAAATTATTATTGTTAGCCTAACAAGTTCAGTTTTATTGAATTAATAAAAATTCAAATTACTATGAGTTTTTTATTTTTGAAAAGCATTAGGATGTGCAGATTATCATAACGTATCAGTATACCGCTTTTAAGGCCGCTACACCACTCATCAGCATTCGATTGTCCATTTTTGCAATTGATGTAAAGTGGATACTAATTGGGAAGTTTTCAACAGAAATAGAATACGCGAATTATTATAATTCCCTTTTATTCGATTTTTAAATATTGAAGCAATTTATGCAAAAAAGCTTAAAAACTTTTCAGAGTTGGTATTTAGCAACCAATGAAATGCAGGCAATGGATAACCTTATCAATAACAAATTAATGAACATTTATTGGAATTCAGAAAGCATAACTGGTAATTCTACATTAAATCGCGTTATTGAAAATTCTTATTCGAGCAATTTTAAGTGTAAATATTTTTATTAGAATGTTTGATTAAGCAATAGGTCTTTTCATTTAATATATATATATTGTTGTTTTATTTATATTTAGTTTCGATATTTCGCTAACAATTTGTTAGCATCTTCAGGAAAATTTTTTTTTTTTTTTTTTTTTTTTTTTTTTTTTTTTAAATTATTTGAAATCAATATTAAAATTTCAAATAATTTAAAAAAAAAAAAAATTTTCCTGAAGATGCTAACAAATTGTTAGCGAAATATCGAAACTAAATATAAATAAAACAACAATATATATATATTAAATGAAAAGACCTATTGCTTAATCAAACATTCTAATAAATATAAAGAAAAGGTCAAATAAAATAGAATATAAATGTAAATATTTTTCTAAATTTAGTAACAGTTTCGGAAAAAATATGCAAAAAGACGAAGACTCGTAAATATGATCCATTTTCAAAAATATGTTTTGCCTCTTGTTCGCATTGGAATGCCCAAAAAACATATAATTTTTTCATTCATATAAAAGTGGACTCAACGATAGCGAAAAGTTTTCCACAAATATTTTGTGCACTTTTCATTTGAAATATTACCCAAATTTATATGAAAATATTTTTAATTGTATTTTATATAAATATATATATATATATATATAATTTTTTCCACAATTTTGTTTTGGGCGATATTTTATGCAGCCTTTTACAAAAGTTAAGATGTTTTTTGCAGTTCACCTTCGTAAATTTTAGTAAATTGATTATAACTTTACGCAAACAACTGTATATACGAGTACAGACACCATCATGCATTCACTCATACATTCAGGCTACCTTTACGGGTGTGTATGTATGAACATCTATGCGTACGTGTATGTGCTGGCTTAAAAAAAAATTATCCCCTTTGGTGATAATTTGTTTCATTTGTATAAATCCTTTGTTGTTTTTTTTTTTTTCGTTTTTGTTAATTTCATCTGAGTTTTTTTTTTTCGTTTCGTTTCGTTTTGTTTTGCACAAATACAATCAGAGAAAGTCAGTTAGTTATAAATATAAAAGCAACAACAGGCAAACACTCTTTCACAACTACAAAGAACAAAACAGAGAATTGCCTCTTTTGTTAATGTTTTTGTGTGTATGTATGTATTTATTCACATGTGTGTACCTGTATACATCCAAAGAAACACTTTTCATGTACATAATTACATTTTGTTAGAGCTGTATAACATTAAAGTTAATTTAACTTTGTAAATTATTAACGCTTAAAATGTTTTATTGTTTTATTTTTCTGCCAGTTAAACCGCAATAAACGTTAGTCCATATGTTTTCTTTTTTCTTTCTTTTTTTTCTTTATTACTGTTGTGTCAGTAACTACACATATTTGGTGAGTACTTTCAGTGGGACTATCCATATGTTACATTCTAGCAGTGAGAGGTAAAATGGGAGATAATCCAATTGTATTCCAGGATTATAAAAAAGTATGAATAAAAGATATGTATACGACTTTCTGCTGGAAGGATCGAACATGTTAGACGTGGACTAATGCATCCAATCTAAAACCATTAAATTGTGTCCGCGCACGTTTAAGACTACTCTATTTTTGTACTGACTTCAGATTTAAGGAATAAAAGATTCCATAGTTTTTATTTTTGTTTCAAGAAAATCTGTGTTCATCGTATTTTGGACACCACTTTATATACATTTTGATTAATTTTTATTTGCGGGTAATGCCTGCGAATTTTTATCCCATTTAAAACATATAAAATTCAGCTGGCGGCATTACAAGGACTATTTTTATGTTCCCACATGATATGTGTTAAAGTTATTAACATTTATTTAAATACCTTTGAATCGAGGTTAAGAGACTTTTACAGAAATAATTTTACTTAAATCTTTTAACCTTTCTTTAAAGAAATTTGAAGCAAATAAATTATGTCTTTCTTTTGGCACGATCTTTTAAAGATGAATGTTCTTCATGTCCATTTTATTATTGCTATAAACGCTAATGATGTAGTTAATTTCATCACACATTTGGAAGCCCTTAAGATCATCTACTACTAACTAGAACAAAATCGTTAGGTAGTCCTATAGTTTCATCCTTCAAGGATAATGATATTTGACTATTCTTTCACTAACTTTAATCTGAAATAGATACCATAAGTTTTTTTTTTCAACACATTTTCAGTAGGTACAGGAATATTTAAAAATTTTAATTAATCGTAAATCCGGCCACTCACGTACAGTTTTAACTTTCACTTTCAACTGTTCAGTTATAACTGACAGACTTAACTGTGAACTGAGATGAACACACACGTGCAGTTCAATAGTTCAGTTTTTAACATGGATTCGAACAAGCAGGACGGTTTGCCCGCTCTTGGTGTACTTTTTGTAATTTTACAAAAAAGAAAAAATAAACAGCGTAAACAGTGGTGCAAGAAGTGGTTATTACAACGAAATTTATCTTCCCACATTAGTTTATTAAAAGAATCAGCATATTTTTTGGCGCGATCATGGTACTCGCTAGATTTAACTTGCCATAGGCAAGATTCAGATCTATATATTGCAATAAAATTAACTATCACTTGGTTCTGTTTACGCGACATGATACGCACTCTCGCTCGACACAAATTGAACTGAGAACGGTACAGTGTAACCCCCACACACGTTCACTTAAGTTGAAACTGTCAGTTAAAAATATAAAAATTTTAAAGTTCTCAGTTAAACTGAACAGTTGAGTTGAACTGTCAGTTATCACCCACATACGTAAAGTTTTAACTGACAGTTTTAACTAAACAGTGGAAACTGAAGATTTACATCGACAAAAACTTAAATAGTTAACTTTTTATATCCTTAATAAAATTTTACATAAGAACAATTTAAATTTCTGTATATTTTCAAGTGCTTTAAATAATAAAAAGCGGAATAGCCAGTTTTGTCTACACCGATTATTTTAATGGTCTTGTCTTAACGGACACACTGTTACATTTTTTCATAACTTGAGAATAGTTAATTTTATTTCTATTAAAAACAGCGAACATTTTTTTTTTTGCGATCATGAAATGATGTCATAACTTGAAGCTAAAACTTTCTTTTTAAATACCTATTTGTTAATGTTGGCGTACATAAAGTTATAACTTTTCATTATTTTCAGTTCGTTGCCCCGTCAAGTAACTACCATGAGAGTTTTTTTATAGCGTATTTTAATTTTTATGTTGATTTTTTCTTTATTTATTTATTTTGGCTTCACTTTTTTCACTTTTCAGTTCTTTCTGCAATAGCATTTTTGCAAATTTATTAAAAATGGCACAAAGCAACTACAAAAACAGCCATCTGTCAAACCAAAACTTCAAATTATGTTATAAAAGAGCTTTCTAAGCAACAGTTATAAAAACTAACATTTAGGTTAAGATAGTCATTTTAAACTAGGTGTAGACCGTAGGTAAGGAAACACTAAAGTCGGATTTGAATTAAGCGCATTAATGTCGTCGTTGGTTTTATTTCAAGGACCTTTTTTGTTCTCTACAAAGAGTTTCAATTCAGTGTAATTTAAAAACTTAGGCCGATTGTTTAAAATTAAAATGTTATCATATACATTTTATTAATTCAAATTTTCACTGCTCAAAACCAAAATGTTTGCTCTTTGTTCCCTAAGTTACTTAGGTTATATAAAACCTTTCTAACGACATAGTAATTGAGCCATGCCAAACATAAATCACATTTAATTCAAATGAAAAAATTTATTACATTAAATATAAATTTAATATCTAAAAATAGTGGCTCATAAGAATTCGTCAAAGCCGTTTTAAAACTGTTCCTACTTCGATTCACTTTCTGTTGTACTATTCCTGTGCATTAGTTTTTATTAAGTTGTGGCTTAAGAAAACTTTAAATAATTTAACTTATTCTAGTGTATGAAAATATTGCAATTAATTTTAGCGTAATAAAATCTCAGCATAAATAAATAAAATCTTAATAAATTAATAAAGTTTTATTTTAGGTAAGAAATTTTGTGTTAAGTTTCTTAAATATAATTGTTTCAGGCGAAATCTATTTATTTCCACATGAACGGGGCTTCGCAATGAAAGTTTACAAAACAAAACTATTTGTTTAATTTAATTATTTGAAATCTATAGTTCGATATCATTAGTACCTATTTTTTTAACAATTTCTACTACAAGTTCTTTAAAACAAGGAGGTATTAATTTTGTCTTTACCACTCTGCCCATCAATCCTGTTGCTACAAGTTATCAATTGAATTTTGGCTGATGATTTGCAAAGCAACTGCAATTGGTAATTGTCATATATGGTTGTAGGATAAGAATTTAATTAACAAAACGAATGCTGTATAAGGGTAAAAGTAAAAAAGGAACAAAATTTGTGCAATCAATTCTGAATGTATACAGAAAATTTAATTTTTCTAAACTAGTTAGTACTCATTTTTTCATTCTTTATGTGGTTCGCAACAAAATTTGTTCGTATCTAAAGGCATACAAAACAAAAAATATTTTATTTTCATTTGAATGAAGGCAAGTATACAACAGGACACGTGTGCCTCCAGTAATTTCCTTTGATGTCCCTCTATTAAAATAGTGGTGCATGTTCTTTGAGCATATGTTAACTTAATTCCCAGGTACCACAAATATTTTTTCTCTCTTCTTAATCTCTAAGTAAGAAAAGAATTTATGCAAAAAGTATTTGGAACTTTAATTTTAATAAAAAATAGTTAACAAAAAACAAAAAAAAAAAAAAAACGGAAAATTATCAAAATATATTCTTGCCAAATAAACATAACATGCAAGCATAATTTGTTTTTTTTTTTTTTTTTTTTTTTGTTTTTATTTTCTCAGCAGCAACAAGAACATTTCGCAAAGTATGCATTTTCATTTAGAAACTTTTAAGTCAAAACTATTTTAACTTTTATATACTTGAGCATATTTTTTATTGTCTTCAACTTTGAAAATAAACATTAGTTTATTGTAATAATTCTTTATTAAAAGTTTTTTCTTTTCTTTCTCTCTCTGTCTCTCTCTCTCTAGATCCTTCGATATCTTCACTCTTTGCTTGTTTTTACAGTTTTCGTAAGCTACGCAACAACCTTGCTTCTGCATAATTCTTTTTTAGTTTGCAACAAATAATGCAAAAGAACGAAATATATTGCAGCATTGTTTCCTAAAGTTTTGTACTAGGCCAAAACAATATTAAATATAATTTACATTTTAAATCCTTTTACTAAAAGTATACAAACTAAAGGAGTGTTAGGTAGAGAAGCCATTTTTTTTTTTGCATACACAAGTTTTTAATGTTTGCACTAAAACAATGAATCTTTCATGCATTTTAAAGTAAAATGTAAGAAAGGGATAAATTCAGAGGAAACATATAGTTCGAAACAATATTTTACATCTTCAAATATAAATTGGAATATCTGCAAATCCTTAATCTGAAAATGTTAGTAATATTTTTAGCCAATTCGAAACAAAATTTTAGTTTCAGTAGTAGTTTTTTTTTTTTGTCTCGTGTGCGGATGAGAGAAATTTAATGAAGATTTATTTTTATGTATGTTTTCGCGTCTTTTTAACACACAGTCTTCGCCAACGGATCATCTAGATCTTTATGAATTCGTCAATTTCTGACATACCATCATTGACTACTTGAATAACAGCCCCAAACACTTCGTAAAAATTAATAAAATTATCTAAAATGTTACGATTTTCAATATCAAAATTTTGAAATTCTTTAAAATTATATTTGAAATGCTTCTCACAAGAAGAAAGATAAAACGAGAATCAATTTAGAAAAATAAAGATTCCATTATAAAGTTAATTAATTCTTAAACGATTACAATAATCGTTTTTACTACAATAGAATTAATTGAAAAGTTTTTGATATGTTTGAAATTCAAAAAAATCGTAAAAGAAGTTTTTAAAAATCAATTATTTTTATTTTATTTAAAAGCATGTGAAAATTCTTGATATTTTATTGTGCCTTGATTTTAATAGTGTTCACATATTGTTTGAAAAAAAAATTATATCAATTAAAATAATTGTTGATTCCATTAAAATATTATTTGGAAATTTTTATTTTAGAAATTGATTCGTTCTGTGTAACTTTCTTAAGTTTTTCAATAATTTTTTTAAACATGTAAGAGTTTCTTTGTTTTGATGTTTGTTTCACTATAGATAACACGAAAATCGCTCAACATATTTGGATGAATATTATAAGAGGGATCGCATGTGACCCACATTCACATATATGGTACTTTTTACGGGTTAAAAATGAGACAAATTGGTAGTTTCAGTAGTTTTTATAATTTTTAACCAATATTTTATTAGTTTTTTAATAATTAAAGTACTTTTGGGGAGCTGGAATGTGAAAAACTGCTACTTTTGTAAATTTTTTACTTATGGTACATTTTTACTTTTGGTGTTTTTTTTTCATTTTGGTACTTTTTTTGAGAAATTGTTTAAGTGATAGCATGTGACTCATATTTAAATATAATGTACTTTTTAACAAAAAAAAAACGGAAACAAATTTTTACTTTTGAAACTTTTTGTTTTTACACAATTTTTTTTCTTTGCGTTAAAAATACAAATCACTTGCTTGTTAAGCGTAAATTAAAGAAGCTCAAGTACTTTTGGTATCTCTTTGTTTCCTCGATACCTTTTATTTAGAATTGTTGTTCAAAAAATGTTAGCTTTATATTTTTAAAGAAAAATCTTAAATGATAGTTAGAGATTTTTAAGGAAATCATCCTACGCAAACATATTCCTGGCAAAAGAGAAGAAACAGCTCTTTCACTAATAAATAAGTTTTATGGTTTTTAATTCCGGCATTTGCTTACGAGGGTGTTCGTACTCGAACGTGCAAAAAGGCAATATAAATGAATTAATAGTGATGTTTCTCTCACACACTCTCGATCACATTTTAAGTATAACCATCGAACGTGAGTTAAACATTACATCAATTCAATGATGTTTTTCTTACTTTATTCTCAGTGCATGGTAGCTTACAAAGTGTACAAAGATGTTATCAAGATGTCTTCTACGATCTGACTTCTACCAGCTGAAAATGTATTTCAGGAAATACTAAACCTTGGACGAACACTTGTACATCACGCTTACTTTGTTTACAAGTGGAAGGCGCTCACTCTCGCAAATGCACCAATACATTTGAAAACGTGTAATAGGTTCGTATATAAGATAGTTTGCATTACTGTCTGAGAAGTGTGCATCGGCTCATCGCTTTTGCAATCGAAATTTCCGCCGCTGCGTTTTAGCTGCTTTACGTGTGACTGATTTTGAAGAGATTTTTTAAAAAGCTTTGGAATAATTTCTTTATGAGCATAAGAAAATTATTTTCATCAAGAATACGGACGATCGTGTTTCAACTCTCATAGTGAACAGACGCGTTTTTATAATCGTCGCAACTGAATATAAAAAAAAAAATTAAATAAAAAAATATTTTCAAGTCACAAAAAATATAAAAAAAACAAAACATTTATTGAACAGTTATTTTACTGGTTTTATTTTATTTTTTGCTTGTGTGCAATATACATAAATATTTGCATACACAAACTAATATAAGTGAAAATAAAAAAAGAGAACTCTGATGAGTTCATCTTCTGAAAAAAACAACAATAATCCTACAAGCAGTAGGAATGTGCAATATATAACTTTAGTTGCTAATGACGACAGTAAAAAAAATGAATTTAGCAAAAACCTGAATTTAACAGTAAACACAAATACTCGTGCGCGATCATTATCTCTGAACATGTTAAATAGTGATCAAGAAGCAACAACAATTGCACCCATCAGCAAACTTGTCAGCTTAGCTGTACAAACAAACAAACAAACAATAAGTAACAAGGTGACCAACGTGCACAAAATGGTAGATGCGGTGAGTACAATAAATGATAATAAAATTCAAACAGGAATGGACAGATACATAACCGTGTTAAAAAAGGGAAGAAGTCCAAAATCAGCTCAAATTGCTTCAACATCGAAAGTTCCCAGAGATGGAAAAAACAATATAATAAATTCCGAAAATCGTTTCGCGATGTTATCTGAACAAGGCGATGAAGGCACAACTACAACAAGTTCGAGTAAGCCCCCACCCATATATTTAAGAGAGCAGAATTCCAGTTTGCTGGTTAAAAGTCTTATCTCATTAATTGGAGAAAATGAGTTTTATGTAACTCCAATTAAGCGCGGAAACATCAATGAGACAAAAATTCAGGTAGCTCATGAAAATAATTACCGAAAAATTTTTTCAGATTTAGAATCTAAAAATAAAAACTTCTACACGTACCAATTAAAGAGTGCTAAAGGTCTAACAGTCGTAATCAAAGGTATAGACTCTAGCGTGGATCCGGAAGAGGTCAAGTCTGGCCTTGAAAATAGTGGCTACAAGGTGAAAAATGTCTCAAACATTAAAAATAGAGAAAAAATCCCCCAACCAATATTTAGAGTCGAGTTACAGCCAGATGGCATAAAAATAAAAAAGAATGAAGCGCATCCAATATATGACTTAAAGTACTTGTTGCATCGAAGAGTTACTGTTGAACTTCCACATAAAAGAGCTGGGCCTGTTCAATGCCTGAACTGCCAAGAATTTGGGCACACGAAGACTTATTGCAAGTTACCTACAGTCTGCGTTGTATGTGGTGAGTTACACAGTACTGCTAACTGTGATAAAATAAAAGGTGATACCAAGGCGAAAAAATGTGGCAATTGCGGCGGAAATCACACTGCCAACTATAGAGGCTGCCCCCTTTACTCGTTTTTTAAGAATTCATTAACCAAAAAAACCAATGCTACTCCCGCTCAGCCTAAAACCCCTATTAACTATCCACAGTTACCTCAACCGTCCACCAGCCAACAACAATTTTCAAACATTTTCAAGTCTAACGCGACTAGTGCTCAACAACAATCTAACAACAAATTTTCATACGCTAGTATTTTAAAAAGCAATCAGAGTACGGCGCAAAAAACCGTAAATGTAAATGAAGATTCGGGGTATAATTTTAGTCGTATTGAAGCCTCAATTGAGAGCTTAATACAAACTGTAAACACATTTACTCTCAACATGTCCTGTATGATGCAGGAAATGTTGAAAATGCAGTCTACCTTGTTGCAGGCTGTACTAAGCAAACCATGAACTTAAAAATCTGTTTTTGGAACGCAAACGGCATCTGCCAACATAAAAACGAAATAGAATATTTTCTTCAGGATAAACAAATCGATGTTATGCTTATCTCTGAAACTCATTTGACATCTCGAAGCTGTTTCAGAATTAGTGGATATAATTTTTACGACACCAAGGATCCCCGTGGCAGAGCTTGTGGTGGTTCGGGAATCCTAATAAAAACGCGAATAAAACACCACCTGTTGAATGATTTTTGTGAAGATTATCTTCAAGCAACGAACATCTGCATCGAAACTTACTATCAAAAACTTGTAATATCATCTGTCTATTCGCCCCCCAGATTCTCCGAGAGTCAATATACGGCTTTTTATAAATCACTGGGCCTCCGTTTTCTAGCAGCTGGCGACTACAATGCTAAACACACATTTTGGGGTTAACGTTTAATTACACCTAAGGGACGAATTTTATTCGACACAATATCTAAAATGGGTTTGAATGTAGTTTCAAGTGGACAGCCAACATATTGGCCAACAGATCGACAAAAAATTCCTGATGTTATCGACTTTGGAATTGTGAAAGGCGTGCCCAGCGAGATGGTTGAAGTTGAAGCATCTTTGGACTTATCTTCAGACCACTCGCCTACTATTGTCACTATTTACTCACACACAACATGTGATTTAGCGACGACATCTGCACGCATTAACTGGCTGAAATACAGAAAATATCTGAGTGCTCATTGCTCGGAAAAAATGCCGCTGAGAACACCTTCAGACATAGACGATTCTCTCAGGTTGTTTGAAGCGCATGTTAAACAAGCTGCTTTTAATGCTACTTCAAATGAAATAAACCAACCAGTGAGATTTAACAATATTTTTTCTGTAGATATAGAAAGGCTATTGACTGAAAAACGGAGAGCTCGACGAGATTGGCAGCGCTACAGATCGCCCCAGCTAAAATTAAGGCTTAAGGAGTGTACCAAGCAGCTTAGGAAAGTTTTGCAAACTCAAAAAACAGCTTCCCTTCAAAAATTCCTTCAAGAGCTAGATGCAATACCACAAACAGATTATTCACTGTGGCGTGCAGCCAGAGGACTAAAAAGGCCGGTGATATGCAAACCCCCATTACGAGCCCCAAATGGTGACTGGGCAAAAACTGATGATGAAAAAGGTGCACTTTTTGTTAAACACTTAGAAAAAGTTTTCACTCCGAATATTTCTGCTGATATTGTTGAACTGCCACCAGTCGTCCCTTTACCAGAAATACCGATGAGATTTAACATGACGGAGATTGAAAATACTATTACTAATCTTAACACCAGAAAAGCCCAAGGTGTCGACAAAATAAGCAACAAAATGCTTCAAGAATTGCCTTACACTGCAAAAAGAATAATACTATTCATTTTTAACAGTATTCTACGCCTAGAACACTATCCTAAAGAATGGAAGGTTTCGCTAATTACTATGATACCAAAGCCCGGCAAGGATCATACAAAGGTTGAATCCTATCGGCCTATTAGTTTACTGTCTAACATTTCAAAACTATTTGAAAAGCTGTGTATGAGCAAGCTGATGCCTATAGTGACTAGTAATAGATGTATTCCAGATCATCAATTCGGTTTTCGCAGTCAACATAGCACAATTGAACAAACTCACAGACTAGTGAATGTCGTTAGAGACACTTTTGAAAAAAAGAAATATTGTTCAGCGCTTTTTATTGATGTCGCACAGGCCTTTGATAAAGTATGGCACGAAGGTCTTTTCAATAAATTAACACAAAATCTACCAGCAAACATCGTAAAGCTTTTAAAAAGCTATTTGATGGAACGTAAATTTGTAGTTAGGGAAGGCAATTTTTTAAGCCCTCCGCAGTCGATTGAAGCCGGAGTCCCTCAAGGCAGTATCTTCGGACCCTTACTTTATTTAATATATGCCTCTGACTTACCGTTAAGCAGTAACATTCATACATCAACATTTGCGGATGATACAGCCTTTCTAAGCGTTCACGAAAATCCTGTAGAAGCTTCCCGCAACTTACAAGAATATATATCCAAACTGGAAAAATGGCTCAAACAATGGCGTATAAAAGTTAACGAGCAGAAATGTGCACACGTCACTTTTACGTTGCGCAGGCAAACATGCCCGCCTATAAAAATTAACACCGAGACTATACCACAACACACTGTAGTCAAATATCTAGGCGTTCATCTTGATCGTCGTTTAACATGGAAATCGCATATAGACGCAAAGTTGACTCAAATGAAATTAAAAGCAGCTCAAATGAATTGGCTTATTGCAAGAAATTCTATACTAAGCCTAGACTGTAAACTACTATTATACAACGCGATCCTGAAACCAATATGGTTCTATGGAATCCAGTTATGGGGCACTGCCTCAGCATCAAATGTCGAAAAAATTCAAAGGCGACAAAATAAAATTCTACGTACAATTACAGCAGCCCCCTGGTATGTCAGAAACCATCGAATTCATAAAGACCTAGACGTTCCGTTGGTGAAGACAGTATTTTCAAAACACGCGAAAAAATATATAAAAAAACTTGAGTTGCACCCAAATCCACTTGCGCGCAATATTCTTCATTATAGATGCCACACCCGGCTGAAAAGAAGGGATACTCTTTTTCTCAGCCGTTCACGAGAAATGTAAAACAACAAAAATTAACCGTTGAAATTAAAAATTTTGTTTAGCATTGGCTAAACTTATATTTAATATTTTTTTAGATTTAAGATTTGAAAAACTTATTGATAATTCAATTTAAATAATTAAAGATTCAATAAATAATAAAATTATCACAAAAAAAAAAAAAAAAAAAAAAAAAAAAAAAGAATACGGACAATTGAGTCGTCCATTAACTATATTAGTATCCATCAACGGACAAAAATTTTTACTTGTGTGAAACTGACCCCAGTTGCTGTTTTCCTGCGTTGCAACGTTTTTTCAAACTTTGAAAATAAAATAATAATATTGAATTTACAGTGTTAAAGCAGTACTAGATTACTGTGAACTCTTATTTTTGATTACGCAGCAACGTGTTGTTACAAAATTTCATAAAGAGTCTTCTTTTCTGTACTTGCAATATTTTTCAATCGCAATTTTTTGTCGGTTACTTTTCCCATATCAAACGCAACAAAAAAAAAAAAAAGAAATCAGCACAAAATATCACCCGCTTATTAAAGAAGTTGTAAAAATAAAGATGTTTTATTTCAAGGATATAGTAAAAAAACCTAAATATCTCGAAAATAGAATGCTGTTGACACAAAATATTAACATTTCTGACACAATTTAATCCCATACTTTCGATTCTGACCTCAGAGTCATGTTAGTGTCACAATTATATTTATTTTGTGGTTTTCCAAATATTTTTGTAAAACAAATATTATCGGCTTAGATATGCTTACATGCACACAAACATATATATACAGTTGTTATCTTTGTTATCTTTGTTGTTTTTTTTTTTTTTTTTTTTTTTTTTGTTTTGGTTGAGGTAACATGTGTATTTTATTTGTTAGTAAAATAGATTTAGATCTGTTGATATTGAAGTATTTTTATTTTTCTTATATATTTTTCTTTGCTATCTTCTTATTTTTATATAAAACAAAATAAAACTATTAAGTCCTTAAAGATACGTATGTGTAAATGTGTGTTTATAAAATTTTCCGTTTATGTATAAGTGCTTGCATTAGAAATTGTATGTCTTTAAATGACATTAGAAGATATTCACACATACATGTACACACATGTTGCTTAATAGTGCCATTAGTTTGTGATTTTATGACTTTAGTTGTACTTTAATCATTTAATAGACAACATTATGTTACAAGAATTTTGTATTAAAATATTCGGAAATACTCATATAAATATAAAAATTGCGTCCTATAAATATACCGTAGATTTGAATATTTTTCAATTAACTGTAGAAAACTTTCCTATTATTTTCTGTTTTTATTTCTTATGCTTTTTAGACGTCTTATAGTCTATCCGGTCTTAAAACCAAAAGTTGTTTCTTTTCTGTGTTAAGGTTTCCCTCTTCTTATTTGTTGAAATTAAACATAAATCGCTCAATTTTTCTTAAAGTAATTCTAAATAAATAATGTGTAAATTAAATCAACCGTATTTTCTTTAAAAGAAAATAAGCCCGGAATTTTCACCACATTAATAATTAGAAAATAAACTTTAAAAGTTTAAAATTTGCTTTTCATTTTTGCCTTATAAAATACTTTTAATGGCAACCAGCGGTTGTCTAATTGTATAGGTATAGAAAAGTAAACACATTCATAATGGAAAATTATTGTTGTTTGTGTTTGAAAAAATTTTTTAAAGGCTATTTTTATGCTTTGTAATTCACAAAAAATATATTTGTGAGTTTTTGTATAAATAGATGAGCTTTGGAATTTTTTAAACATAAAGGGTAAAACATCTTCTGATGAATTGGTATAGCTACCAACGAAATATATATCTAGATATTAGGCTTTTGCAAAAGTACAAAAAACAAATACTTAAATGCATTCTCTTTTTTTTTGTGTATTTGCTTTATTATACCCTCTCTTTACTATACCTTCTTCTGTTCTCTATTATAAGAAACAAACACAATAAATACTGGCTCTGTACGAAATAAATACAGCAAGTATTAAAGCATGTAAGAACTAAGCATAATAAGAACCAAGCACATTAAGTAAAGACAACCACTAATTAAACTATTTACTAAAATACTCGAGTATTTTTGTAAGTTTTATTTGGTTTGTATGAAATTTCGCTTTTATTTAATTTGATGTTAAGATCAAATTATCAACATATCAATAGTTGTATATACTTAGATAGGTATGTACATATGTATATTCCATAAAATTAACTGCTAAATTAATGCTAAAAATAAAAATCAAGAAAATACTTAAAATACCCACATGGTAAAAGTGAATAAGAATGAGTAAATACAAATACTCTGAGCGTATAAAGAGAATAAATGTTGTGTTTGTTTTTTTTTTCGTTTTGTATTTACTTGCTTTGATCCCCTTTTGTACTTGGATTTACTCTGAGAATTTTTAAAAAAGCAAATGTTTTTGAATTTAAATGTACTTAGTGCAAAAGCCTACTAGATATTGCTAACCCGCAACAAATAAATAAAATTTTATACTGCCGCAATATTTGGCTTTATCGCAAGTAAATAAAGTTCAATTATTTAAAGAACTGATTTAAGTGATTTCCGTCAAAACCCACGAAACCAAAAGTTCCAGAAAAAGTCGAAACCTTTTATTTGTTGGGTGTATGCGAAATGACACACAGAGCGTATGATTGTTTTCTTAATATGTTTCATTATATTCATCATACGTCTCCCTCAAAGTGACCTCTTTTCTGCAAAAAAAAAAATAAAACAATTTTATTTGTGATGATTGGAAGATGATCTTACTTTTAATTTTAATTTACTTACTGACAGCGATTAAAAACTTTTGATTCCTTATCTCAACGAAGAATTATTTGAAATTATTTGTATGTACAATAATTGACCAAAACTCTCAGTTGCTTTATGATTTCAGAGGAAAAATAGATGAACGGACGATAAATAAAATTATGCTACGTTTCATTAAACATAATAATTGCCGTACAGCTTTATGAAACCTTAAGTTTTGTGCAATGATTAGCACTCAGGGATTTCCCCAGAATTAAAGAGAAAGTGAAAATCTAGAAGATGTTTTAATTCCTTTTCAACTTTTGTTAACTTTTATAGCAGTGTTGCAGCGTCTATGGTATGAAGTAGACGTATTAAATTTTTTAAGTTGCATGAACAGTAATTTTTTATTTGTTTTATTTCGCTGATGAATCTACTAAACGACGAAGGAGACCTCTGTGGGAGTTGTATAAATCGGTGTCGGAACAGTATTTTAGCAACCATTTCTATGCCCTCATCACTTAATCAGTTAAACAACAAATTATACAATGCCACACCAATTCACATTAGGAGAAATAAATGATGTTGATTGATCTACCCTAGCCAGGCATCGAACCCAGGTCCTAAGTCAGAGATTGCAGTGCAGCTAACGAGCTAAACACTTCTGCAAAACACCACTCTCAAAGTTGGAAGCAATAAGAAGTCGGGAGGAATAAGAAGGAAGCAGGATGTTATTGAAAGTTGAAAAAACTTCAATAACAATTTATGATTTTCCAATAACAACATAATATCTAACAAGGAAATGCTGTGAACTCAATACACATGATATTTGGCCAATTTATTTGAAGGTTTTTTTTTAAAGATGAAGAAGACATGACTCCTACAATTATGAATTAATGAACGTGTTTATTTAATCGTCGCCAAAGCACTAAAAAATACATTGTATTGTTCATTCCCTTAAAAAAAATATGATTTTAAAATCTTTACAATTGACAAAAACAGCCAAACAGGAAGTGGTATTTACGTGTTAAATATACTTTATGAAAAACTACTGTTGAATTTAGGTGAAAAAAAATTAGAAATATAGGCAGTTATACAACCATTAGATATGGGCAGAAATGATTAAACATCAATCGCATGAAGCATCGTCTTTATTTGATGACCAAAAAATTTGCCTAAACAGAAAGATAATAAAGTTTATAAGAGCAATCCATTATAGGTTTGGGGAGAGATAATATTGTTGCAAATTTGCAAGAGAAGAAGTAAACATTCAGCCATTTCACACTTGCTCTCAACCTGTGTGAGTACAATTCCGTTCCGATATGTATTTAAATGAACGAAAATATTTTTTAATGAATAAAGTTTCACTAATTCTCAATTTTAAATTTTTTTTCATCTAAAAAATATTGTGACATATAGTGAGGGGTCTAATGTCGCCTTAGGATAATGGCATATCCGTAAACCCCTATTTAGTGGAATAAACCATTTGACTATAATTATTAATTTATTGATTTGTTATTAAACATGAACTATATTCACCCCAATCATGAATAATTTTCAACATGAATTTTTTTCACTTTTCACGTATTTGCAATCGTGAACAACTCGCATGAAAAAATTTTATTCAGTCAAGAATAACAACGTGAAAAATGTTCACTGAAAAAAATTCCCCTTATCGTGAATAAATATTTCGGTCGGAATTTTTTCACTTCTCACATTGATATTTTCACTTTATTTTTGATGGGGAATAGAACAGAAATTACATGTATTTCATCTTTAATTCGAATATTAAACTTTCAAAAGTTTATTTTAATAAAAAGATCTGATAATAAGGCACAAACGGATGTATTCCTCGACAAAATGAAAAAAAACTGGCCGATTGCCTGAAGATTTCTAAAGCTTTAATTTGTTGGCATTTTTTTTTTGTTTGTTTTGTTGGCTTTCCAAAAAGTAGCCGAATTATTTTACCACATAAAAGTTAGTATGCAATTAACAAACGGAGCAACCAAACTAAAGCTCCAACACTGAATATTTAACTTTGATTTTTTAAGTTTTCTTTAAAATAAATATGTCCGTGTATATTTTTTAACAAAAAGTTCTAGATTTTTTATTTTTTTAATCTTCTTCCCTTTTTTACATTCACTAAGAACTGATAGCGGGACTAATTTTTCACAGAAGATTCATGATACCATTTTTCCCTTCGAGTGGAATTAAAATTTCACGTTAACAAAAATTTCACTTCTTATTCACGATAGGGGTGATTATATTTAAATGTTCAACGCAAATAAATCTAAAGACGTACAGTACGTATTTTACCAATTAACAGTTTATTCATCATACGCCACATGAATATAACAAAAGTTGAATTGATATTTTTTAAGATAAATAGCAGCCATTAACTAAACACGAGAAACAAGTACTCACCACAAGTGCAAAAGATAATTTTTAATTTTAGGCGATATTTTTAAAAACTTGTACGTTTTATTTGGTCACCTTTCTAATTCTTACAATAGAAAACCATGCACTCGCATTTGAGTTCTACGTTATTTAAATTATATTTTAATGCGATTTATAAAATTTTATTTATTTGTTGTTGGTTAGCAAATCTATATGCATTTCGTTGGTTGTGAAGTACCAACTCATCAGTAGGTCTATACCATTTATGTTTGAAAAGTTCCAAAACTCATTTACTCATACATGAACTCACAAATAAAATTTGATTTGGTATTTAGCAACCAACTATATTTAAAACATTTTTAAAACATAAATTCTTGAGTATTTACTCGAATAAATGTCATAATTTAATGCAATTTAATTAGAATATCTTGAGCAAATAAATCAAAAATATTTAAGCGACTTTGCGATGTCCCCTTCCAGAGCACTGAAAATATCGAAGCTTTCAAATCAAACTACGACCATGGGTTACATTTTATTTTAAGTTCAATTATTTAACTTTGATGTTTTGTAACATTTAATTTCTTCTTTTTGAAATTACTTTCCTCCATGTTCATTTCTACTCATACTACATATGAATTACGGTCATCGTTTTTCATTAATATTTTTATGTTGGAAAATGTTGGAAACAAATATTCCTGAGGACAAATAATCTTAATTTTTCCTAATCTAAAATTGAATGAATTTGTAATAATAGATACCTGAGGGTTTGAACAAGAACATTGTTTTAATTTGATATGTCTGTTTTATATTCCAATTTTAACGTTGGACGTAGTTGTTTTTAAATACACGTACTAACAACAACGAAGTTGTTGTAACAAAATGTGTTTGTCCTGCAGGAAAACAAAATAACAAAAATCGAATAAAGGTATTTGAAGCAGATTTTTTGGACAATGTTAAATGTATTAATTTATTGTTAAGTAGTATTGGCCAAAATAAAAAAGAATTTTAAACGATAATGTTGAAACAAAATACAGTTTTTATACGGCTCCATTAAAAATTTATCATAATTGAAAAAATTAAAAATGACCATAAAATGTATACATTGAAAATAACAAAACAGTTTTGGGAACATTTTTCTCATTGGGTGATTATTTTTCAGCCGAGGACGGCTGTGCAATGAAAGCTTTAGTAAACGACTGCCACTGTTAGAAGCACCATGAGCGAAAAGGTGCTTGAACCAACCAATTGCCTAAATAAACTACATAAGTCGCAAAAGAGGAATGAAAAAACCCCAAAATTTTTTATGATGATCGATTTTGGAGTAAACAACCGGCAATGCATAGTCTTTAGTAATCGCCGTTTCGGGATAATTAATGGTGGAGAAAATCCATAAGCACTTATGCAGGAAAACCTTAGAAAACAGTGCCAATATTAATGGTTTTTTTCTTTTCTACAAAAAAATGGTACATCTCCATGCAGAATATGTACTTTGGTATTCGTTTCTTAAAAATGTTGTGCTCTCTACTTTTTTTTTGTTTGATTCTAAAAGAATCCCCCTCACTAATGATCGAAGGCATTGCACTTTCTGCCCCGTAAAAATCTACAGTGTTGATAGTGCCCTGTAAGACTTAGCTGTCAGCTGTTAAAAACAGGGCGTTCCACTTTTCCATAAGTTGTGTTTTGTTTTGTTGGCAAGATATTTTATACATCTACCTTTCAACAAGGTGCCATTTTCTGTGTAGAAAAGAAAACACCATAAATTTTTGCTTAGAACCATCTTTAATTAAAGTTCAGTTTCAGTTTTCATAAACTAAAAAAATGACTCCAGATTGGAATATGAAAAATGGCTTCAAAATAAAATATTTAAACTGAAAAATAATTCTAAAAAAGAGCAAAAATTACCCTAAAATTCGTGTTGTTGTTGTCTTCAATACAAAACTTGCGGGCAATTTAAAATTTTTTTTTTAAATTGAAAAAAAGCCCCAAACTATCAATTCATGAAAAACTTCGCAAAATTTATTCAAAATTGGCCACAAATTAAAAAATAAAAAATTTTAAAATATCCCAAAGGCTGCGTTGCTGTTTTCAATACAGAGGTAATTTTTTATACTTAATATGGGGTCATTTTTTATGGGGCCATTTTTCATGAAGCCTTTTTGTAAATTTAATTAAATTATTGCTCAGGATATTCTTGCAATTTTTTAAGAAATAAATTTTCTGTGTATTTTGATAAGTTTTTAAGCCCAAAACGGCTATTTTTATGTAATTTTGAAATTGTTGTGGAGCTCATTAATTTTTTATAAGAAATGTTCGAAAAAGTTTAAGTAACATTTTTAAGAAATGCTTATCCATTAGGGGGTTGCATTTTTTTCCATTAAATTTTAGAGGATTTCACTATATTTTTTGTGGTTTTTGCTAAGTTCGGCAAAAATCTAATAAATAAATATTTTGCTTGTTTAAAAAAATATATAAGACATCAGCTCTTTAGGGGCTGTGTACATATTACGTAAAGCTGTTTCAGAGATTTTACACCCCCCCGCTTTTTACTAATATTTCAGTAACAAAATTTTCAATCCGTAACAAATCCTTAACCCCCAACCCCTGGAGCGTTACATAATATGTGCACAGCCCCTTATATCCAATATTTTAATGAACCGTTTGCATGTAGTATCCACATATGCATGTGCTATTCCAGCAAACATAATATCAATGCTTAGAATTAAGACGAATTTATTAGATGACAACCAGCAAAATTTACAAATCAAAGCAAAATTAGTTCAAATTAAATTCGATAAAGTTTTAAATACCCTAGAGGACAAAAGAACCTGTCACAGGATACATCACGTGACTGGTTCCCAGGGACTAGCAACCGGTTCGAGTTCCGGAACTTTATATAAGAGGGACCGGTAACTTTAACATGGCGTTGTCTTTAGAGGGGATCGATTGACATAATTAAGATACCCGGTGATAGGTCCTAGACCTAAACTTAAGGTACTTGTCCTGTGGTGGTTTCCTAAGTACTAGTTCCAGTTATAGTTTCATTAAAACGGGTAATAGGACTATCCTACAATAACCTGTCTAAAACTAGTCCTTAATAAACATGTCAGAAATTTTATTAATTCATTTAAATTATATTAAAGCGGGTATTAAACATATTTTTATAAAAAATATCAGAAATGAACATTTCAATACGCTCGCAAAATAAAAGAGCGTAAGCGTACATGTGAGTTTTGTTTCTCCACAATTGTGTATGACACTGACATTCCTGATGTATACATAAGTATGTATGTAAATCTTTCGATGAGACACTGAGTGATAGAATTTTGTTAGCACTTTTGTTCTAGTTTTGTGATATGTCCTCTTTTCACCAGTCACAACTCAGGAACACTTTGTACCATTCCCATGTTCACCTATCATAGGACAGGTATGTTTTAGACAATTGGTACAATATTTCCCGTAGGATAAGTAGTATATAAACTTTTAACGAACTGAGTTTTATTGGTTTAGTATAAAGTGATGGGATTGCAGCAATAAATTGTGCTCGATTAATCGAATATTTTAATTCAAATAATAATCGATCAAACAAATATTCCCAATTTTAAATTAAGATTTGTGCGATTAATTTAGTTGGATTATTAAAAAACATAAGCAAATATTTTTACATTTTTTGTATTAAATTTGGCATTTAGTTCATACGTAATGCCTCCGGTTTCTGTGCATTAAAGTTTTTGTAGTTGAAATGCAACGACCTGTTTTTTGTGTATTTTGATTATAAAAAATCTAATTTAATTGAAAATTAGTCTTCGAAAGTAAAAAAAGAAATTATAAGATTGTTATCTTTAACAAATAGAGGATAATTTTTCTCTTACGATCATACTCATGAAAGAAATCTTACTCATGCACGTGCTAATTGTCTTATTTATGGAGTGTAAAGAAAAATTAATTAAAAATAAATGGTATGACCTTGAGCCTGAATAAAATTAAAATTTACAATCAAGAAATTTCATAATCTATAAATTCAAACTCAGAGGAGATAAGTTGATTAAAGGAAAAGTTTTTTTTAAATATTTACAAGCGAAATGTATTCACTTTAATGTAGGCTCGATGTATTAAAGAAAAAATTTATTAAATCATGCAGGATCACAGGTAACGCAAGAAATTGTTAAACCGATATTGAAATTCACTTTTTTGTTGTTTATATTAATTAAAAAATTTATTTTAATTCTAAATTAGATTGCGAAAATTTTAAATTGCACTTTTACCAGCATATTAAAAAAATATAAATCCATCTATTAATTTTGGCAAAAATCACACTTTTGAGAAAATATCATAATTTTCCTTTAATTTCCAGTCACCTAAAATTCTTAATATTGATTCTTTGATTAATCATGCAATTAAAAATTATTAGAAAATTCTCAAATAATTGTGGCAAATTACTATCAATAGTTAGTCGTTTCAGTAAAAGATTTATTTAAAAATGAGTCTTAATATGAAATTAAACTCCCTTGTTTGCTGGGATATGAATAACTATGAAAACTTTTGTACGTTTGTATGTATGCAAGTATATATGCATGTATGTGTGTATGAAGTTCCTATATTTTTTAGAAAATTAATATTTACCAACAGAACGTATGTGTAATAAAAATTGAAGCAATATTGAACGTGTTACTCTTGAGTTTTATACACACTAACACTAAAATGCATATGAATACACATACATAGTCACATAAAGATAAACATCTATTGGTGAGAAATATAGTTGGACATGCATATACTTGTTTATATGTATGTATTCTTTTGATTCTGTTTGGTACTCTCTAATGTGCATTGAGTTGAAATCATAAAGGAACGTGACAGTATTGTTAAGAAATTCCACCATTAAAACTACAAATTTATAAAATTTTTTCCTATTGTAGCAAAAAAAAATTGAATTGAACTCAACTGAAACATTGTATAACATTCTTTTATGTGGTTTTAGTCCGATTTTTATTTAATTTTTTTTTTTTCTTTGTAAGTATTGAAGAAAACTGAAAAGCATTTTATTTATTTATTTTTGATTCGCTTAATAAAGCCGTAAAGCAAGAATCATAAATATTTGTGTGTTAGGATTTTTAATGAAGGAATATGGGAAACACAAAAAAACTTCTTACTTTAAAATATTTATAAAATGGTTCTAGCGTTCTACGGTGGGACTGAGCACTAAAAAAAAATTCTCTTGGTAAGAAATTAATATTTCCTTTAGAAATTTTATATAAATAAATAATAATTGGAGGAAGAATCAGACAACTACTACCATACAAGTGTTGTAAAAAAAAAAAATAATATTTTCCTTTCTATAAAAAAACTTTACAACTTTTTGTAATTTGTTCTTAATGAAAAGAGAAAACAATTTCGGGCATGTCACAAATTTCGATCGGAATGGTTTTAATTTCGTAATTCTATTCCGTTTGTTTTGTATTTCGATTTTTCATTAAAAAGAAACAAACTAATTGTTGGTTTAAATTGTTTTTACTAGCAAAGCTCAGGTTAAGCTTTTTTTATTAACATGCAAAGCTTATAAGTATACATATATGTTTTATACCTTACAATTCATTTAATATTAATTTTAACTTTCGGAATTGAAACCATTTTTGATTGGAGTTCTGTGAAATGGCTGTTATGTGAAAAAAACACATATTTATTTCCATTTGACAACACAAGGCAGTATTATTGTGTTATGATGAAAAATGTCCTGCAAGGATACAATTGAATCGAAACATTTCCATCATATACGTATATAAAGACTATCTAAAATGTATTGGCAACTGTTTACCAAATAAGTCCTATTTAACAAAAACCTTAGCACGTAAAACTATTTTCAACATTTCTTTTCAAAATCAGACACACTGTATTGATTAGTAATAAAACTGAAGAGCAAACAATTTAATTCCCACACAAAATATTCAGTATTTATTTTATTTTTTTAACACAACCTTTATTAATAAGCAGCAGTAAATAGAGTTGAAACGTCTGCTGCGGATGTTAAAAAAAATAAAAGCAACCATAAATTACAGTCATTACAAAAATTTAAGATTTCCTCTATAAGCACGTTTTAAGCAAATAAAGAAGCTGCAAAACTGAAACAAAGAAGCTGCAAATGTTTAGAATATCAGTATGTGTAAGCATGTTTTCATTTCAAATCAATTGTTTCGAAAGAATTTGTAACAAAAAATAATTAAATTTAAAATGCATGTTCATGTTCTCATATTTCTTTAATTATACTATTGAGTGCACTTTTGAATTTGTAAAATAATTTCAATAGTATTTCAAAATTCTTAAGCATACTAATACAACTATACTATTTAGAAATCTTATGGAAAATATTGGTTTAATAATAATTAAAAATATAAACTTTCAAAAGAATTAAAGAAAATATGTTTAGCAGAAAACATTGTTGAAAAATAAATTTTATTTAAGCTCGAGGCCAGTATTATAATAAAAGGCCGAATAATTAACAAATAATTAATTTAGCAGAAAACTTAATATTTTATTTCCTTTATTTCCAATATATTTTTTTTTTTTTTTTTTAATATCGAGTCGCTTCTATTAAAAGCTGACGACAAGATCTCACATTCCGACCGATCCTTTTTGATTTAGAGTCTTAAGATTTAGTCCCAATGTTTGTTTATTTTAATTGTTTTAAGTAGAAAAGCTCACATGAAGCTTTTACTCTCATTCGTAAAAATATGCATGTTTTCTATTGATTTCTACAAATGAAGAAATATTCTTTTTTAATTTTATTTTGAATTTTAACAGTGGTTTGATTATAATCAAAATTTTCGCTTTTCTAAGGACTCAACATTCGGAATTAAAATCATTTACAATCGGAATTGAATTCTGTGACAGGGATTTTATTTAGTAACATAGATTAAAATTTAAATGACACTTATCCTGAGGTAAGCGCGTTGACTAAAAACCAGCCTAAGGCTTAGTACCTGCATTCGATACCTGATCAGGGCAAATCAAACAACATCATGAACTTTTCTTATGTATATAAGTGTGATATTGTATTAATTATTTTGCGACTATTTAAGTGATGAAAGCAAAGCACTAGTCACCAAAAACTGTTCCGACAGCCATTGACACTTCCTAATGGACACAACATCGCTCTCGTTCGTCGGTAAATAGAATCGTCGGCGAAGTAAAACTATTTATAAAATGTATGCTGATACTGTTTAGGAATTTTAATACGAGTAGCTAACACCAGAGGCGCTGCTCTATCACCTTCTTTTCAGTTCTAGCTCAATGCATTTCTCATCCCCTTGAGAGCTGGTTTTCAAAAAAAATTTCCCAATTGTGAACGTAGCTTAAGCAAGCATGTTAAAACATGTTTTGAAAAACTAAATTCGAATTTGTAATGTTCTTTTTTTAAAACAAAATTTTATTTATTTAGTAAAAATGTGCTTTACAACAATTTCTAGAAACGATAACAAGCCGAAAATCGCCCGCAATATATTCCATGTAGCGCACTATGGGCTGATGTGTTGGTTTTTGTTTTTCACATACAAATTGTATATTTAATCAACAATGCACAAAGTATTCAAATGTCATTCTAAATAAATTATTTATCCTTAGTTAATGGTGGGCCGTTTTTTGATTCTGGTCATTTTCATGTTAGACGACGGTCTAGATGAATTCTTGAAAGTGGAACTCCAGGATTAATCAGTTTTGGTTTTCTCTGAAAATTACCTATTTTTATATATTCTGCGTTCTGTTAAATAACTTTACTACTGTTTAAAAATGTTTTCAGATAAATCTGTTTAATTTAATGGATTAATTCTTCAGGCCATACTTTATCAAAAGATTAATATTTAATGATAATATTAAAAATTATCCTGTTAATCTGTGTACTTCACTTTCCCATTAGCAAGATTGTCACGAAATATTATAGAATTTCTTTAACTCTTTTCAGGCAATTTAAATATTTTAAATAATATATGGAGTAGAAAAAAATAAAATCAATTTCTGTTCGCTAAGTCTAAATTTTAGCATAAAAAAAATCTCTAAATAATCTCCTAATATTATATTAGAAAAAAATATCTTTAGTTGCAAAGAAATATGAAATTATATATTAAAAAATAAAATGGCTTGTTAGCTTATTTATATAAAATAATAACAATAGATATGAGTCAAAACGAAAATAAGATGTGCAATAAGAAACGTGACATTAGCCAGAACGCAATTGAACATGTAATTCGACACACGTAAAACAGTTTAATTTAAATACAATTATTGTTAATAAATTGGGCAAGATTTTTATCATTTTCATAGATTCATATTTTTTATATGTATCTGTAAAGTATGTTAAGCTACAACAGATAAGCAGGATTTAAATTACAAATTATAATAAGATATGTACTTAAAAATATTTGTGGTCTGTAAATTAGAAGAGAGACACTCATCTGTATCAATTTCGACGTGCTAAATTGGATTATGAGTTCCAATTGGCCTATTGTACAACCTTGAAATGTTGAGTACATTCAAAAAACTGCTGTTTCTGACAATTTCTTGCGGGCTTTTGCTCCAAAATAAATGTACTAAGTAGGTGAATGTGAACAAATTTACATACCGACGATAAGCAAAATATTGATCACACGCTTCCACATATTTTTGATTCATATGAATCAAGAAAAATAACATGCAAACAAGTTGTCAGAAAAGAAATAAATGCGAGGAAAACTTTTTCACTTCCAACAGTATCTTCAAATTAAACATAAACGGTTTTGAATATTATAATCATTCGAAATTTCTCGGCAAAAAGTGGGCCGAAAAATGTAATTATTAAATTTTTTGCCATACAAAAAAATTCCAAAGCAATGCAGATGGGAAATTAAGAAATCGAAGACGATTCCTTTGGCATTTGTCTGCCTTTATTAATATACAAATCCCGATAATTCGTACCCCGATAAATCGTAATTCCCGATAATTCGTAATAAACGAAATCAAAAGGTACGTTAAGTTATAAAAAAACTTTCTAAAAAAATTTCTAAAAAGTATCAATAGTACCAGATTTTCCTTATTTTATCCGGAATAAAGTATGCATAATTTTAGTTAATAAAATAACAAGAGTACATAATGTACAAATTTGTCCTTTTTTACAACATGAAAAGTACTCTATATTTTATTCTTGGTTACATTCTACTCATCGACCGAATTTCATAAAAATCCATTAAGAGAATTTCTTAAGGCAAAAAGTATCAATCGTTAAAAAGCACCAAAAGTAAAATAGTACCAAAAGTAAAAACGTACTACATTAAAAAAGTACAAGCAGTATCAGTTTTTTTTTTTTGTTATTTCAGCCCTTAGAAACTATACTTTATGTTAATAAGAAAAAGACGTGAGGCACTCGGGGACTGCTGCGTTAAAGCGATTGCATAGCATTTTTCAACTTTATGCAATTTCAGCTTTCTAGCTATCTAGTATCCTATGTCCTTCGCCTGGTTCTAAGCTACCTACCAACCAATTTTCAGCCACATCAGTTCAGCCGCTCTTGAGTTATAAATAGTATAGCTAACACGACTTTCTTTTACATACATACTAGCTTATCCCGGTGTGCTTCGCTACCCCCTCGTTATAAAATAACATTAAAATTATTTATATATCCTATTGTGAAAATTTAATGACGATCGGTCCAGTAGTTAAGACTATATTACGATTTTTAATTTTCCGTGGTCCCACCCACTTTTCTCCTGGTACGTATTCCAAATTATGACAATACCATATGTACAAAATATCATCGACGTAGGTAAAAAAATGCCCAAAATATGGCGATTTAAATATTTGGGTTATATGGGCGGTGCCACACCCCTTTGTCCAACCAAAACTTCATATAGCCTATAATTCATCCGAGAGTTCCAGTTAAATAAAGTGGAAATTTCAGGAAGATCGGTCAAACGGTTTGGCCTCCTATAAGGAACAAACAAACAAACAAATAAACACACACACATTCGGTTTTATATATATAGATATAGATATATCTGCTTATTCGAGAACACTTGCTAGTTTGCAAACACTTAACCAAGACACACTTGTTTATAGTCGAGACACAAAGTCTTAGCAAAGACACAAACCACCTTCGGGAATTTCCAAAATCTTGGACAAAAATCCCCTTAAAATCCCAGAAATCCCGGAAAATTTCCCGGAAAAAGTGCCAACACTGGAAATTTAAAAAATTTCTAAAGCGGTAACACTGTATGGTCATCATACATAGACCATACAAGAATCAAGTTTTCACTTCAAAAAACAAAAGACTTAAGAAACATGTGCCGGACCGGACCACTTGTAGCTTATAGTGGACCTAAATACCTGCATTTTGGTATATAAATTATTTTGCCAACCAGTTTTTGGTTGAACAAAATAATTAAAAACTTAGTGTCAGGATTTTTCCTTTCAAAAACAAAAGACTTAAGAAACAAACGTTTAAAAATTTCTCGATTCGGTCGCCTCAAATCCCGCGATAAAAGCTATGGATTAGCTTAAAATATAAATAAAAAGGATCAAAGGTTAGAGTGTCCCATTTTTTACCCCTTTTAAAGTATTATATTTTAAATAGTGGGACTTCTACCAAATTTCATCCAAATCCATTAAGAAAACCTTCCTAAGGCAAAAGGCACCAAAAGGTAAACGGCACCAAAACTAAAAAAAAAAAAAATCTATAAGAAAAACAGTACCAAAAGTACCAGCTTTTTTTCATCTTAACCTGCAAAAAATACACTGAAAAAAAAGGAAACACCAAATATAACACTGTCGCATATTTAGCCCATAAAAAGTATTCTACATTTTATTGTGGTCTTCTTAACAGAAAAAGTACTAAACGTGACATAGTACCATATGTAAAAGAATACAAAAAGTATCAGCTTTTTCTCATTTCAGCCTGTAGAAATTATGTTAATTTATGAGCAATTTTTATAAAATATTTGTAAAAAATAAAAAGTACCAAAACTACTAATTTGTCCCTTAGTCTACTGTATTACATCCAAATTCATTGAGTAGTTTTTGCGTTGTACTGGAACAAACATCCCAACATACCACAAGCTTTTACTTTTCTGATATTAATCGGATTTAATATATTTTGAACAAATGTTTCAAGAACAAAAAAACTTTTACCCAAATTGTAATCGAGATGGAAAATTTTTTAAACGCACAAATAATAAGTTTTATTCTTATTTTTTATAATAAATTTACTCTAACAAAAATTTGAAAAATTATATATAGGTTGTTTTGTCAAAAGCCCCAATTTAAATTTTTTTTTTTATGAAAATCGCTGCGTTTTATGCTTTAAAAATTTTTAAATAAACTCGACCTGAAGTAAAATCTAATTGCAGAATTCGAACGATATATAATATTTACTTAAGAGTTGGAATAATTTAAAATCCTTTAAATTAGCTTTGGCAGATTTTATTAGCAAACATTAATTATAGTATTGGTACAGGGGGTATATTATTTAAAAAAAAAAATAAATCCCATTATTTGAAATAAACAATTTTCTTTATGGATGTTATTTTATTTAAATTTATTCTAAATAAATCCACCTTCACAATCTTTACTCTAAGCCACGACTATTCCCGTAGCATTTCTAATTCAATTATTTTAAAAGGTATTTCTTCTAAGACAATTTTTTCAAATATAAGAAATCCTTAATAATGGGTGTGAAAAACAAGCAAATACTAATCAATAACACGTTACTGTATTTTTTAACTGAAGGTGTGCTTAAGCTCTTTTAACTGCCGTAACGTAACGTTCAATGGTTCAATGGTTGTTTCATTGTTTTTCTTTTGTATTATAAATTTGCTCAATATTTTACTATATTTTTTTCTATACCGTCTCTATTCATTCATTTGATTTCACTTTAGAACTGTTGCATACTTTTTAACTTATTTAAAATGATTTATTTGCTGCGACACTTTTAAAAGTATTCCCACGTTTAGACAATAAAATTTTTATTTGATTAGTTCTATTGAAATAAAATAATGCTTCATAATTTACAGTGTGGTTTTCAAGGATTTAATAATAGATATAAAAATATATGAGGTGGATTTATATAGTGAAGTGGCACACAAAGTAATTTTATTAAGTACAAGAAAGTATTTCATCATTATTCCTTCCTGTTATGCTAAGTGGAAAAATTTTATTTATGTTATTAACTCAAATTAAAGTTGTTAAACTTTAATATAATTTAAAAGTCCTTTGGCATAAAGAATCACAAAAACTGAAATTAATTTACATGACCGAAATTGACCTGAAATCATTCATATTAAAAGAGGAAATAATATTAAAACATTTTTTTTTTTTTTTTTGAAATAAAAAAAAAACCAAACAACAAGGCAGCATTAAAAGAGAAATAACAAAATGCAAGAAGGCATTCTATATATTTGCATTATTAAATCCAAATAACCTGAACTTCCTTCCGCATATCCTGTTTAGTTGTTTAAGTAAAAAACTAAAATAGTTGAAAGGCAAAAGAACGGTAATATTAACATAAGAACAAAATAGAAAACTACGTCACAGATAATCCAACCAAACAACCAACCAACCAGTATTTATTCGATAACATTTTACCAAAAATATTTTTTAAATAACCAAAATTTGCCTTGTTGCTGTTTTTTTGGAGCATGTGTTTATTTTTCGTGTTCTTAATATGTTTTTTTTTTTATTCTTCAGGCTGACATATGGTACATACACTCCGCATTTGTATACCATACGGACGCCTGATTCACTTGTTTTCAACTTAAACAACAAAACTGAAACTACACAGTTAACGAGCATGTGATTGTCATGCAAAAAACTAACAGATACATATAAGGAGTGCTTGAATGTGTATAATATTATTTATGTTAGTGTTGGTGTTCACCTGTATATTTGCTTGTTGTAAGCAATTTCAGCAGCAACGGTAAAAATAAACGACACCAAAAAAAAAAACGAAAAAAAACAACACATTCCTTTTTCAATTTTCCCAGAAGGTTTTCCGATCAAACAGGAAGTTCTTAGGCAATTCAAAGTATTTTGCATTATATCAACAAAGCATAAACTACAAGCAACACGTAACAAAAAAAAAGTGTAATAAACTTCCAAATATGTATTCACATCTATAGATAGTTAGTATACACATACACACACACACGCAAGCTTATTTGTTTGGGTATAAGAAATTTGGTATTTTATGAAAAAAAAATAAGAAAAAAAAACACAGACCTCAAGTTATGTTCAAGAGCAAATCCGCCTTTATTAAACTACATTCACTTAAATTTAAAAAATATATTACAAACTACACACACACACACACACACATACTTGTGAAAAACTTTAGGCAATAAATTTTTTAGTTTTATAAACCCACTACACAAAACTAAACACACAAACATGCACAGCCAAGAGAATCAAAAAATAGATGCAGGAAACACCATTATTATGCTTCATTTGCCAGGCATAGTAAATACTTGAAATGTTAAAGGAATTTTCGATACTCACAGAATTCTTTAGAACTATTTGCCCCTAAAGTTATGCATTTTACCCCATTTCAACTTGGGACAAGGTAGCAAGCTAATATTTCATTCTATTTGATGGTACCACTCAACCAACCGCTTAAATATATTAATGAGGAGAAAATTAAGTTTTTACTTTTATGTTCAACATAGGGCTACAACTACTAAATAACAAAAACAACAGCAACAACAAAAAAAAACGCTAAGAGAAAATATATTAAAAGTATCTATCCAATACAGGCAGGAAGGAAGAAGATGAATTAAGATACAAACAAAGATAAAAATTTATATGGATGGTTTATGGTAAAAACCGCACACAAACAAAATGCCAATCATGAGTGATTGTATGCATGTATGTCTGCTATAAATTTGAATTTATATTTGTATTATAATACTGGTGCATACTTTAAGGATGTTATTAGAAATATTGGAATACAAAGTTGCAGACAACTTACAAAATGTTTTGTTTGTAAAATTATAACTTTATATATTGTTTTTGTTTTTCATAAATTATTTATTGAACAAAATAAGAGTGTTTAAATAATTAATATTAATTTAATGTTTTTAAATTGAAATATTTAAATAAAATTGTTTAAAGAAAATTATTTTGAAAGCTAGAAAAATTAGTTAAATAAGGTTTTCCAATAGGGATGATATGATTTTGAACTGACGTGTTGGCCATTTTTAATATGTCATGATCTGTCATTTGTTTTTCATTCATATACAGTAGTGTTTACAATTTCACCAGGGAGAAATATACGCACGGACAACGTTTACAAATTATTCAGTTTTATTATCAAAATAATCTGTCTCCAATTACAACTTTTCGTGCGCTTTTGCCATTTTATGGTCATAATAATCGTCCAAGTGTGCTCGCTATTCATCGAATTGTTGAAAATTTTGAGCTTACATTTTCTTAACATAATGTTCAAGTGCCAATAAGACAAAAAACCGCTGCCGTATTGCTGCCGTTCAGGCAAGTGTTGCTGAAGACCGCAACTTGGCGATTCCAAGACGTTCTCAACAATTGGGACTGTCTCAAACTACAAGCGATCGATGATAACCACTTTTTATGGCCGAAATTGGAAGAAATTAATCTTGACAACATTTGGTTACAACAAAACAGGGCTACGTGCCACACGGCAAATGCACAATTGAATTATTGCGAGAAATATTTGGAGATTAGATTTTATCAAGAAATTGCGATTTAACACTATTAGACTATTTCTTGTGGTGTTATTTGAAGTAATTGGTCTTTCGAAATAAACCAGACTCTCCTCAAGCTTTACAAGTCAATGTTGAACGTGCCATTCATGACATACGACACCTATTTAGTTAAAAAAGTGCTCGAAAATTGGGTTTATCGAATCCGTTTCTGCAGAAGAAGTCTTGGAGGCCATTTGAATGACGTTTTATTTAGAACTTAATTAATCCATACATTATTATTATTTCTTAAAGGGTACTCAGAGCCAAATCTGCCTAATAGAATCAATAAGATTTTCTCTATGAAACGCTTTTAGGCTAAGGGGTATCCCAGCAGAAAGAAGCGAAGATTTTTTCGAAGAGATTCCTTATTGTTTTTATGTGGTAAATCTTTTTAATTTTATCAAGAAGGAAAATACATAAAATCAAGAAGAAAACTTGTTATTCACAATTTTTTTTACCCAATTTCCGTTATTTTTGGCACCAAAAAAACAATCCATAGAGAAAAACTTCTTGATGCTGTTAGGTTTTTATATGAATTGTAAATAAAAGGGTTTTCTTCTTGATTTCAAAGGAACATTTTTTTCATAATTTTTTTTGTGCTACAATAAATCATCTTCTTAAACTGGCTGCTATATATACTATATACTATAGTAAGGTGTAGTAGTGAGGTGGTTAGAGTGCCAATCTACTAAACCGAAGTTCCTTGGTTCAACTCCCTTAATACGTAAGTTTTATAAAAATGTTTTCACCACCCCTCCATCCAGATAATACAAATACATGTTGAAAATAAGCATTCGGGACGTACCATGGCGTTCTGATGACATCAAATTTGTATTTGCTAACATCACAACAGAGAAAACAGTGCCTAATAAATACCTAATAATATACAACAAAATTAATAAGATATCTCTACGAATTTTTTTCAAAAAGGAAGTCTTATTATTTTATTAAGGAAAACCTTTTTGAAAAAATCAATAAGAAAACCTTATTGAAAAAAAACAATAAGAATACCTAATAAAATCAAGAAGAAAACCTTATTGAAAAAAAACAATAAGAATACCTAATAAAATCAAGAAGAAAACCTTATTGAAAAAAACAATAAGAACACCTAATAAAATCAAGAAGAAAACCTTATTGAAAAAAACAATAAGAATATCTAATAAAAACCATAAGATTTCTTATTGATTTTTTCAATAAGGTTTTCCTTATTAAAATAATAAAAATTCCTTCTTCAAAAAAAAACCACAGAGATATCTTTTTAATTTTGTTCTATTTTATTAGGTAGTTATTAGGCACTGTTTTATCTGTGTATTTTGATCATTCCTTTAATTATAGTCTTCTTGTCATGATAATGTCATGTATATCAGACAGTTTATTCCAAAAAGAGAGATTAGAACAATATTAGACAAACAGCAAATACATGTCAAATGTTTACCTTAATTCTTCCCTAAGAATGAATTATTAACTTGCAAAAGTCTAATGAAAAGGGAGACTTGATAATTTCCTTAAATATTTGTTTTAACAAGAAAACAAAACAAATAATAACACAAATTCCAATATTTCCCCACTTGAATAATTTTTAATATGAGATTCCATTAAGTAATAAAAAAACAAAAGAAACTAATTTTTAAACATGTTACAAATGAAACAACAAGGGGCTACAACAAACAAATGTATACCTTAAGGTAAAACAGCAGCAACAAGCTCAAATATATTTAAACATCCCGTTTAGACAAGAAATATCTTGTTATTTTCTCTTAACATTTTGGTACAGGTGGTTGGAGTTTAAAGAAGGCATTAAGGCAACAGCAGACTCTTGTGATTGATAAATATTTAAAACACAAGCAACAATGAAAAATAATTGAAATAAGTGAAGCGTTTCATTCAACATTGAATTAGTTTTAAAGTATGAGTGAGTATGAACGATAAAAAAAAAACAAAAACAGGATAAAGAAAAAAATATATATTAATTTTTTCTTCTTATACTTCGTGTCGTATTATTTTCCAAGTTGTTTTTTTCTTTATTTTTTTGTAATAATATTCCTGGCTGGATTGCTTAAGTTCGCTGTTGAGGTTGCCTTTGTACGTTTATGTGCACTTAGTTGTAAATGTCTGCTCCGCATTACCAAGGCAATTGTTCCCCAGATGGTGTTCTGTACTATGCCGCCATCAATGTGGCTTATGAAGTCTTAAACTTTGACAACCCGTACCAGCATTACAGCCAAAGCAAAGCCATTGTCACTCCCTGTACGCACTTAAAAAAGTTTAATGTTTAACATTGATGATGTCATCGGCGATGCGTGAAAACGTCGATTTGTGCTGTCTGTGAATTGCAACGACCTTCTATTCGTACAGACCTTAAGCAAATAAAAATAGTGACATCTTGCCGGCATTGAGTTTCTAGACAAAATATATTTTTCCGTCTTTTTTTTTAATGTATAAAATTCTTGTTAATCTCATGTACAATTGTTGAGCTTTTATACAGATTTAATGGTTTTTTTAATAATATGCGTATGACAGGCTAACATTTTTTTTAAATTTAAAAGGTTTTTAACATTAAATTTTAAATATGTTAAAGCAAAAAAAAAAAAATATACTGTACGTGTGTATAGATTTCTTTGCTATTCTTGCTTTTTCATAGATAATTAGTTTATATTTTATTAGAATGTAATTTCAAATGAAATTTTACTTAATTAAATGCCTGCCTAATCAAGTTCAAAATAGATTTGTCATGCAAACTGGTTTCTAAATTAAATGGAGTAAATTCTCGCCGGTAAAATTTACCCATAAAAAATTTTATTTGTTGGATGTCGTCTAAAAAATAAAATTATTTAATAAAAAAACTTTAGTCACTCTTAAATTATCTTTAAATTTTCTAGTACGAATGATTATATTTGAAAATTTCTTAAATATCCTTATTTGATTTACATAAACACCACTTTGGGTCTTTAACAATTCCCAAAAAAAAAATTAATAATCTTCTTAGCGAAATAGTTGAAAAAAAGGTCTAGAGTTAATATCCGCAAAAATGCTTTCAAAAACCGAAGACTAATGAATTACTCTCCCTTCCACAAGTTGGTTACTTTGATATCCTTTTTTTTCCACAAACTTCAATTTAAACTTGTCGAAGTGATGCTACATATAATATTAATTTGTATGCGATAATTACGCCATTGTGTTAGTGTATACTTCAGTTTGAACGAATAACTGTTTTATTTTGGTGCGACCTCGTTAATTGTAAAAATGAGTTAAACTACTTGTACAACTTATTAACGCACATTTTCATTTAATAAGTGTTTTTCTTTTGTTTCTGGTTTTTACTCCCTTTTTTCTTTTTTTTTTATGGCCATGTTATCACATTTCAATCACTTTACACAAAAGGATTACAACAAGGATTGAGGGTATTTAAACAAATAAAAAATGTTAAGCAATAAAAAGTCAGACTTTTAATATAATTTGCTGCAGCTGTGTTGTAATATTAAATAAAGTATTTACAAATAAGTTCATGTGTAGTATGTAATTTACTTTCAAATGTATGCGAGGTTTGTCGACAATTGATTTAAAATTTTTTTTATCTTTAATAAAATAATAAAACAAGAAAGTATATTAATTGAAAGGATGAAGAGTGCTATTATGGTGTATCAAATCTTAAATACGCCTTAGCTTAGCACCAGTAATAAATTGTTGTAAGTCTGTAACTTTTTAGTAGAGTGTATAAAATTCTTTCACTTTGCATAAAAAATTTCAAAGAAACAGAGAAATATCCTTCTTTGCAGACAAATAAATTGGTTTTTGAGATATAATTTTCTTTGAATGAAATTTTACCAGTTGGCCACAATGTTTTATTCTTATTCTTATTCTTATTTTTTTTTTTTTTTTTTTTGCTTGGCAGATTTCTATTCGAAATGCAAGATTTTTCCGTTCTGGTGTTTTTAGAAGTTTTCCTTTTTTTAGTTTTTGGTTTCGATTTTTTTTCTCTTGGCAATTTTCTTCGTCTCAATTATTGCCATAATTGAAAGCATTCTCATAAAGAACACAAGTTAATCGTCATCTTCAATTTTAGGTTACGTTAGGTTAGGAAGGGTAGTGTGAAATACACATCCACTCGGAGACCCAATTGCATCCATTGTGATTCCCTTCATTTATAATTTAATAACTAATTAATCTCCTTACTGCCCGAGGAGAAACAAAGAGCCGTTATTATCCATCATTCAGGCACTTAATTCCCATGATAAAGCCCCTGATATCCTCAAGTTTGCACTTCGCGATATCACTAATGCCCTCATGGAAACATCTGCTCAGCCATCTTTGCCTATGGCGTTGCAGCCTTGGGCTGTGACAGATGATATGCTCTATAGTTTCTGGCGCCTCCTCATCCCCACACATCCTACAGAAATCCGGAGTGCCATTTTCCCATATGCTGGTCCTCGCTCTAACCGAGTAATGGCCAGTCAAGGCGCCTACTAATACTCTCAAAACCTTTCTATTCATACCCAGCAGTAGATCAGATTTATCTGAGTCTAGTTCTGTCCATATCCACCTCGAGACTCTACAATCTTCTCTATTCCTCCAGGAATGGTTAGTTCTGCTAATTACCCAATTACTGAGTTTCCTATAGTAGTGACCGATTAGAGGTTTAACCGACCTGTCACTAACTGCCACATCTAATGCTGACCCTATTCTTGCCAGCTCATAACCGATTTCGTTTCCCTCAATATTGCATTGTCCTGGTACCCAACATATCCTCACGCTAAATTTGTCCATAAGCAAGTTGAGAGATAGCCTACACTTGCTTGCCCCTTCAAAGCTTTCAGCGCCGCCTGACTGTCAACGTAGAATGTTACCTCCACGCCTTCAGTTACGTGTTCTGTCACTAGTTCCGTAGCCCTGAGGATCCCTAGGATCTCAGCCTGAAATACACTACATTCCGTCGGTAGCCTAAAAGACCTACGAATGTCCGTTCCTAAAAAATAGACGCCAGCACAAGTGCCTATTTTCATTTTCGATCCATCTGTAAAGACCGCGCAGCCCTCGTACAGTCTATCAGATTTGACCCAAAGATCCCTATCCGGAATGACTAGTGAAGGCGTTCTAATAAAATTAGTCTCAACAACCTTGGAGTCCGTAAAACCAGGGGATATGGTCTCTCGTCTGCTAAAACTAATCTTTTTCAAGAGTGATGTATGACCAGTAAATCCTGGCCTTACAAAGCCCGTTTCCGTAAGCCTGAGCAAACTCTTTGGCGCCGTTCTCAACACAAATTCTTCAATGGGAAGTAGGTGAAGGATGACGTCCAAGGCAGCTTTAGGGGTGCTCCTCTGGGCCCCAGTAATACCCAGCGAAGCACACCTCTGGACCTTAGCAAGCAGTTTCCTATGGCCTTTTTTCCCCAACGCCTCCAAATCCAATTTACCACCTTCGGTTTCAGACCCCAGTTATTCCTAATGAAATTCCTGCATGTATAGTAGGCATTAAGCCCTTTCTTGTGTCCTTCTTTTATGTTTCTTTTCCAAGAAAAGAAACATACAATTTTGGATTAATTTAAATTTTTCCCAATCATTCCGCTGATGCCGTAAAAGTATTGTTTTCTCAGTTTTTATCTGCCAAATACCAAATTTTTTTTTTTTATATCTGTGGCAATAAGGAAAAAAGTGCTTAAGTCATATTTTATAGGTATCTAGAAAAGCAGTTTTAAATGTTTAAGTGATTTAATAAAAACATAATCGCGTTGTACTAAAAGTTGATCATTCGTTTTTCGATAATTTTGATTTTTTTAAAACATGGTTTTTGTTATAAGATAAAATATGATGTTATTCCATATGGGATGATTATTTAGAAAAAGAACTGCATCAAGTAATTGTGCCAGAACTTCGTTAAAAAAACGTTCAATATAAATAAAAGTTTGTCCAGAAATACTTTTGAATATAGAGACTATGATGGTGCTATTAACTCAAAATCAGTTTATCTTGACTTAGATACTTTTTTCTTTTTGCCACAGATTTCATTGCATTAAATTAGCTTTTGAGTTGTCTTTAAATTAGTATTAAAATAAATATTTTTCTTTTGCTTAAAAATTGTTTAAAAATTTAATACATCAAAAATTTCAAGTCCTAAATTATTTTCTTAAGATGAGAAAGAAGTCTTACCATCATTATTAAAATCGTAGCGCTGTATGGAATTAGTTCATAAATAAAATTGCGTAAGTATGCGTACACTCTTGCGTATACTCAATACCATTAAGTATACGTTAGTTTTTATTTAGTCCAGCAAAATATCCTTAAATTTTGGGAAGCAGTAGAAAATGTGTTGCTTTCGCGATGAGCAGCGTTAAAGTGTAAGTTAAGGACTCAAAAAAAGAAATGCAGAGAAATGCATTAACTGAATTTTAAGCGCATTGAAATTTATCGGTTATTTACATTTCATTAAAACGATCAATAACGTAAAAAACGAATGGAAGAAACAAATTTATTTAGAAGCTAATTATTCCTGCAAGATCTTTGCATCACCGTGGTTTCCTTCAGATAAACTGTGTGCAGGTAACGCAGTAAATTAAAGCGACTCAGTTAAAATTAATTGTTTTAGAATAACGCAGAAAAAAGGTTGGTTTTTGAGTATTTTTCCAAAGCTGGATAGCTTTCCTGTCGCGTTGTGGTGGCTTAAGTGCACGCTGTGGTGACTGTGATTGCCTCAGGCACCATTATACTTGTTGCAGTTATTTCTGAATCAAGGGTAGTAACTTTAAAGGCATGCATACAAAAGGTTGTCCAACTACAACAGGTGTTTAGTGCATACATATGCCACTAGGCGTATACTAATAGTTCACTCTTTTTAAGGTCAAGGTGGTAGACAGCTGTGCCGAGGTCCTGAATGGCTTGTTTAGTGTATAAAGAAAATTTAGTCCCTCAGGGCCAAGGAACTAGTGGCAGAACACGTAACTGAAGGTAACATTCTACGTTGACAGTCAGGCGAAGCTTAAAGGTTTGAAGGAGCATAGCGTCAAATCGAAGCTGGTCAGCAAGTGTAGACGATCTCTAAACTTCCTTATGGACCAATTTAGCGTTAGGCTATGTTGGGTGCTAGGACATTGCAATATTGAGGGAAACGAATGCGCTGAATAGGGTCAGCATTAGTTGAAGTAGTTACTGATAAGTCGGTTAAACCTCCAAATGGAAACTATTACAAAAAACTCAGTAATTGGGTGATTAGCAGAACCAATCATTCCTGGAGGAATAGACGGGATTGTAGAGTCTCGAGGTCCATATGGACAGAACAAGACTCAGGTAAATCGTACTACTTCTGGGAATGAATAGAAAGGTTTTGAGAGTGGAGAATGGAGATCTTAGGTACCTTCTCACCTTCCATTAGACTAACATGAGATAGCCTACTTCCTGTGATAAGTATGCCTGTTTCTTCGCTGTTTCAGAGATTGCTTAGTAACATATATGTTTTATGGGTAATTGACCAAAGATAATGTCAGGAAAAGCCTACCATTTTCCCCAGAAGACGCAGCATCAAGGTGTGGATATCAGCAATATGACAAAAAATACCCCCGGGATAATCTCTATGGTTACTTCAAATTTTTTTTAATATACAAACTTGTTCATGATAACATTTTTTTTAATTAAAGTGCGATTTCCACATAACAGACGAATGGTTTGAGTAAAAAATTTGTATGGGAATCACTCAAAAAACTGAGTGCTTTTTATATAAATTTTCTACTCAAATCTTTCGTCCGTTATGTGGAAACAGCAGTTAAGTGTTCTTTAAAATACTGTCGTAACGTACGTCGTTAGTAAATTAACATACTCGTTCATACATTCATGCACATATAGTGTGTTTGTAAATGTTTAAAAAAAAAGAACATGTAGCATGTATTCACATCCGCAAACAAATACTTTTAATTATAGCTTGTTAATAATAACTAGGACATGCTATACAGTAAATGGTGAGTGAAGTAAGTACATGTCATCTTAAGATAAAATAGTACTAATAATAAGTTATCTGTGTCATAAGGCAAATCACTTGGGCATGGTTGATTTTTTTTTTCATTTATAAAGATTAGTGTACACCTATGCCAGAATAAAATATAAAGAAGTTCGTAATTTAGGTTTGAAAAAGAAAAAATCCACAGATTTATGTTCTAATAAAAAAATATTATGTAAATTAAAAAACGAAAAAAAAATGCTCAAGAAACTTTCGACTATTTCTTATTAGCCGTCTGGTTAATAAATTTTCAGTCATCAGTTTCGCTTAAAATAACGTCTAAGTCAAACTTACCAGTTAACTTTCACTGGCATTATAATTTCTTTCAATAGAATTCTTAAACATTTAATAGTTTGATTAGGATTAATTCAATCCTTCAAATCTTAATTTCGATCGAAAGTAGTTTCAATTCTGAAAGTTGAATTTTCAGAAAATTTTTTTATGAAAAAATCACTTTTAAAATTCAAAACGGAGTTGACATTCAATTTTTCCTACAAACTACATTTGTTTTAAAATACAAAAAATACATGTATACTTTTAGGAGCGATCGTTAAATAAGCTTTGCTTTACTTTGTTTAATGAAAGCGCTCAATGTTGACCTTTAATAGTAAAAACAATTTAAAAAAAAGGCTTTGGGTATACAAAAAAATTCATCACTGATAAATCGTAACACAAAATAAACGAAGACTGTGTGACTTTTCCGGTATTTAATTTCAAGATTTTATAGAAAACTATATACTACAAACATAAATTGCTATTGTTGCTATTTTTCTCAATTTGTATCCTGTACTCTGCATTTATAATTTCAATAAAATACGCAAATAATTAGATAACATTTGCTACAGAGTCATTAATAAAACTTCCAGAGACTGTTTGTTAATACAGGTACTTTTACTAATTTAAATTTAATTTCTCTTTTATTTATTGTTAACTCTTTTCATAAAAACGTTGCAAACAAAGTTAAACAAAACAATGGTTAACAAGCTAAATACATATTTTTCTTTGCATATTAAATTAAGAAGAATTTTACTACAACAATGTTGGCTCTAGAACTCTAGCCGGAGAATATTAAAATGTATAAAATGCCATTACTTAAGACCAAACTGCACCCCATTTCTTTATTCCAAAGTACACATGAATGCTAAGGGGCGTTTCCAACATAATAAAACATTTAAAGATTAATTACACGGCAACACGAGAACAACTTTTACTTTACTTTCTCCAGTGTATTCGTATTTAAATCTCAGAATTTGTTGCAAAAAGAATTTTTTTTTCTATTTATTTATTATTTCAAACTTTTGTATTCTGCAAAAATGTTAATAAATCATGCATTAAGAACCTTTCACTTTTCAACATGTCTGTGGAAAAGGTTTGTTGTGTTTTTTTGCTGATATTTTTTATATAATGTTTTTTAGTTGAAACACTTAAATGAATCTAGATGTTTATATTCAGGTCATTTATTTTAAATATTATTATAAAACGCAATACAATATTTATAAATAGAAACAAATACATTCATTGTAGATATAAGATTGCAAGGATTACATAAAAAGGATTACAAAAAATACTACAATGGAATTTCATAATGAAAACGTATTCACTGACATTCGTGATACGTTTGTTTTGGCGATAAAAACACTATACATTTCGTAAGACATTTTCGAAACAAGTTTAGCGAGGTCAAGGTAAATCGATTAAAGAGTCACTAAAATTTTTTAATTTAAGTTATTGATATTGCCGTCTGTTGGACTCGTAAACTTAATTCAAGGAATGCAATATTTACCGAAGATTTTAAGAAGGACTTAACTTGGTTTTCTACTTACTACTGGCTCTCGACACTGCAAGCTCTCAAGTTATATTGTGTCTTATAGCCATGTTGCTTAAAACTTTTTAACTTCTGAATTGATGTAATAAAAAAAAGGACCTGAAAAATGTCGATGCAAGAGTTTCTATCATATATTTTGGAATGAAATTTATTTTCCAACAATTTTATACAATTTTGTAAGGTCTAGATAATAAATTATATTATTTAATATTGATTCAGTTCAATAAAACGTTTAACTTGTTATTAACGACATTTCAAGAATACTGTCTTCGCAATTCCAATACTACACCCACAAAAGAGATTGGTTGTAAATCGGTTATGCCAATAGAATATTAGTTGCATAGACTATATTTTAGGTACCAGTACCAATATTCTATGGATCCGAACTACATTTCATGATCATAACCATAATACGAAAATTGTACCCAACATACGGTTGTGACAATTCTTAAATTGGTTGGATCAACCGAATACATTCTCTTGCTGCTACTAAATGCCAAAATAACAAGCACAACGGAATAATTTGCAACGAATATGGTTTGTTTGATACTCCTAACCGATTACTCGGTTAGCATAACCAATTATTTAAAGTAAGTATTTACTTTGTAATTGTCGATTTTAAAATACTCATGTGGCTGCGTTGTCTAAGGCGATGTGCTTCAAACATGTGAGTTCTATATTCAATACCAGTAATGGACTAAAATAAATTTTAAATTCAAATGAGTAAGTATAACAATTGTGTTCCAGGATAAAAATGAGCGTAAATAATCTCGACTATCTGCCATTTAAGATTTCATGCTGTTAACCAATTTTATCGGTTGTTACAACCGGGTATTCAGTTGTACTACATGAAATTTATAGTTATAGCAACCGAATGCTATGATAGTTGGTGCGACAGCTACAATTCGGTTAGCAAAAAATTCGATGGCCACAACTAATCTGTATTCTCTGTGTACAGTTTTTATTGAAGAAAAAAAAAACAGAAATGTTGAAATTTTAAATCAAAAGTTAATGAACGAAATTTTATAAGATTTATAGAGATAAAGTGGTAGCCGAGTCGAATTACACGTTCATCAGGTATAGTGTTCTTTAAGTCGTTATAAGATTTTGAATCAATCCAAGCGAAAAATACAGACAGCACTCATGTGAAATCGGTCTGAAAATCAGTCAAATGCAAGCGAATTCCGTTTAAAGAACCAAAAAAAGCTCTCTTTAGAAATATCGTCAGATCACTTGCTCAATATTATAAAATTTCTTTTATTAATTGAGAGAAATAAAAATAAAAACTCAACGCCAATTTCAATATTAACGGTTTGTTCAAAAGAAAAGGTAAAGTTTGAAATTTTTGGAAAAGTATTTATTTATTCATCAATATCCATTTTGTCCCCTTCAAAATAATCCCCCTCAGATATAATGCACTTAAGCCAACGCTTCTTCCAATCCTCGAAGCACTTCTGAATTGCGCTATTCGGTATGGCCATCAGCCTGTTCTTCAATTCTGACTTTATCTCATCACTTGTGGCAAAACGCTTTCCTTTCATTGGTCTCTTCAGTTTTGGGAATAGGAAAAAGTCGCAGGGAGCCAAATCTGGTGAATAAGGTGGTTGAACCATGACCATTGACGTCATTCAACAACTCCTGAGCAATACTATTGTGACGTTGCTTTTGCTCACAATTTAGCAATTTTGTTACAAACTGCATGACATGAGCCGATTGATATGCCAACATCCTCTCCAACTTCCCTAATAGTGATTCGACGATTTTCCAGAACAATATTTTTTCCCTCGCCGAATACGACAGTCAACATTTCAAGTGCCTTCGAGCAGTTTATTCCATTTTTAACGCAAACTTTAATAGATATTCTTTGATCCATTTTATTCAAGAGTCAAAAATCGAAGAACACACACAAACATGACTAACCTTTCAGTTGTGCACAACAAACTACTAATCCAAATGAGCTGATAATGCCAACATATGACGAACGCATGTGTAACAACATAAAAAAAAAAAATTTCGATAATCGAAACAAACCTCTTATAAGGATTGCTTAAAGCCTTAAAAATCTCTTTAACATAAATACTGATATCAATTCCCAGATGAATTGTACAAGACTCTCATATGTTGGTAAGGAAATGCATCCATCATAAAGGAACACTGAAAAAAAACTGCGTTACAGATCCAATTAAATAAAAATAAGACACTAAGTAGTTAAAGAGCAGCTAAACAAGAAGCAAGTGCATTAAAAAAACAAGATCTTTGCAAAATCTAATATGGTGAGCAGACAGATGAGTTGAAAGACTTCACAGTTCACAGCAGAATCAAAATATAACACAAATAAAATAAGAAATATAAGTTTCCGGTAATTCTCAAAGTAACGCACTGTAACTGTTAGTTAGTTGTCATTTCCCTCCAAACGTATACTTAATATTTGTTATGATTTTCTAACAAAACATAAAACAAGCTAAAACCAACTCAGTACGAATTTTTAAGTTAAAAACCATTAATATAATGTTTCTGCAGCTGTTTTTTTTGCAAAACTTTTTAAAAAAATTTAAAATGAAAAAAAAAACCGAAAATAATCTTAAATTTATAGAACAACAACAGTATCATAAATTATTTTCCAAATTGGACAATGTTTGTTTTGCAACTAGTTCTAGTTTTCTGCATTATTTATCTTCCACTTCGAAGCAACACAACAGCATAAAGTTAGTACCATGCGTAATTATTAGTACAACTCATAGCCGTGTGTTCTTTACCATCTTTGTTTATTTTAAATTAAAATTTAATTTGAAACCAAAAAAAAAAATAAAAATAAATATAAATATAAATAAAATTTTGCCAAGAAAATCTCTTTTTATATAAAAAGCTTTCACAAGAGTTAGCGACAGCGGCTTAAGTATATCATAAGCAAACTGATGGAACTTATATCAGAAAAATACAAACAAAATGTAGAATAATGGAAGAATAATGGAAGAACTAAATGAACAAGTAAATGAAGAAAGAAAAAATTATATACAAAATCATAATATGAAAATGTGGAAATTGCAAAAGTTTTCTTTGGTTTTTCTCTCTTGGCAATTTTCTTTCTAAAATCACAAAGTTTTTGTCATTTGTTGTTGTTGTGTGTGTGTGTGTGTCTGTTTATAAATGGATAAAAATTATGCAACTAAAGCTGCTGCTACTGTTGTTGCAACTTGAATTTTTTTCACAAAAGTATTTTGTTTATTTGTTTGTTCGTTTGCTGGCCTTGTCCATTCACCACATTTATAATGGCCGTTGGTTTCAAGCATCTGCTGCCACACCAGGTAGACTCAACATTTCTAGCAGCTGCTGCTCCATAAAATGCGATCAACATAACGGAAATGCAGCATTAGAAATAACCGGGATTTTGTTTTTGCCAACAACAATATGAATTAATAAACCACTACCAGAAAATAAGTATAGAAAAATGCAAAAATAATGAGATTTTTTTCCTAAATAAACCAATGAACAGTGGTTAGCAAAGATATTAAAGAATTTTCAATATACAAAAAAAAAATATTTGTTGTATGCCTGTGACAATTTGGAATAAATCACATAAGTCGAATTCTAAGAAGTGTTTAGATATCTATGATGATAAAGTACCCTACTTTGGAAGTTCAAATCTTTTTTCCCTCTACTCTTCTAACAACTTGATTTGATTTAAGCACTAAAAAACGTGTATACTTTAAGGTGCGACAGTAAAATACTTCACTATAAGCTTAGCGTGTTAATGAAAAAAAGCTTCAGCAAACACCTATGGTTACAAAATACCTTATCAGTGTCAAATATAAATAGAATGTAAGCGGAATTTGAAGACTATAAATCAAAAACGATCAGAATATAATGTCGGAATTCAAACCATTTCAATCGGAATGTGTGGTTTGACTTTTAATTTAGGTTAGGTTAGGTTTCGAGGGCCGTCAAATCTGAGACGTGACGCACTTGGGTCCGTTAATTCGGTCCCTTTGTGGTACCCTACAGCAGAGAGGGCACAATCAATTGGTTATTCATTTTTCTGTGATTGCCCTGTCGACGAATCAAACCATCCTGATTGTTGCAGGAAGGAAGATAGGTTGGTTAGCTCCATGTTCGCCATGTTCGACTGTCGAGGTCTGGCAAAACTTTGAAGCCTATAGTACACGCCCTTATGCTATTAAGCGCGGGACATTGACATAGAAGATGAAGAACTGTTTCTTCTTCCTGCTCATCGTTACAACTTCTGCAGTAGTCATTGTAACTTAGGCCCATCCTTTTGGCATGAGTACCGAAGCACCAGTGGCCCGTTAACACTGTTACTAATCGTCTTGTATGACAATTGCCAAGCCTGAGTAGATCGCAAGTTCTGTGCAGGCTGTAGCGGGGCCAAGTGGACCTGGCGACTTGACAGGTATGCTCTTGTTCCCACCTTTCTTCAGCAAGATTGTATGATTCCTGCTGGCTCAATCGCTTACAGTGAGATAGAGGAAGGCCAACGAAGTGACATATCAACGAGTTGCTCAATGATGCGCCCTTTTTGGCAATTTCGTCCGCAATATCGTTTCCAGTGCGTATCGCTTACCAGCGTAATAACAAAATGATGAAGAAACTCATACGTCTGAAAGAGTACCAAAACGTAAAAAGCTAATTGTGTTTTCTTTTCTACACACAAAATGGCATCTTGTTGAAAGCTACATATATAAAATGTCTTGCCAACTCTGTAATAATGCAAGTTGTTATTTCACTAGAACAAAACACAACTTATGAAAAAGTGGAACACCCTGTTTTCAACAGCTGACAGCTAAGTCTTACAGGGCACTTTCAACACTGTCGATTTTTACGCGTCAAAAAGTACCATGCCTTCCACCATTAGTGAGGGCGTTTTTTTTTAGAATCAAATACACTGCCCTTTTAGAGAGAAAAACATTTTTAAGAAACATTTTCCGCATGGAGATGTACCATTTTTTTTGTAGAAAATAAAACACCATCAGTCTGATCAGCACCTTAGTAATAAAACCCTGTAGCTATTTTGGGAATTCGTTAAAAAAGGGATAGTTTTATTTCCACCATTCCGATTCACTTGATTTTAAGACCAGTACTTAGGGGATGACGTCTACTTATTCATTGCATTATGCCAGAACTTAGAGAAAGGGATAGGGTAAAGCAGATATATAGTGAAAATATTGAAGGTTAAATATATTCCCGGCATTACATTAATTTTTTTTACTTCGACGACCAATCTGCTAGCCGCCAAAGGAGGGCCCTTTGGTGTACATTAACTTTGAACAATATTAATCATGATGTTGATGATTTTCTTTGACTAAGGATTAAACATAGGTCCTAAGTCATAGTTAGCTGAGTAGTCAACGAGATCATCACTTCAGACAACCCCCTTTCCTCGCTTGATGTAATGTTTTCAAGCATTTGTTGTTGGCCGAGAAGCAATCAACCACAAACCGCGCTTGGAAGAGAATCAGTAAGTATGCACAAATCATTCCAAAAATTTGTTCCCAAATTTGTTCTCTTTCTAAAATAATTTTTAGTATCAAGCTATAAACTTTTTTTTTTAATATTTATTTCATGTTTTCAACTTCGTACGTAATATATGAGAATTACAAAAGTTTAAAAAAATATATGGATGCTGATGTTTTCAGGAGAGTTTTCTTTTAAAAAAGTTTAAAATTGTACAAATTTAGAATAATTGACCAGTTATTGTGTTTTGAAATAAACAACATGTTGGTTGTACTGTGCTAAATCTGTTTTCTGTACTTTAAGTGTATTTGTTTTAACTCAAGCTTAATACCACTTGTCTTCTATTCCGTAAATGCTTTTGAAAAAGAAAATTAATAAAACTTTATTATTTTTAAATTAACAGTGAAAAAATGAAAATGAAAATTGCTATTGTATTAAGGAACCTAAGGAAAAAATTTATATCTTGGAGAGTTTGCTTTTTAAATACAGATGCGCAAGAGAAATTTCGCATGTTTAGTTTTAGTATGCATTTTAGCAGCGTTTTTAGTATGAGCTAAAATAAGACCACTTAATATTTTTTATTTAATTTTAAAATGAAAAAGAACGCTTTAACATGGTAATTTGCAAATATTACAAATTTATATTTGCTTTCTTTCTTATTTGCGGTGGAAAAACTAAAAAAAAAAAACTATATACTTTTACCCTCTTTAGAAAATGTAAATGAAATGCAGATAAGAAAACAAATTTGTAATATTAAATGTCATAAAGTATTCTCCTCCTTGTTTGTTTGAAGCTCAGCAACAGCTAACAGCTAAATGCAACCGCTGTTCAAGTACATGTTCAAAATGTTAAATTTGCTGCTATCCGGTGTGCTTCGCTCTAGTTTAATATACATACACATTACATAATTTCATTTTTGGACTGCTTAAAGTTGTAATTACATTCCTAAAGTAAATAGAATGCCTTGAATGAATACAAAAAATAAATACGTTTTTTATTAAGGACTTCGTGAATGTAAAGCGTCATCCAATTAATTTTGTTTCTAATCAATTATATATTATTTTAAAGGTTGTGAAATAGCGCAAAATTATGTTTTTAATTTGCTTTGATCGGTAAACAAATTGTTAAGTTACAGTACAAGTAAAATTTAGTCAATTTTGTATTAATTTTCAAAAAAAAAATTTTTCTTAGAAAGCAAAAACCTTAAATCATAATTGAGCGAAATTGAATTAAAATTAATATCTCTAGCATTTAATATATCTAATGCCAAGGATATTTAAAATATCCTTAAAAAATTTTATGAATTTTAACTTACAACATACGTCTGTGACAATTCTTAAATTGGTTGGATCAACCGAATACATTCTCTTGCTGCTCCTTAATGCCAAAATAACGAGCTCAACTGAATAATTGGCAATGATTATGGTTTGTTCGATACTCCTAACCGAGACAAAGTGGACTCGCCGAAAACACTGTTAAGGGCCGTTTTAAGAAACTTAAAACCTTAAGGTGATAAGTATTCATTTGAAAAATTTCCAACATTAACTATTAAAATGAGTCCAAATACTTAAGAATACAAATATACAAACATACAATTATTTTTTGTATTCTACGAAATAAATATAAGGATATACATATACTTGTTAAAACGTGCAAAAAGCACAACAACAACAATTTGCTGTTGTGTCTTATTGTGAGTACACTAGATTTTTTTTGTTAAGACTCAAAGACAGCTAAATCCATTAGTTTTATAAAACCCATTATTAGCGTAAAGAATATTAAATAACTGTCATATCTTTAGAGATTTCACATCATTTATAATATTTTATTTAGACTTAAACCCAACAGCAAAAATATTCTTTTAACAAATCAAGGCTATAATTCAAATAGTTTTGCTAGCAGAAAATAAAATGCAAATTTCTTCAATATATTTAAAAGGCAAGATTATATTTAGTTTGTTTGTTATGGAATTTATGCGAAAGCTTTACTTTTGCTAAATTAAAAATATTTATTCACAGAAATTAACGATCTATATTTCTTCTTACTTTAGGCCTGCTTAGGAATTTTTTTATTTAACTACTTTTCTTTTTCAACTACTAAAGAATGGCTAGTGTCTTGCAAGCAAGAACACAACAATAAATATTTGTTTGTTTGCCAATGCAAAAGTATTGCTAAGGAAGGCCTCGATCCTTGCGTATAAAATTTCCTTCTATTAGAAACAAAAGAAGTGAAGTTGTAAAATCTTATGTTTTGTTTTTTGGCAAACTAAGAGAAATTAGATGCAGATGCTGAAGTTTACATATCGATAAAGTAAATTAGAAAAATAAGGAATACGACCATTCTTGGAAAAGAAGTGGCCGAATCAATTTCACTTATTAAAAAAAATTTTCTTAAACCCCTTTCTTCAATGAATTTGACAAAAACAACGATGAATTTTAAAAATCAATTTGAGAAGGGCTTTGGAGTTATGAGAATTAAGCGCATTATTGGAAATTCTTCGACAAAAATATTTCCCGATTTTAATCAAACTTTCAACAGTCGATGGTTGTTTTTTTTTTGTTATCAGTCAAGTAGTTAAAAAAGTATTTAAAATTAAATTGGTTTCGAAAACTATGATTTCGAACATTTTCAAAATCTTGCGAGCCGAATCGGTTGATCATCTCTAGGGTATCTAGCGGAGCTCAGCTCCTTTAGAATGTCGCGAATTTAGCTCTGATCGGTTAAGAGTCATTCTTGGTTGTATACTTACACAAACATACATACATACATAAAGATACTCGTATAAATACATGCACACGGATATCTCCGATAAAGTAGTCAGAATAGATTCCCGTGGCCGTCAAACGACAAGATCTGAAGAAAGTCCGATTTGCTAAAATTTAGGTAAAATTAATAAATTTTTATTTTTAATAGAAAGTGAAAAAAACGTTAATCAGAATAAATTCCTAATAAATTTTTTATTAATTTTTAATTTTGTCAGTATTTAGAAAAAATATTTTAAGTATTCTTCTAATTTTTTATCAGGACCTAATCTGCAGGTCTTTGTTAATAATAGCAGACAGAATTTTACCAAACAATAATTAAGAATCCTTTAAGATAACCTTCAATTTTAAGCAATTTGACAACCATTCTCTAGAAGGCCTTCCAAAAGCAAATATATAAATTTAAAAAGCTTCAAAAGCTTTCTAGGCGACATCCATAGTCCTTTTATTTTTTGTGGGCGATTGTACCTCATTAACTTATTTTGTCTACTGGGATTGATCAAGTAGAAATCACTTTTGGGTTTATATGTATAAATGTGTTTTTACAAGTCTTTATTAATCTCACTTAAAAAAATTCACTTTTACTTTTTCTGTTTCAAAAACTATTGCTGGGTTATTATTTGCATTTTGACTGCACACAGAAGAAAAAAGTTTAATTTCAGCAATTTTTCTGTCTTCCTTTGACACATGTGTATGCTTGTATGGTTTTTTATTAATATGATTTCCTTAATATATAGTATGATTTTTTTTTTTTTTTTTTTTTTAATTTCCCTTTTAGTGTACGAGTTATGAGACCAAGATATTAATAAAATATTTCTTAATTAAAAGTAAATGAAACTTATTTATGAATATATTTCTAAAAACTTCATTGTTTTATTTACCAGGTAAAATATAAAAGTAATGTGTAAAACGCGCAATAGCAGAGTTGTAAAAGAATTAAGTCTTCTTCATTTTCAAAATGTATCTTCTCTACTTTATCCCTTTCCCCAAGATCTGGCACAAGTGGAATTGCATAAGTAGGGGTCATCCCCAGTGTGCTGGTCCTAGAAAAAAAAATTACAGCAGAGCTAAAACTCTAGAAATATATTTTTGCATGGTTCAAAGTTCATGTGTAAAAAGTTGCCAAATGTTCATGCAAGTAGTAGGGGTGAGCCTTCAGCGAAATTCTAAACTCAACGGAACACGGTGTTAGGAAAAAACAGGTTAGGACTACAGGTAATAAAATAATTGTAATCACATCTATACTCAAGCGGACTTTGGACATTATTTCTTAGAAAAATCTATTAAACTGTAAGCAATTTTTTTAAACTTATAGACACAGTAGTAGACGATCATGTTTATGAGTGGTTTCAGGTATTGAAATAAGAATGCCAGCCCGTTTTGTAGCAGAGTAAAAACTATCCCAAAAGTCATTCGAGTTGTTTGCAGAATATATTTTATATAATCATTCTCTCAAGTTAATGCAAGAGCGCAAAATGCTCTTAAATCTGCAGACCTGTAAACAATTAACTAAAATAAAATAATTTAAAAATATATTGTGTAGAAAATATAAAACAACCGATACTCAAGTACTTTTTAAATTTAGACGTCAGTGAAAACCAATAAAAACTAAAAAAAAAAAATAACAACAGACGAATTTCGCATAAACAAACTAAAACAATTAACTACAAAAAATTAAAAGATAATTAAATATAAATAAATAACATACTCGTAAACTTGAATGGATGGATATATAGGCAGGCGTATTAAGCAGAGATGGACCATACGCAATCAATGAAACATTGGATTTGGCATTTCTTTAAGTTTAATACTTCGTGCTAAAGCAGCAACTAAAAAAACTTTTCCTGGAAGTAATTATATAAATTAAAAATTGTGTTAATGTATTAGTAGCAACTTTAAACGCGCAGAGCTCCCATAAAACTGAATTGAAAATAACCTTTAATATCTTGTTCACTTCACTTCAATGAAAAATTATTTGCAATTTGTTCTAAGTTTTGCCAAAATCGGTTATATATTGTGAGCATAGTGTTGATCCCAAAAAAAAAATTATTGTCTATTAATGGTATTGAACAAATTTAACTAATTAAATTTATTTCCTGTATTCTTTGTTGACTTGTTAAGTCTTTCTTAATTAATCTGTCATAACAACTTTTATATTCACTGCAAATAACTAAAATAAAAATATATAATTTTAATAAGCTTTTAAGGAATATATGTACATATCTTGTGAACAAAATAGTGATTTGTGACGATACTATCAGCAACAATCAGTATTGTAAGTAAAAGAGAACGCTATTTGTCTTTATTGTTTGTGTGAAAATGTGTTAATTTTCTTTATCATAAATTAATGTTTTTCAAAATCACACTTAAACAAAGAAAAATTTATTTTAGACTAAATTGTTGTGTAATTCAAATAATTTTTATTAATAATAATAATATTAAAAGTTATATAACAACAATTTATTTGTTGGTACTGTTGATTTTTTTCAAAATTGATGCAAAAATATGGTCAGACATTTTTCAGAAAAGTGATCCTTAATTATATTCAGCTCTAGCAATATTTTATAACGAACTTTAAATACTTTTTATAACGGGTGTTTTTTTATAGAGTGACACAAGTTTAAATCATAATAAAACAAGGAAATGTATTTTTAATATCAATGAAACGGGCTTTATTAGAAAGAATATTTTATGAAAATAACGTTTAAATATGATTTCTGCCATGTGGCCGCCACGGCTGGCGCGTGGAAGGCGCAATCTGGAACACCAATTTTCAACAATTTTTCGCAGCATTTGCGGCCGTCATTTGCTGATAACTCTTCAACGTAGACAAGTCACTTAACATAACCCCAAAGAAAATAGTCTAATGGGGTTAAATCACACGATCTTGGTATTCTTCGAATTTGACGCTCTGAAGGACAATTATGTACGCCATAAAATGGAAGAAGTGCACGATGAGTTTAACGAATAGAACAATTATATTGCTTAAAAAATTTCAACAATTTGCTCACGTTGCTCTGGTGTAAGTCGATTCATAATGAAATTTCAAATCAAACTAAATAAATAGCAACTATCAGCTGTTAAATTGGTGCTCAAATAAAGCAGTGATACCAACTCAAAGTTGTGACACTCTAAAAATAACACGCTATGTAAAATTTCTCTCAAACATCGTATAATTTTCTAACAAATCAGACCCACATATTACCCGTTATACTAAGATCAGAAAAATATGTGGATTTCATATTAAACGTTCCTCAGCTCGGACATGAATTCACTATTTTACAGCTTTTGCAACATTAGTAGGAGCAGGTCCACGACATGAGTTCATATACGTTTTTAAATTAATGAAACATGCCTATTATACATTCTTTTGTGCGATGCTATTGTGAATCTTTTTATTTTAGATACCAAGTCTTTAGTGTTTTAAACAGATTTAACACCATGTGTCATGACTGTGCCTTCACTGGATCGTTTTTATTGTAAAATTATTACTACATTTCATAAATTATAGAAATTTCAGAAAATATAACATTTTTGAGCCGATAGCCCAAGTAGCTAGTGCTTTACGTCTTTATTAGTTTTATATTTATATAGGGCTAATATTATTTAAATAAATAAATAATAAATAAGGGGCTGTGCACATATTACGTACACGCTCTAGGGGGGATTTGTTACGGATTCGAAATTTTGCACTGAAAAATTAGTAAAAAGCGTTACGAAGGGGGGGGGGGGGTTCTAAATCTCTGAAAACATTGTTACGTAATATGTGCACAGCCCCTAATAACATTTGAGGCAATTTTTGCAAAAATTTTGGACGAAGTTTGCAGAACACAATGACATGTGCAAAACACTTGAATTAACTTCGCTTTCAGTACGAGTTTTCGCCTATTTTCCCTCGGTATTTTTAAAATATTTTTAGTTACTTTAAAATGTGACATTTCCAACCCTGAAATATGCACGAGCAAATATATATTTGTTTATATTCAAATATTTAAACTAAGAAAAATCATTTATAAATTTATTTTGCTAAATTATTAAAAATAAAATGATTTTTCCAAATCCAAATAATATTTATACCTAAAAATAACAACAAGAACAACAACAAAATTGAGGAAGAGAGATCTTAATCATGATCATTCAGCAGAATTGGCATAATATTTGCTCATATTTTACTTACAATACTTATTTTATGAGATACAAAGAGCAGTCTTGTATCATTAAGATTTTTCTTTTAATTTTGCTGCCCAAGTAAATATTTTTATCGTCATCCATAGAAATTAATTGCTCTTTTAATTTAATGAGAAATTTCTTTTTTAATATTGATCATTTTAAGTGTTAAGAAAATTTTCTCACACTTCCATGTAAGTACGTCAGTATGTATTAGTTTTTCTTACACACATGTTTACTAACCACACATTTTTATTTTAATGTTCTATTGTTTTTTTGTTTTTTTTTTTTTTTGTGTTTTTTGTGGAAAAAATTTTTCAGTTTTTATTAAACAACAAAACAACATTATAAACACCATTAAAAGTACGCAATATTTGCCACTTATATGTGTTTGACAAAAAAAATGAGATCTCCACTAGTGCAGACGACAATGGGAAGCAAATTTATAAATTTAGCATGCAAATAAATAAGAATATAAAAATTAAATGAATGAGTACAAATAGAAAAGACACATATTTAAAAGCCAACGAATTCAGCAAACATATAAATCAGATTAAATACAAATATTCGCTAAACATTTACATGTGTGTAACCCAGCAAACAGTTTAAAATAAAACAAAGCTATGAAAATGGCTATTTGCATTTTATATAATTTTTTAAACTTTGAACATTTTGAGTCCTTGAAGTTGAGTCCTTTATTCATAAATTCATAAATTGGAATGGATTGTTAGTTAAAAATTATTCTATAATGTAAATTTCTCCTTAAGTTTAAGTGTTGCTCAGGATAATATTAACCCAACTCGACTTTCCAATTGTTGGAGTAATCTTTTTAATATATAAAAATCTCGTGTCACGATGTTTGTTATCGAACTCCTCCCAAACGCCTCCACCTTTTTTAATGAATTTTTTAATGCATATTTGGTAGGTATGAGATGAGGTTTTAAAGTTTATTTTAAACTTTAAAACCTTGAGGAGGGGAAGGAGGGGGCAATTCCTGTATTTACTAAACTATTAACGCAATTCGTATTTCAAACAGAACAAAATTATTTTTGTTGTTGAATGAAAGCAGTGATGCCAACTCAAAGTTCTGACACTCTTAAAAAACACGCTATATTAAATTTCTCTCAAACATCGTATAATTTTCTAGCAAATCAGATCCACACATTCCCCGTTATACTAAGATCATTAAAATTTATGCAGGCCAATTTTAGCGTTCCTTAGCTCTTACATGAATTCACTATTTTACAGCTTTTGCAACATTAGTAGGAGCAGGTCCACGGCATGGGTTCAAATACGTTTTTAAATTATGGAAACGTGCCTATTATACATACTTTTTTACGATGCTATTGTAAATCTTTTTATTTTAGATACCAAGTCTTTAGTGTTCTAAACAGATTTAACACCATGTGTCATGACTGTGCCTTCACTGGGTCGTTTTTATTGTAAAATTATTACTATAGTTCTTAAATTAAAGAAATATTAGAAAATATAACATTTGAGGTGCTGAGCTTAACGATGAAATATCTTCTAGAGGGTGATTTTTGCAAAAATTTTAGACGAATTTAGCAGAACACAAAGAAATGTGCAAAACACTTGAATTAACTTCGCTTTCAATGCGAGTTTTCGCCAAATTTTCCCTCGGTATTTTTAGAATGGCGCTAAGTCCGCCTCATTCCCGAGAAGCGTCATCGTTTGTATTTTAAGTAGAACAAAATTAGTTATGTTGTTGAAGGACAGATAGTGCTAGGTCTGCCTCATGTCATCGTTCATAAAATAGGGGGTTGATCAAGGGTCAAGCATGAAATAGGGGGTTGATGAGTGGGGAGAATCGTTCCCCCTTATAAGAAAATAGCTTCCGGGCGAATAATAATAATAGCTCCTTTTAGCTCCAAACATTTAGATTTGAAACCACTCATGCCGACTGAAAAAAAAAATTTTTTTTAAATGAATGGTGTAGTGTAGAAAGATCGTTTTTTAATAAAGGTTGTTCTGTATGTTAATGAATATGTATTCCTTCATAAGCGATAAATGCCAATTAAACGCCATTTATTATGTGTCATTATTCACTTGTGTTTGTTGGGCTTTTCTATTTTAAAGATGCTCGAACTTAGAAAATGAAGAAGAAAAAGAAGAAGGAAATATTTAGATGTTTTTCTATCATTAAACAGTGTAGTCGAAACGAACAGGCCGAGTGGCAGTGGCACAGACATTTCTTTTGTTTTTTAACAAAATCTAAACGATGGGCGAAAATTAAAATAAATACATATAAATAAAATAAAATTAAATAAAATAAAACTAAATACAGAATATGTGCGTATGAATATGTAGTTGCATTGATACGTTTATTTGTAATAAAATGAACATATAAAAGTATTAATCAATATCAAACAAATTGGCAGCGATAAAAGATCAATCGATTAAGCAGAAGATTAAAAAGAGATAAAGAAAAGAACAAAGGTGCAGTAGCATGACAAAAACGAAACGAATCAATAACTAATTAATGAAATAAATAATGAAAGTCAATATAAAATTGCAATTCAAGAGAAATTTTAGATACACATTTGATTTTTTTCTTTAGAAAAGTGTACATCATAGATAAATTAATGTATCGATATCGTAACAGTGACAACGAAATTGAAAAGATAAGTATTGCAGTCATTTAGAGATACTTGTTGAGATAATACGGATCGAAAGTGAAGAAAAAATATTTTAGAATGAAAAATATACGAATACAAAAATATATTCGTATATGAAAAATATCGAGGGGTTAAAGTTCAAAAAATTTATAAAAATATGTATGCGAGTTTAATTATTAAATAATGTGAAGAAAAGGAAATAATTTAAAAAAAAAAATTGCATAAAAAACCCTCAGAAATTCTAAAAGGAAAATATATGTAAAAATTCTTAAGAAAAAATTTATTTTTAAAACAAATAATTGGCTAGACATTGAAAAGTTATTTAAAGAAACGATTTCAGAAGAAGAAAAAATATATTATTTGCAAAAACACAAAAAGTAATTATAATAATTTAATAATTTAATGTATTTATGGCGCGTGGACGTAATCAAAATCGCGAACGTAATCAAGATATAAAAAATACGCAGCTAAAAAATTTTCCACTTAATCAACAAGAGCAACAGCAAGTGCAGCAATATCCTCAACTATTGCCCCAATCAGTGTGTTTGAAAAATAAACAATCAAATATAAAAGCCACCAACAATACTACTACCAACAACGCCAACACCACTACTAACCCGCAAAAAGAATACCCAAATGTTTTGACAAATGCACCTGTTGCCAACATCAATAGACAACAATGCAACAATTGCCAAAGCTGCTGCATTAACGAAACGACCACTAAATCGCCCTCTATAAACTTTGAAAGTTACGGTCATAATAATAAAACTATTAATAAAACAATTGAAAATAAAAGAACGGAAAGTAATAATAATTATGATGCAAATTATATGGAAGCTAATGGCGGAGTTGTTGTTGAAGAACTGAATACACACCTTGAGACATTCGTCGACCCCGCTAAATCATTTACTACTACAAATACAACTTATCAAATGACTATGTCTAATAATAGCTCTGAGAATTTTAGCAAAGTCAAAACGGATGACGACGATGCCGACTCACACAATGAAGATCATAATAATGATGATGTTCTCTACTATGGCAAACACAATTCAGCAAATGAGAGAAGTGCCGCACATAATTTTCAGCAGAGCGATAATGAGACTGCTTTGAATAATGGCACAAAAGAAGAGTACGACTATGATGATGATGATGATGATGACGATGACGATGATGCTGACGGACCAGAAACAATATTTAATCGTTCTCCGGTCATCGGGCAAAACGGCTGTGTGATCGCGTCAAAAACGGAAAATAATAACGGCAGTAATAAGCGTTTAACAGCTACGCTTAAGGGTAACTCCTCGATTAACGGAAAGTTAAATGAATTAACGGAATGTGATAGTGAAAGTTTGTTATTAGAAAATCTAAATCAATCTAACATCGATAGTCCAAGCGCAATGGGACAAAAGCATACCAAAAACGATAACACAAACACTTCCTCCACACACTCTCCCTCGCCATCAAAGAGTAACCGAACATTTCGCGAACCGTCGATATCATCATCATGCTCATCGTTGGCATCGTCGTCATCACATTACGAAGGTTATGCCGGAAACACCACGAATCATCAGCGCGTTCAATCGCCTACGATATATGTACCCACAATAACTGTAGAAGACTGCAGCATTGTTGGTAGCCAACAAACTGCCAAAAGTTATGACAGTAATAAAACAGATAAGGATGAATTTTTTGATTTTGAAAATGAAGCACCGCAGCAGCAAGAGTTCAGCGAACAAAACAATGAAAACAATGAACAAGAACATGTTGATGGTGCAGTTAATTCCATACAAAAAAACAACTCCTCTTATGGTATGCAACGTAGTGTATCGCCAACGTCAATGTACTCACGTTATAATTACATGAAACTTGAAGATGTACGGGAAGAGGAAGAAGAAGAGGAGGAGGATGATGACGATGACGACGATGATGATGAGGACAGTGAAGAGGTTGATGAACAAGAGGAACACAGAGAGCATACAAAAGAAAAAAAAACTGTATATGCAACAAGAGAGCAACAAAATTTATACAACTCTTGCAATAGCCTTGACAACGAATATCGACAAAACAAACACTCAAATTCACTTAGTCCAGAAAGTCGCCAACAGCACCAGAAACAACAACAACAACAGCAGCTGCACACTAAAAGCACAAATATAAATATCAGCAATTGTAACAACAATAGTGATTGCAATAATTTAAGCACCAGTTTTCCCGATTCAGGCATGGGAGAATCTTTAACATCGACTACCACAAATAGCCGGTATATAAATATCAATGATACAGATTGTGATGCCGCCGCCAGTAGTAGCAGTAGTAGCACAATGAAACAACAACAAAAACAAGAATGTGATCAACGCGATCATGATTTGCCACAACATTTACTACACATGCCATTTGTACGCGATGGCTATTCAACCGATTGTGATGAAACTTTAATGCAATGCGATGAATTACAATTAGATTTTGCCGAAACGAATGATTATTTAGATCCCACCACCTCGTCGGAACGTTTGGTGTGCATAGAAAGCATAAGTCTACCAGATGTTGTTGTCGAGTCAACGAACTCGAATAATGCAATAAGTACACATAATAATAATAATAATAGCAATGCTGCCACATCATCATTATTAACATCGTCATTATTGTCAACTTCATTGGTTAATTCAGGCGTAGATCGTGATTATATAAATATAAATGGCGCCACCGGTGCTACAATAAACAGTGTACATTTTATACCCATACAAATAGATGGCGGCTATAGCAACAACAACAGCAGTGGGGGTAGTGGTGGAGGTAGTGGACGCTCATCACCGCGCAAACAAAGTGTCGATGACAGTCTTGTTGGTAGTAGTCGAGCGACAATTGAAATTATTGAAGATGCTACTGAACTGCAGCAGCATTCGCCAGCAATAACAAGAACAACAAAGAACAATAGTGATAATATTGCAGAGAAATTAAAGTAATGTATATGATTTTTCTTTGTTTTAAAATGCTATAGCAACTTAATTAATTTATATACGAGTACATACTTGTATATGTGCTGCATTTAATACGCAAAATATTGATAACAATTATTTAACAAAGACGTTTTTTTTAAACGATATTCTTGCAATTGCCAATAACTCTGTTGCTCTTATTTTTTTTTTTAAATTTACATCAGTAAATCAGTAGCTTCACTAAGAAGCCGAGCCTTTTAATTTATTAATCGTATTTCAACCATTTACAAATTAGGCTTTTGGTACATTTTGCCTTCGTTTATAAGCTTTTATGGAAAATTAATCACAAAACATGATTCATGCAATGAAATTATGTTTTTTTATTTAAACTTACAATGCATATTTAGAAAATGAATTAATATATTTTTTTTTATTTATATTATTACGAATAAATGTAATTATTATTCGAACTTATATTGATGTACTTGTGAGAAGTAAAATTATTTAGGCTCAAGTTCAGTTTTATTGAATTAATGAAAATTCAAAATTACTAAGATTTTTTTTTTATGTTGAAATATATTATTATTTATATCCAATCAGTTTTTTAGCAGAACGTGTCTGTACCGATTTCAAGGCCACTACACCTCTCATCAGCGTTCAATTGTCCATCTTTACAATTTTCGTAAAGTGGATACTAATTGGGAAGAATACTTGAAAACTTGGTTAAAGAGTTGATATTCTTCCCAATCAGTATCCACTTTACGAAAATTGTAAAGAATGACAATTGCAGAGAAAAAGAGTATCCCTCCTTCGCTACATGGTGTGGCCTCTATTCTCTAGAATATTGCGCGCAAGTCAATTTGGGTGCAATTCATGTTTTTTAATATATTTTCTCGCGTGTTTTGAAAAATACTGTCTTCACCAACGGAACATAAAGGTCTTTGTGAATTCGCTGATTTCGGATATACCAGGAGGCTGATGTTATTGTGCGTAGAATTTTATTTTGTCGCCTTTGAATTTTTTTTTTCTACATTCGATGCTGAGGCAGTGCCCCATAACCGGATTCCATAGGACCATATTATTTTGGGATCGCGTTGTATAAAAGAAGTTTACAGTCAAGGCTTAGTATAGAGTTTCTTCCAATAAGCCAATTCATTTGGGCTGATATTAGTTTCATTTGGATCAACTCCATGTTAAACGGCGATCAAGGTAAACGCCTAGATATTTTACTACAGTCTGTTGCGGTATAGTCTCGGTGTTGATTTGTATAGGCGGGCATGTTTCTCTGCGCAACGTAAAAGTGACGTGTACACATTTCTGCTCGTTAACTTTTATACGCCATTGTTTGAGCCATTTTTCAAATTTGGATATATACCCTTGTAAGTTGCGGGCAAAATCTACTGGATTTTCATGAACGCTTAGAAAAGCTGTATCATCAGCAAATGTTGATTTATGATTATTATGGCTTAACGGTAAGGCAGAGGCATATATTAAGTACAGCAAGGGACCAAAGATGCTGCTTTGGTGAACTCCGGCTTCGATCGACTGCGGAGGGCTTAAAAAGTTGCCTTCTCGAACTACAAATTTACATGCTATTCTTCAACGAAATTTCATTTAAATCCATTATTATAATTTCTCAATAGAAAGAGTTTGGGTAGGTTAGGTTAGGAAAGGTAGTGTGAAATACACATCCACTCGGAGACCCAATTGAATCCATAGTGATTCCCTTCATTTATAATTTGTTGACTAATTAGTCTCCTTACTGTACAAGGAGAAACAAAGAGCCGTTATCATCCATCCTTCAGCCATTTAATTCCCATGATAAAGCCTCTGATGTCCTCAAGTTTGCACTTCGCGATATCACTAATGCCCTCATGGAAACGTCTGCTTTGCCTATGGCGTTGCAGCCTTGGGCAATGACAGATGATATGCTCTATAGTTTCTGGCGCCTCCTCCTCCCCACACATCCTACAGAAATCCGGAGTGCCATTTTCCCATATGCTGGTCCTCGCTCTCACCGAACAATGGCCAGTCAAGGCGCCTACTAAGACTCTCAAAACCTTTCTATTCATACCCAGCAGTAGATCAGATTTACCTGAGTCTAGTTCTGTCCATATCAACCTCGAGACTCTACAATCTTCTCTATTCCTCCAGGAACGGTTAGTTCTGCTAATTACCCAATTACTGAGTTTCCTATAGTAGTGACCGATTAGAGGTTTAACCGACCTGTCACTAACTGCCACATCTAATGCTGACCCTATTGTTGCCAGCTCAACAGCAATTTCGTTTCCCTCAATATTGCAATGTCCTGGTAACGAACATAGCCTAACGCTAAATGTGTCCATAAGCAAATTGAGAGATAGCCTACACTTGCTGACCAGCTTCGCTTTGACACTATGCCCCTTCAAAGCTTTCCGCGCCGCCTGACTGTCAACGTAGAATGTTACTTCCACGCCTTCAGTTACGTGTTCTGTCACTAGTTTCATGGCCCTGAGGATCGCTTGGATCTCAGTCTGAAATACACTACATTTATTCGGCCAGCACCCGTGCCTATTTCAATTTTCGATCCATCTGTAAAGACCACGTAGCACTCGTACAGTCTATCAGATTTGACCCAAAGATCCCTATCCGGAATGGCTAGTGAGTGGGTTGTAATAAAATTAGTCTCAAAAACCTTGGAGTCCGTAAACCCAGGGGATATGGTCTCCCGTCTGCTAAAACTGATCTTTTTCAAGAGTCATGTATGACCTGTAAATTCTGGCCTTACAAAACCCGCTTCCATAAGCCTGAGCAAACTCCTTACCGCCGTCCTCAACACACATTCTTCAATGGAAAGCGGGTGAAGGATGACGTCTAAGGCAGCCTGAGGGGTGCTCCTCTGGGCCCCAGTAATACCCAGCGAAGCACAACTCTGGACCTTAGCAAGCAGCTTCCTATGGCTTTCTTTCCCCAACGCCTCCCACCATAGGATATATCCATAAGAAATCACCGGCCTGACACTCGATGTATAAATCCAATTTACCACCTTCGGTTGCAGACCCCAGTTCCTCCCAATGGAATTCCTGCATGTATAGTACGTCTTTGAGCCCTTTCTTGAGCCTTTATTGTATGTTTCTTTTCCAACAAAGTTTGCTATCTAGGAAAACACCCAAGTATTTGGCCTCCTTTGCTAGTTTTAACTCCACCCCGCCAATCCTAGGTAGCAAAAAACTATCTATTTTGTATCTCCTGGTGAAGAGAAATAGAAAATAGAAGGAGTTACAAAGAACTAAAAGTACAAAAGTGCCATAATTAAAATAGTACCAAAACTACCAATTTTTCCCTTTTTACCACTTAAAAACTCATTATTTTTAATTTAATTTTTCACGCTATAGTTGAGTAAAAAAATTATTAACTCAAGACTTATTAGTTTCACGATATTAACAGCGCGCTACACGATGACGAACGATCGTATTATACTGGAATTCTTAACGAAAAACAACTGATTTACTACCTTGTAACCATCCATTATATTTATTTGGTTAGCTTGTGTGTCAGTTAAAAAAAAGTCGTTAATAAAAAAACTCAAATTAGTTCTCTACTCCCAGAAATGTAGTTAACGACAATGTTCGACATCGTGGGCCAGCACGTAAGTTTGTACCCCGGTTCAAATCCCAAAAGAGGAAAAAAAACTTTCAAGAATTATTAGTAGGCTTTCATGGTTTAATAGAAACAGGTAAAATCGTCCGGCCTGCTGTAGAAGAATATTTTTGTTTTACAAATGTCAAATTGTATGCAGCAGACCAACATTCTGTAGCGGCGTTTAAGCAAAAAAATTTATTTCAGCCTGACGATGAAGTATAAAATTTTATTTGGAAATTTTATATATTAAATAAAAAAAAAACTGCTGTAAAGAAAAGTCTAATATCACATTAAGAAAACAAACAATGCATTTTTAACAGCCGAAATACACACCTATAAAAGCAGAAAAAACCGATGTTTTTGGCAGAGACTCGAATTCACAAAAGCGGCGATCCTGTCCGGATTCGGAGCGATTGGCTTGTTTCTCTGATTTTGACACACAGAAAACATTTTACACTAACAAAATGCTGGTTGTTTTTGTGACGTTGTATTTGTTTTAGGGCCAAGACTATCTTATTTATTATACCATGGTAGGCTTTCAAATCCTCTATCTACAGACACAACAACAAGTCAACAACAGTACCTTGTGCTTTGGAAAACTTCCTGCGAGGGAACACAAATTAATATTTCCTAACTTCAAGGAAATTTTTACAGTTACTGTAAAAAAATGGCATTGGCGTCATTTTTTTGTAGTATTTCCGAATTGGGACCTGATGACGAAAATTTGTATAGATTCCCCAGGGCCAAGTCCTCATTGTTTTTTACAATATTATAACAAGATGTACTGTTAGAAATTAACAAAAAAAATATGACAAGCTACTGAATTGACTGATTATATGATTTGCCAGAACGCGGCAAAGTTCTCAGCTTTCCAGAGGTACTAAACTTATCTCCTCTATCAAAAATTTGCATTTTTTTTTTTTTGCAAATTTAGAGTAAGATTTTCACAATAAGTTATTTGTAGGGTCACATTTAAAAGAGCTGATGATAAATCACTGGCTGGTTGCCAATAAAAAATGTCCAGGTTGTATTCTATATGGGACGTGAGACATCAGTAATTATCCAAAAACTGCAACTTGATGTTAACAGGAAATTTGTATTTGCTGCTGGTAAAATATAAATTTGATTGTTTTCTTTTAAAATTATATTCAATTCTTATTTGAAATTGTATAAAAGATAAAACAAACTTAAGAACAATTAATTTTATTTATTTATTTCTTTTAATTTAAATATTTCGCTTGAGAAACTAAACTAACGGCTTTGTTGATTTTCAAAATAAAATTTGTGTATATTTTCATCAATTTCGTAATTAAATATGAATGTGACACAAAGTAAATAAATTGACTGTGGAGCTCAAAGAATTCTTATTTTTTTTTTTTTTTTTTGTTATTAATAATTTATAATTTTCTTTAATTAATTTTAAATGAACAAACAGACTTAAAAGTAAAATATATTTCAAAGAAATAAAAGCAATTTTAAAAGCAACTGTATACATTTATTTATACGGATATTTTAAAAGATGATGTAATTACTAAATTTTGAACTTCAAGAGAATTTTTCTTGTTTGAAATAAATTAAGAAATTTATATTTTGTTTATAGAAATTTATACAAACAAATGGCAAATGTGTAGAGCTCTCAAGTTCATAATATCAACTTTATAAATGATTTATTCTTTAATGTTCAATATTTTTTATTTAAACGCCTCACTAGGAATTGTAAGGGTATTTGTAGGTTTATCATTCCATGTGTAATTTCTAAAATATTCATATGAGACTCATAAAGTATGATATTCGGGATACTTATGGATGGGGATGTTAAATTAGCCATGTCCGTCTGTCCGTATTTCAGTACGTGAAATCAGTTTTCCGAAGCCAACTGAAGACTTACAGACTTGTGTCTTGAACTGCTGTGTAAGGATTTGTCTTAAGACGATTCGTATTGAAAATCATTCAAAATAAAATAAAAAAATTCCGATGACATGACGATCGGTGCCTCGGTATTGAATCTGGAATCTTAGATTAGACTTCATCGCACTATCTTTCGTGCTAATGAGGCTTGCTAATGTGTGGTGTATATTTATTAATAATAGCATTTTCTATTTTTCGTTTAAACTTAATTTTTATACAGGGATGGAACTGGCCAGGATTGGAAAATGTAAAATTTAGTTTCAATTATGAATTGAAAAATTGCGAAATATTTCAAATAGAAAAATTCAACCGTCTGTTGGAAGAAGGAAATAAAATGTTTTTTAAAAAAATGGCAAACTTAATAATTCAAAAATGAAAATGGCGGCCATTCCAAAATTCGACTTTTAAAATTTTTGCGGCCTATTGATATGGGTATCAAGCGAAGGTGTTTTGTCAGAAAACAGCACACGTAATAACTCTAAATTAAATCACTATGTACATATATAGCTTGGTGAAGGGTATATAAGATTCGGCATAGCCGAATATAGTACTCTTACTGGATTTTGTTAGTGTTTGTTCATAAATTATGTACAAAAAATTTGTTAAACTTATGTATTCCGCATGTACAGAGTACACAGAGGGAAAAATGGCGTTCTAAAATTGTTAACGGCTGGTATCAAGTTGAGAACGAATCCTGAACAATATTTTGTTAACTTTCGGTATCAAAACAAGTTTAATACGTTATTAAATTAAGAACAAATAGTACAAAAATACCTTAAGTTAATAAATTAAGAACGATCTGTTATTAAATCAAGAACGTCATGGTATCAAATTAAGAAAAAAAATTTATAAACACCATATGGTACCAAATCAATAACGAGGTGGTATTATATCAATAACGATGTTATCACATCAATAACGGGGTGGTATCAAATTAAGAACAATTGGTATCACATTGAGAACGGAGCGTTATCAAAATAACAACGGAGTATTATCAAAATAAGAACAATCGTAACAAAATAATACAGATACGGATTCAAAATAAGAACGGTTGGTAATAAAATGATACCGAGTTGTTCTTAAAAGATTGATACCAACTGTTATCAAAGTAAGCACAAACGGGCTTAACTCAATTTCAACAACAAATGGTATCAATTTCGGAATTTTTCTACCGCTTTTTTCCCTCTGTGTACATATATACAAATTTCCAAATTATATTGCAAGAAGTTAATTGTTTATTCACATTTCAGTGGACACAAGTGTATGTCCGTATGTACATACATTTTTCATGAATCATTATTTATTAAATTTTTATTTGTCTATAATATTTTTTTAAACTGTTCGAATTTTTAAAACACATAAATAAATAACAAAAATTTTCCAACTAATTAAAACTAAACACATAGTTTTTTCACTCTATACGTAATATAGAGGGAAAGACAATTTTTATATACTTTCCTCTTATTTTTATTTATTTATTTTTTATTTTTCATATTTTTTTTTTTCTGTTTAAAACAACATTTAATGGAACGTGCCAAATTTTATATAAAAATCTTTGCATATAAAATTTTTTCATCAAATATTTGTTTGAAAATCTACTTCATCAATTGCTAAGAATCCACAATCTATTTTTTCCTTAAAACACAAACAAACATTAGAAATTTACAAGACAGACGAAATACAACAAAAAAAAAAAACAGCAAATTTCTCTGATATTTATACCCACACATTTATGTAAATAAAATATTTCAATAGTTTTCTCTTTTCCTATGAAATCACATACATACATGCATGTATTTTGAAAACAAATAAAAACCTGTGCTTTTATAAAAGAAAATATACAAAAAAAAAAAACAAATTTATATAAATACTTTCATACGCGTATAAAAACATTTATGTACTCGAAAGCTGTGAAAAGAAAATTGTATATTTTTGCACATCAATTGCCCCAAATTTTACCGGTGAAATTTAGCACATGCAGTAAACGCATTTAGATATAAATTATATGCATAGCGAATAGATAATTCAATTTATTTTTTAAGGTTAAGATGGAATAGAGAAAGATGTGCAGCGGTCGAAATAAATTTAGCGCTGTGCTGGATAATTTTTGAAGTTAAAAAAACTAAATGATTAAAATCAATGGGGCGGCAATTTAAATACAAATTTCCCAACTATCTCATTACAATACATTAACATCTAATTTAATTTTCTAGCCAGTTGCATTGAAGGTATTAAGTCACACCAGTTTCTTTCGGTTCGTTTCACTAAGTGAATCATTTTGAAGCAATTTAGTCCACCTGGATTTGAAAATATAATCAAAATCTACTTCAAATTAACTCCTCGTGCAACTGTTTATACTAAAAGTATTATATTCTATTTTGTACAAGATATTTGGCTCCTTTTAGACTTTCTATAATACAATCTATAATGGCATGTGCAAATGAACTAATTTAATCACGTATATTTGTATTGAATTCAAAGTGGGTGCTTACTACACTCAATCCTGCCATAGATATAAGTTTCTTAACCCTTGTCCTGTATTAATGGGTCAAGATTGGGTAGCAGTGAAGCTCTGCATCAAAATAAAATTGATGCTACAACATAAAATTCTAAATATGGGATATATAAGTGGTCCGAAACAGAGAGAGTGAAAGTGGTTGGCAGGCTTTATAATATAAATCTCGTTCCTGAGCCTACGCTTTATGGTGTTTCTAGGAAAGACAAAAACAAGTCATCATATTTATTACTTATGCCAAGTGATGTTATAAATCTAGTTTCTATGACTTATTTGTAAGGTAACTAATAATTTATGGCTCCATTATGGATAGCAACCGAACTTCAGTTGCGTTGCCAGCTGGCAAATGAAAATTTGTGTTTGCCAGAAAAGCACTATATAATAGTAACTGAAACTAGCAGCTCTCAGTTGCCAGTTGCCATCCGTAATACAATTCTCAGCAACTGGCAACGCAACTGTGGTTCGGTTTTCATCCATAATCGACCCATTAGTGTTGGCAATATTCAACCAATGCTCTTAAGCCAATCATTATTTAAAAAAATTTAGATTCCTGTAGATAACATAACCACAGAAGCATGTTTCGGACTTCTTTTGTTGGCTGGTGTATACCTATCTCATAGTGAAGCCTTGTATTCTATGGGATGAACACGAAGGACGGCCACTACTCAAATAGACAGTGAGTTTACGAAAGTTCCAAAATATATCGCGAGTAATACGATTTGACAAGAGCTCGGATGGAAATGAAAGCCGAACTCGCGATAAACTTGCTCCAATTAGAGATAAATGTTTAAACCTAAATGTTTAACCCTATTGCATGTGTGACAGTAGATTAGCAGCCAGTTACATACCGCAGACGCTGTCCCTTCAAACAGTACATTTCTTCAAAGCGTAGTGAGATATGTACCTAAACAAAATCGATCCTTAGTTTTGCACAGCATATTACAACACGCCGAAGAAATAAAAGCTAACACCACAATGAAACAAAGTCTGGAGTCGATACACTAGACCAATTAATTAGTACTAAAACTTGTAAGAGGAGAACAAAGCGATGGCCTCAAACTCGTATACAAAAGTTTGGATATATCAGCATACAACGCGTACATAATTTTTCTTAATGTTAATCCAGACTGAAATCGGAATAAAAATTATAAACGACGTATTTATTCGGAACACTTAGATATGGATCGAATATGCCAAAAAGAAACTCATAATAAATCGTATGTAAAAAATCTTCAAAGTGACTCAAGCTTACATTTAAAAATAAGCAATTTGAAGAGGCTCCCGTGCTTTTTTTGTCTAACTTAATCAACAAAATATTATAATACATGTTTACTACATGTCAGGCATGTAAAAAATATAATCAGCATCAATATATGTATGAATTTATGTATTGGGCAAAATTGACCCACTAATGTCACATGCGTCTTATTTTTGAAATACAGGATAAGGGTTAACAACTTTCAAGCAAATACAAAATTCATCCTCACATTATTAATTGTAATTTTTGTAATTAATACGAACCGCTTTATTATTATTAATATTTTTTTGATATTTATACAGGCTAAAGTTTGTAAATTGAATAATCAGAGAAATATTAGAAAGACATTGGGCGCGTTCAGTAGAAAAACCTGCTACTAAACAGTTTAGAATAAAATTTCATAAAATATTTTTAAATTTTAATTAATTTAAATTCACAAATCAATATTATGACACATTTTTACAAAATAAAATTCAATAATTTTTATTGAAAAGTCAAATTTTTTGATATTTTTGACAAAAAAGTGAGCAGACCGTTCAGAAAAATTAATCAAATCAAAAGCTGCTACATCTAAACTGTTTACTAGCAGCTCTTTCTGCTGAACGCGCCCATTGTTAACATTAATCAAGCAACAAACGAAAAATTTAATATCTAAACAAAACGTTAGCTTATTTTTGGCCTGACCCACGATGTCGAACGATATCGTTCGCTGAAGTCGTAAAATTACTACACTTGCGTGCCACTAATAACCGATTTTATTTAGCTTATTATTTTTTTACTGGCACAAACACTAAACAACTAAATAAAATGGATGGTTAGAACCGATCGATTGATCGACATCGTTGCGAAGGTCGTAAATAAAAAAGAACCAGCTAAATTTTTAGAAAAAGTTTTTTCTAAATTGGTAGACAAATTTCATCTTAAAATTAAAAAAATGGGAAAACGGAAAACTTTCAAAGTTGTCTACGAGGTACTGAACTTGTGACCCGGAAGTGGTTGCATTGAAATTGAAATTGTCAATATTCCTCGTTTTGATTCGCCGTGCTTATTTTTTTATATTTTAAAACTTTTTTTTAAATAGAAATCAGTAAAATAATATTCGATTACAAAAACGAATCATTTTTCAGTTTGATTTCAACTACTTTTATACGTTCATTGCAGTATTTTAGTAAAACAAAAACGTAAGTGGTTTCTTAAAAACCAAACATTAAATAAGAGTAAGAAAAAATTTAATTATGAAAGAATTTCAATTTATAAAATATCGTGCCATATAACGAATGAAATGAATTATTGAAATAAATTTCATCAAAAAACACCACAAGGCGTTATTCCAATTCAAAAAATGGCTTTTCTGTTTTTCAGATTAATAACTTTTGTTGTACTTTTTTTTTCTTTTGCTTTTTGTGTTTTAAAAGAAATGTGTATTTTCAGTTTCGTGTGTTCTAAATAAATTTTGAGTTAATAAACTTTTAAAATAATATGAATATGAGATCAGTACAATGTTTAATATCAAAATCGCGTACGTAAGAACATATTTTTTTTTTGTTTTTTTGTTTTTGGAATAAATTGAAGGTTTACTTTTTGCAAGGTCGTTCGTTGGTCTCTTGCTCTTAATTAGTTTTTTTTTTTTTATTAAGAACAATAAAAATTCGATATTATAATAAGAGCAGCAGCTGCAAAAAATTACATATTTTGCAACGCAAAAATCATTGAAATTATTCGAAAAATCTCAGCCATTTGCTAAGCCGACTTAAATGGAATTGGTTAATCAATTCTAAGACAGACTTTATTTAGATAAAATTTATATATTCAAGATACATATTTAATTTCTGACGAATTCACAAATTTTTTTTTTTTTTTTTTTGCTGAAATGAATGCATTTAAAAGTTTATAGTTCATGATGAATGCATTAATATTTGAAGTTTGTTCATATTGTGGCAAAAAGTAATGCATAACAAAAATCATGAGATTAATTTTTTTACAGTTTTGGAATTAATACACTCACTTTAGGAACTTGTTGCACTAACGTAGTTGATAGATGTCTAGAATAATAGAAACTTCTAATTAAATAGAAAATAAGATCACTACGACAGATATTCATTCGTTAAGTTAGATCTTTAATGGTTACAAAAAATATAAAACTTTTGAATTAGACCAAAAAAAACTCTTGCTTATTTATTGAATTATTAATTTAAATTTATTACATTTTGCGATTGAGAAATCATTAAATTGTATGTGTCAAAAACTTTAAAGGTGTTAAGAAAAAAATTGTAATAAAAAACCACGAAGTTTATTGGACTTCAAAATTCTGCCTGACACAAGCAACAGTCGCTTGGTCTGTGCATAAATAAAAGAGAAGAAAAAACACACACACAAAATTCAAACAAGTGGCATCTGTTGATTGAAAGATTTTTAAACTTTTTTTCAAAGAATACACAAAATTAATGATTTTATTAACGGCAAGAATAATAAGGGGGCCAATGAAGAATGACAAGGTTAAAGCAATAAAATTTCTAAGCATACAAGAGACATCTGTCCCTTCATTTACATGAGTGAAATACTCGTGGGAAAATGGTTTGAAAAATTTTTTATTTTTTATTTTTATTTAAGGTATTTTTTCTATTAAAATTATTCTTAAATATAAATTAATTGTTGTAAAATATTTTCATTTTTAATAAAAGATAACAACAATGATACAATGAATATAAGTGTATATGCAGATATACAAAAACAACCAACTCTATGTATTTTGATGGTAAAAAATTTGATTTCGGAAGTCAAAATTATAAAAGTGTATGTGTGTATATTTCAAATTGTGACAAAAATATAAATAAAAATTATTTATTCAAATACGAAAATAGAAAACATTTGTTATGAAATTTTTTCTGAAGACTTCTTTCCACGATTTTAGTTTAATTTCATCTTAGGGAACTTAAAAAATGGTTCCTATCCCAAAGCTCTAATCTTTTTTACACACCTATTTTACACCTATTTTGCACAAATGCAAACTCTAAAAAATTTTTTAATTTAAATTTAATAAATAAATACAAATCAAAATTTGACACCCGAAATTAAAAACAAGTGGTTTACAAAAATTGTCAGCTGTGCTTGTACGACTACCTTATAGTCATTGTATATGGTAACAACTTTGAATTTTTTTTGTTGCCCGATGTGTTGTAATTTGTGATGAGTATTCTTTGGAGATTTATTAAAATAATAATGGTTTGTAGCTAGCATTAAAATTTTTTGATTAAAATTTTTTTATTTATTTGTTGATGGTAAAGCAATATCTCTATGCATTTTATTGGTGCTTCACCAAATCTCGGTTTGTCTACTGATTTTTTGGTACAGCATCAATGAAACACATATAAAGATTGCTTCACCATCAACAAATAAATAAAAAACTATTCCACCTTTTTTCCCTTATTGTGTACATTAATTACCAACACTATTAAACTTCAATTAACAAAGCAAAGAAACAATACAGGGTATCCGCCGGGAAGGTATACTACTTTGTTTTGCCGCCATTTTGGTAAACATTAGTCTTGACAGTTCATATTTGACAGTCGTGAAGTAGACAAGTGGCAAATTTATTATTGAAAAATATACAATAAACCAACGTGTTTTAATCGTTAAAAAATTTTATCAAAATCAATCATCGATTACTGTGACGATGAGAAAGATGTTGATTGGCCTCCACTGCACCGAACTTTTTTTTGTGGGGATTTCTGAAAAGAAAGGTTTATGCAAACAAACCAGAAACGCTGGAGCAACTCAAACAAAATATTAGTGATGAAATTAATGAAATACTGCGTCAAATGTGTGAGAATGTAATGAAAAATGTGCTCAAAAGGGCTCGCATTTGTCTGATATTCTATTCCATACATAATTGCCGAAATTAAATACAACATTAATCAATATAAGATCCATTCTCTTTCATTTAATCAAAAAATAAACAAAGTAGTATACCTTCACGCGGGCACCCGTTACAAAATTATGTTGCCGATCTACAGAGTCATAAACGAATTAAAACAATTAACAAAATGCCGGCTCATACAGTTAAACATCACCAGAGGCGCTGCAGCATTTCGCTAACAAACTAAAAAAAATGCACACTGGCAGAGTTCTAAATGAAATAAGCTTTAAGCACAATGAATTACATAAGTTAAGATCAAGCTGATCCTACAAAAGTAATTGTTTATGAAAATCAAGGGAGATGTGTACAAGCACAATTCATAATAATCGCCTAAAATATTTCATGATGAATTCAAAATTATGAGGCAAAATATATCATTGATTACAAATAAATTGATATTCTTCAGATAAAAGTGGTGAGATTTAAAATTCACTAAAATTTTTATATCGCTTTTAGCACAAATTTAATATCTTTAATATATAAAAACTATAAATTTATTACATATTTTCTAGAAAATAAAATTGGAAAATAAAATTTTATTTTAACAAACACGTGTCTTCTTTATTTACAGAAATGATTTGTTAGAACAAAAAGCACAATTTAATGTACAACTAGAAGATGCACATAAAAATGTGAAGAGTTTACAAACGAAAATCAGTGAAATGCAAATAAAAATTGAAAAACTCGATCAGGAGTTATCGGCTAAAACCTGGAACGTTGAAAGCAAGTATTTGATTGCAAACAAATCACATTAAATGTTTTTTTTTATACTTCGATAAGATAAATTAAAAAGCTGTTTTTTATTTTTGTTTTACATTTTTTTTTCGAACAGGACTACAGGGAGAACTTATTGCAGCTCACAAAGATGATGAATATCTTCGTAAAAAACTCAAACTGCTAGAAGATGAAAAGACCAATTTACGTCATCGCTTTAGTGAAAACGAAGATGAGATGAAACAAAAATGTGGTGTGTATTTTTCTGTTGAATAGATAAAAAAAAACAATTCAAAATAGTGCGGATAATAAACCTTGACTTTTCTTTACATTAAAGACGACCTTGAATTGCAGTACAATGAGTTGCAAGAGAAGTACAAACAAACACAAAGTTTGGCCAGCAGTTTGCATACACAACTTGCAAAGGCCCAAACAGAGGCAGAAGAATGGCGAGAAGAAGTGGACAAAATACGTGCGGAACTGGAAGAACAAATACGAATTTTACAAAATTCACTGCAAAACTCAGAAAATGAACGTAAAATTTGTGAAGATAAATGGCAGAGGGAATTTGAAATGCTCAGGACTCATAATATGGGTAGGAACTCTTGTCTTAACCAATAACAAGTTAAAAAATTGTTTCCCTTTAATTTTAAAATATTAACAGATCGGGAAGAATCCATAATGACCGACTGCGAGTGGCAGCTGCGTCAAATGCAAAAGCAGTGTAAGGAAAAAATTGACAAGGCTGAAACTGGACGACGGAATGCTGCGGATAAAGTTGAAGAACTGGAAGAGGAACTAGAAGAACGTCACAAGGAAATAGACGATTTGAAAATCTATCAAACTCAAATGACTTCTCTGAGAGGCGTTGTCAACGAACAAGAACGATCTATACAAAATCTTGTATCTCAAATCGAACACTTAAAAAGTGATTTGGCGATAGCGAATGAAAATCTTGCTGAACAAATTGAAGCTGTTAAGAAAATCAAATATCATTGTGATAATGCCCTGTACGATAAAGATCGTCAAATGATGTATCGCATCGATGAGGTGCGCAATGAGGCCGCCTCTTTTTGGGAGGACAAACTTTATACAGAGATGACAAGACTGAAAAATGAACTAGAATCTGTCTATGTAGATGAAAGACGTGAAGCTTTGGATAAATTGCAAGCTGAACATGTCGAAGAGCTTAAAGTTTTAACGAATCGCTACTGTGATAACGAGGAAGAATTGCGCATAGAATTGGACGAAACCCAAGATCGTTTAGAGCAAAAAGCTAAAGAGTTTATGGAATTGAGAGAAAAATCGGATAGTGCTTTATTGCAAACACGCATGCACTTGGATCGAGCTGATCGGGAATTTCAAAGGGCCATGTGCCAAGAAGAGGAACGTAGAGAAGCTTTAGAAAATAGTTTACGCGAAGAATTTGAACGCGAAAAACATGAAATGGAAGAAAAGTTTCGAGAACGTTTAGGTCAAGTAAAAGATGAATTTTCCAAGGAATTACAAATTAACACCCAAGAACTGAGGGAAGAACAAGAAAAGGAAATAGAAAAATTAAAAGCGAAAATGCAAACCGAAAAAGATGAGGCCTTACATGCACTTAGCGAGAAGCATAGAAAGAAATTAGCCGATGTGAATGAGAAAATCAAAGATATTGAACAACGTCACAAAAACGATCTTAAAGATTTGAAAGCCGCTTATGATGCTGAAAAGGTAGCCCTCGACAAAAGAGACATTAGCAATGCCAACGAAATTGAACAGTTGCATAGAAAATGTCGCTGTCTCACTAATCTTTTTGAAGAAATGCGAATGCGTTATGAGCGACGTGATCCTCGTCAGGAGGATCTCAGAGAAATCGAAGAACTTCGTGCCCGCTGTGAGTCTCAAGAACGTGATTTGTATTTGCTGACCGATCGTTTGAGGGAAATGCAAATACAAATGAATGAACTGCAACAGAATGGTGTAGAGTGTAATGCCATGAATAATAAAAATAATAAGAAATCGAAACAGATCAAGAAGCCACCGCCAAAAACTATACCAACAAATTGCGATGTTATTTACGAGGAAAACGAAGAACGAGAATCACCGCCACCACCCTCACAAAACTCAATAAATTCAAGTAAAAACCAACAGATAAACAATAATAAAAACTGCAATCATAATAAAAATAATAACAACAATAACAACAATAACAATGATAATAATGATGATGATCATGAGTCTGACAATGATGACATTCAAAGTCAGGAAGATGTTGAGGTAAAAACGAGTGATCGTCAAGTCAATAATGGCGTAAAAGAACAAAGAAAAAGCAAAACCAATCAATCTTCTTATGAGAAAAAACATGTTAAACTATTGATCAAAGACAACGAAGATGACACTCACATGATTACAGCTGTTTAGGCAGAAAATTTCTATTCGAATCGCAACAAAAAAATTACAAAGAAAACTGAAATGAATTTGCAGCAAAATGCTTCGTCAACTAGACAAAAAAAGAAAAGCAAAAACACTAAATTATGAGTGAGAGGCATCCCTCCCAGATCAAATCTGTCAATGTCACACATTATTTGAAAAGGCGCAAATCTTGTCACAAACTAAATGATGATGTGAAATCCGTTGCTGTGTGTGACACTGCGTGCATATAAAAATAATTTTGCTTTAAAAATTTATACATGAGTCATTTTTTCTTTTTTTTTTTTTGCAAAATATTTTATTTAAATATTGTCTGGCTCGAATTCACATGCGAATCTCATAATATTTTCTGCTATTTTTTTTTTATAATTTTCGTATAATTTTATTAGGTTTTTTTGCTTTCATTCTTCTTCTTATTAATGTAAGATTTTACATTTATTCGCAAATTTCTTCCTATAAATTCGTTGACTAGTTTTAGTTTTGAATACAAAGAAATTTGAAATAATTTACGACAAAATTAAAAATTTCTTAAATAATTTTCTAAATTTTGTATTTTTTAAAAACGCAAAGCACAAAAAAAAAATAAAGTAAAACAAGAAACTTGAAAAATGTTTATGGTTTTTATTTTAAGTTTGTTTTTTATATTTTAATTAAAGAATTGTGAAAATTCAACAGTTATATTTTATTTAATCAAACACAAAATTGATATTTACTATTTGACTTGAAGTAAAAATTACTTTTATTTTCAACCATTTTAAAAATTTTATTACAAAAAGGTGGTCATATATCAACATCGCTTATTGTTTCTATTATTTGTTCAAATGAATTTGGTTATACATTTTACGTATTTGTTTGCAGATGTATTCGTGTAATAAAATACTTTAATTTGGTTTTTATTTTTGTGGTGGAAAAAATCGCATTTCATTTTGGTTTTACAGCTAAATTGAATTATAATATTTTCATTACAACAATATTGTTAAATATTCAATCAAGCGGCCAGTTGGCTAGCATTTGGTAAAAAAAAATTATCAAAATTATTTACAATATTTTAAAAAAATCTTTAAATATTTTATATTATTATTATGAATAAACGTAACTTTTATTTGAACAGTAATAATGTATAAATGAGAAATTATTATTCTTAGGTTTAAGTTCAGTTTTATTGAATTAATGAAAATTCACATTAAATGAGTTTTTATTTTTTAAAAACATAAGCAGGTGCAATCAGATTAGCAGAACGTATCAGCATACCGATTTCAAGAATTTTCATTAATTCAATAAAACTGAACTTAAGCCTAATAATAATTTCTTATTTATACCTTATTACAGTTCAAATAATAATTATGTTTGTTCGTAAAAATAATATAAAACTGTTAGTATATTAACGCCTTTTATCTTATATTTTAAGGCGAAATTAAAAGAAAATAATAAGGTTATTGTAGAAAAAACAATCTATTCTAAAATTTTCAAGGGAGAAAAATTATCCTCAAATCTGACAGAACTCATTTGAATACAGAAATACTGCCGCCCGTCTAATTTCTACTTTCAGTTTATGAGTAATCGTAGTAATGCATCCTTTAAATGTATTAACTTCTTTTTTAGATGATTTACAGTTTATTTTAAGCAGATATTTTAAAAACAATTCCTTATAAACTTTTCAGAATTATAAGAGTTTCAGAAGCGAACATGTTTAATATATGTTAATGTGGAATATAGAACGAAATTATGTTGCTGAAGACCGATTTGTCTATTACAAGACGCTCTCAACAATTGGGACTGACTCAAACCAGAACATTGCCGTATAGATCGATGATAACAAACTTTTTGGGGCCGAAATTGGAAGAAGTTGATCTTGACCACATTTGGTTCGAATAAGACGTGGCTACGTGCCACACAGCAAATGCAACAATTAAATTATTGCGAGAAAAGTTTGGAGATTCGATTATTTTAAGAAATTGTGATATTGAAAGGCCTTCTAGAAGTTGTGATTTAACACCACTAGACTATTTCTTGTGGGGTTATTTAAAGTCATTGGTCTTTCGAAACCAGCCTCTCTACAAGTCAATATTGAACGTGCCATTCATGAAATACGACTTGATTTAGTGGAAAAAGTGCACAAAAATTGGGTTATTCGAATTCTTTCCTGCAGAAGAAGTCGTGGAGGTCATTTTATGACGTTCTATTTAGAACTTAACTGTATCGATTGTACTTCACATTAAATAAAAAACTTTTGAATTTCCTGTGTTTTGAATTTTGTGTTTTTTTTTTTAAGATATCATATCACTCTTATTGGAAAACCCTTTGCTTATCGAGTGTGGTTTTACGCCGCATTACGAAATGCCATTCAGTGCATATGATAATTTTAAAAATTCCAGTATATTTCTCATACGCCACATTGTACATCGGGGCATAACTTTAATTTGAAGCTGTCATACTTGCAGCCATATTCTGGCACTTCGGTAAGAATACATATATTTCTTTCTTTTAATTTTCTTTTTTTCAAATAATATTTTTGGTTACTTTGTAACATTGAAAAATTACTGACTATATTTCTGTGGTAAAGAATATGCGTTAGAATTTCACATTGAGAATTTAATTAATATTTTTTCTATTCTGCCACAAAATCTATGCTGTAATTGACCCTTTAGTTTAACGTATATTTTCTATGTTAATATTATTTTTTTTTCACTAAAATTTTGAATAGTTCCTCGATAGTTCATGCGAAAATAAGGAGACACGAAAATATGATGGGCATACAAAAATTAATATAACGGTGACAATTTGGTAGGATGACGGTTTAAATTAAATACCTAAATTAAGTAATTAATTTGCGAACTTATGAAAAACAAACATAAAAATACGTTTTAAGTCCCGTAAATAGCAAAAGAGAGAACATATCAAAGGACTTATCAATAAGACAGACACAAAATGATGGCCAAGTGTTTATTCCTAGTGGCAGTTGTAGTTGTTTACTTACAAACCTTTTATTTTCTAATTGCCATTTACTTCTTCCTATTTTTGGATACTTAAAAAACAATTTTTTAAATAATTTTATGCTTAAATACATTTGTATCGGTTTGGTTCTTAGAAATTCATTTGCTATTTTGTAAAAATCAACAAGGAAAAAGAAAACCGACATAACAATAATAAAAATTCATTGCATATGACATTTTCATGTCAACATTTCAAAAGCTAACAAACATCAATAAAAGTTTTTTGTTTTTTTCATTTTGTTTGCACAGAACGTATGATGAATGTTCATTTAAATACTCATGCAGAAAGATGCAGTACAATTGCAAATATTTTAAATAAAATAAGTTATTTCTGTTTTGGTAAAATTTTAAATTTCATATTTACATTTTTTCCGCTTTTAGACATTTTATTGGCGATGGTATTTTAGTAAATAAATATGAGTATCTTTGGTTACATATAATGTACATACATATATACATATCTACGAGTATGGCTGTATGTACATAAATACATTCTGTTTGGCAAATGGATTTATTATCGCCATGAAATATTTAATTAATATTTTTTTAAATTTATTTAATAGATTTAAAGTGAAATATTGATTTCATTTATTTTTTGTGGGTTTGCTATTTTGCTATTTTCAATGCATGTATGAGTGCAGGTGCCTGCAATATGGTTCCGTATTTCCATTTGTTAAATGAGAAATGGAATATAAAACAAGTTGTTAGAACAAATGTGTTACATTAATTTTAATGTTCCCATTCATGAAAAAGTTAAAAAGTGTATATGTATGTGTGTCTTTCTGTGATTTTGAATATTTTTCTATGCATTTTTTGTAATAATACATGATTTGGAAAATATCGCCTCACAAAAACACAACTAAAAAGCAGTTTTCAAACTCTAATATGTTATCCCTTATATTCTGCATATCAAGCCTTTGCTGCATTAGAGTCATAACTCCAAACAAGCGATTTTTAAGTTAACAAGACAACATTAATTGTTATATTGTTTTAAAAAAATATGTGTAAAATTTTCATCCAAATAATTTATAGGCAAAACTTTTAAAAGAAAAATAATATTTTCTTTTTTAAGTTGTTAGCGACTCTATTGCAGCAAAACCTAGAGATGTAGTGAAAAAATTCACTTCAATTTAAAATTCGATTAGTCTTTATAAAATTTTACAATAAAAACACCAACAAAATCTTGAATTAATAAAAAATTTCAAATTACAAAAAAAAAAAGGATCCTTACGAAAACTCCACTTAGTGTAGTTGTAAACCGTACAAACAGGGCTCAAATCGTTAGATCTATGAACGTACAACTTGTCACGTAATAACTGTTTAATTGGATGGGAAATTACGTGACGACTTGTATGTTCATGGATGTAACGATTTCGGACTAGCACTACACTAAGTTCCATTGATACAAATATCTACAGAAAAGCCACGATTTCTTTCTTATTTATGAAACAATAATGAAATACTGATTACAAAAAATTCTTTTAAATTCTTTGTAAATATTCTGATACATCAAATAAAATACAGTGAAACCTCTCAGAACGGAAAGCTCCTATAACCAGAAACATCGTGTAATGGTACAATTTTTGTATACCGAAAATTAAAATAAAAAAAATGTAAGACCTTCTTATTATGGGCACCTCTAATAACCGGACAAGATTGCCGTGACGTTGAGTATCCGGTTATGTGAGATTTTACTGTATTAATATTGTAAAATATATTTTTGCTGCTTATGATAGGTTTTTTTTTATTAGTTGTTAAGAGTCCTACAAACACTTTCATCAAACATACATATCTTTTTCTATATGTATCAAAATTAATCTGTTTTTGTTTGTTTGTTTGTATGTTCCTCATTGAAAGTAAATCATAAGGACCGTTCGTTTCGAAATATTGTATTGAACTATACCGAGAAATTCAAATAGGACCATATTTTTTACTATATAATATGTTTAATAAAATCGGCAGTTAGTAAAATTCAAGATAGCTGTTTTACGTGTTGAAATAAAGCGAACAATATCGTGCGATATCGTGGGTCACGCCGTTAAATTTACAAAATTATGGCACCGAAAGTTTCTGCGAACTCGTCAGAAAACTATTTAAGCAAATTAAGAAAGAAAAAAAATTTAAGGAAACTAAACAGCGTTTAAAAATTTCCTTATATAAATTTCAGCAATTTAAATGGTGCAACAACATATTTTTCACACTTAAAAAACCCTTAAATAAGCAACATTTAAAATTCGTTTAAACCAGTTTTCGCAATTATAACTGTTAATTCTAGGTAAACATGGTCAAAATAATGACCAGAAATAAACAAGAACAACAACAAGAATTATAAGCTGAAAACATGAGCACCTCAAAATACATCTTGGCTAAAAAAAATCTTTTTTTTTTTTTTTGTTTTACTTTTTGTTGTATGTAATTACAAAAGCATGTACAAGGAGTGAAAATACCACGAACACAATGCTTCGTCCAGTGAAAAGTTACACTTGAAAAAAAATTATTATTGAAACTCGAATGACTCTTCCATACAACTTTTAATTGTAATTGTAGTCATTTTGTTATTAAAAATTTCTAATAATTTTTTGTTAAATTGTTATTTTTTTATTAGAAAGGAATCTTAAAAGTCTCTTAGTTGCCCTTTCCACAAAAAAAAAAGACAAATGACTTGAAGAGAAATTTTGTATAGGAATCCCTTAAAAAACTGAGTGGTTTTCATAAAAATTTTCTACTCAAACCAATTGTTTGTATTATGGAAACCGCACATTATTATTTAAACAGACCATAACAGTTTAGACTGCTACGAGACCTAACACGACGTCAGAGTTGTTCTCTCTCTCTCCCTCTCTCTCTCTACCCCGTTAAAATGTAAAAAACTTCTAGAGTTTCTTTCATAATAACAACAATAATTTAATTAAAACTTTAAATAGTACGAATCTAAGCCTGAATAATTTAATATCATTCTGTTCGGGTGAAAATTTATAATTTAGTCCTCCAATCGTTTTATTTAAACTAATATTTCGCTTTATCAATTGACCACTTCTTCAAAGGCATTTAAACGAAAGGCTTGACTTCCAAAAGTGAAGCAAGAGAAATATATTTCATCAGATTTGTACGACGATAAATATAATAATCCAGCTTTTATCCTGCGAATCGTACTCACAGAGATGAGATCGCCCTAATACTTGACTTAGGCCATCGACAATTAGTATAAAATGAAAACTGTACGAGAAATTAAAGTTCCATTTTAGTTTAATAATAGAAAACGGAGTCCATCATTAAGATCTGATCGTTCAGTTTGTTGTTTCAAATGGCTCTGCACATGATTGATCTTGTTTCCATAAAATTTTAGCTAAAGAACGAATTACAATACACATTTTAAGGTTGAACAAAACGAGCTCTACTTTTCTATTTGTGAAAATAAAATAAAAAATAATGTATTTCTTCTAATTTTTTCGATCTTTTATTAAATTTATATTCAGTCTGATTTTCGCGAGTTAAAGATCCATTTTTTTGTTTTTGTATAAAAAATAACAATAACAAATTTTATTAAAAAAAAAACAAAACAAACAAAACATTTTTTCATATAAATATTAACGTACTTATATATAACCCTGAAGAAGCTACCCATTGTTTGGTAGCGAAATATTGGTTTTTTTTAAATAAAATTTGTTATTGTTATTTTTTATAAAATAACAAAAAAGTGGATCTTTAACTCGCGAAAATCAAACTGATATAAGAAATAAAGAATCAAACAAAAAAATTCTGCCGCAATTTATGAAAATATCAGATGTCGTATTCTTAAGGAAATGATTATTTATTGTAATTGAAAAGAACACAGATCTCTCTAACTTAAAACTAAACTTAGCCTAATCTTAAGACAACCTATATGTTCTTAAAAGATTGTATTTTAACAAATCTGAGGTCACAAACAATAATCGCCGAAGTAAAAAAAAAATGTTTTTTAACAAATGGCACTGCACTTTAAACTTATTAAAGTATTTCTGAAAAAATTAAAGCAGTCAATTTTAAAAAACGTAATGCAGATACAGGGATTATTGTTTAGCATGTGCGGAAGTAATTTTTTTTTAAAGTTTCCTAATTTGCACCAATCCTTTATCTATGGTGCTATAAAGGCACCAATGAAAATTTATGTCGTGAAAAACATGCAATAACAAATTAATTCGTTATAAAATCTGTGCCAAAGAGGAAAAAGTGCTTAAGTCGAGATAAGCTTTTTTCTAATATGGAATAACGGCTTAATTTAACTTATAACATATTAAGTATCAAATTTAATAAATTTCTTATGGTGGCCAGAACCATGTGTTAATAAGTCAAAAGAATCGAAAAACGAATGATCAACTTTTAGTACAACGCGATTACATTTTTATTAATGCTGCATCATATATAACTCAATTTTCGATTTAGGTGTTTATTACTTGTCACCACAGATGTGATACAAAAATTATAATTTGGAACTTTTAATTTAAAATAAATTATATTTGAGTAGTCTCATGTTGAGAAGGCAATAAGCATTGAGTACAAAGAATTCGATTTATCGAAAGTTTTTGCTAAGAAATACGTGACGTATGATTAATATTTCGTACAATTTTTTTAAGACTCATACGCACTGTATGCCATTTTGTATAACATTTTTCATGACTTCTTAAGGATGTATTTTTTATAGTGCGTTCTTAATGTATTCATAGATTTCATTATAATTGCCATTGTCGAACTCCTGAAAAACCAATTGTTTCATATGAAAAAATTCTGTCACGTATTAGAACTGATTAATTTTACCAATGAAAAAACGTATCTAAATCATCGATTTTGCATTGTTTTAGTTCATGTGTTCTGAAGTATTGCTTTTTATTTAAATTGTTGCATAAACCCATGATCTCCAAAGTCATGCATGTGTTAAAATCATGCATGTTTCACCTAAATCGAACCAGTTCGTAGTCATTCAAACATATGATTAAACTACTTTCTTGTCACGTAAGATTTTGCTGGGTAAGATATAACGAAAGTGTTTCTTTATTTAAATTAAGTTTATTACAAAAATGTATGTAGTATAAAAAATGTTGTTATAAAACAAAATTTGATTAAAAAAATGTTATAAAATTTTTTTGGAAAAGTGCACAGAGAAAACAGTGCCTAATAAATACCTAATAAAATATAACGAAATGGATAAGATATCTCTACGGTTTTTTTTCAAGAAGGAAGTCTTATTATTTTACTAAGGAAAGCCTTATTGAAAAAATAAAGAAGGAAACTTATGGTTTTTATTAGGCCATCTTATTGATTTTTTTCAAAAAGGTTTTCTTCTTGATTTTATTAGGCCATTTTATTGATTTTTATTAAAATAATAAGACTTCCTTCTTGAAAAAAATTCGTAGAGATATCTTATTAATTATGTTTTATTTTATTAAGTATTTTTTTTTTTTTTTTTAATTAGGACCAGCACTCAGGGGATGGCCCCTACATATGCAGTGCACTGTGCCGGAACTCAGGGTGAGGGATAGGGTAGAGAAGATAGATGTTGAAAATTTAGAAGACTTAACTCTTTCACAACTCTGCTTTGCGCGTTATGTTAATTTTTAAGGCAGTGTTGAGGCGCCTCCGGTGTTAAGTAGATGCATTAACTTTGTTAAGCTGTATTAGCAGGCATTTTATTAATTATTTTACTTCGCCGATGTTTCTGCTAACCGACGAAGGAGGGCGATGTTGTGTACATTAGCTTGGATAGCATCAATCGCTGTCGGAACAGTTTTTTAGTGACCAGTGCTATGCCTTCATCACTAAAATAGTCCGACAACAATTAATACAATGTCTCACTAATGTACATTAGAGAAATTAATGATGTTGATTGACTTGCTCTGGCCAGGGTTTGAACCCAGGCCCCATGTCATTGTTTGCTTAGTAGTCAACGCGCTAACCACTTCAACCAACACCTGCCTGTGTTGCCTGTTAGGCACTGTTTTCTCCGTTGTGATGTTTGGAAATACAAATTTGATGTCATCAGAACGTCATGGTACGTCCGGAATGCTTATTTACAACATGTATTTGTATTATTTGGATGGAGGGGTGATGAAAACATTTTTATAAAACGTATTCAGGGAGTTGAACCAAGGAATTTCGGTTTAGTAGATTGGCACTCTAACTACCTCTACTACACCTTACAATAGTATACATGTTAGCAGCCACTTTAAGAAGATGATTTAGTGTAGCACAAAAAATTATGAAAAAAATTGTTCCTATGTTGATTTATATGTATGAAATAACAAGCAAGCTAATGAAATCAAGAAGATATTCTTATTAAAAAAATTAAGAAGATGATTTACACTTGATCATACAGGAACCTAAAGAAATCAATAAGGAATACCTTTTTGAAATAAACAATAAGATGGCCTAATGAAATCAAGAAGATATTCTTATTAAAAACAATTCATATGAAAACCTAATAGAATCAAAAAGTGTTTCTCTATGGATTGTTTTTTTGGTGCCAAAAATAACGGAAATTGGGTAAAAAAATTGTGAATAATAAGTTTTCGTCTTGATTTTATGTGTTTTCCTTACTGATAAAATTAAAAAGATTTACCACATAAAAATAATAAGGAATCTCTTCGAAAAAATCTTCGCTTCTTTCTGCTGGGATACCCCTTTGCCTGAAAGCGTTTTATAGAGAAAATCTTCTTGATTCTATTAGACAGTTTTGGCTCTGTGTGTACTAAAAATTTAAAAGTGCTTCAATTTTGCCATCGACTTACATGACACACCAGAATGTCCTGAGGCTGCATGACAAACGCAAGTAAGTACTCGTATTCCAAATAAACTACATTTTTATAATGTGTTTACACTACATATTCGATTATTAAATAGTGTTTCCGCAAGTACTATTTTAAAGCAAATTGATAACACTTTAAGAATGCTAAATTTACACAATTCGCAAGAGAATTATTTCTATTGCTTTTGTGTTTTAAATCTGTGATATAGTCATCGTACTGACACATTTAAATCATCATTATGAAGATCTCTGCCCTTTGATGACATACGCAGGCCAACAGAACGACATCGTTTTCAAAAGCTGTCATATGCATATAATTAAAAATAAATTATAAAATTGTATGAATGCAAAAGTCATTTTATACTATTTCGGTTAAAAGGGCAAAATTAATAAGTTTCCTTAAAAGCATATATAATTTTGGGAATTAATTCAATTTCTAGTTTTTTTTTTTAATCAAATAAAAACATTTCTCTCAGTGTATAGTAAAACCATTCGCGTTTCACTTACCTTCCTCTAATGACATTTACTTAATGAAAGAGTGCCATGAATTTTGCTTTCTCGCAGAAAAACAAGGATACGAAATATAAAAAAATGCAAAAAAAAAATAGAAAAAAGATTTTGCAACATTTATTTTCGTGCTATCAGGTTTTGTTGCAGCCACATTAGAAAAAAAGTACTGAAAGTCCATAACATACAGTTAAAGTCCTGTACAAAATACAAAGTATTTTGTTTTCGTGTAATTAGAAAAATTATAAATTTAAATTTTTAGTTAGCACTTCTTTTCCAACAACAATGAAATTATATACACATGTACATGCACATACGTATAAACATAAATATAAACTTTGTAATCAAATGTTTGGAAAAAAATGTGTGTTCTTCTATTTAACAAAAACTAAAAATTAACATAATGGACTTTAATTACATACACCAAAAACAAAAAAAAAAAAAAATACAATGAAGTGTGTCCACTAAAAGGTCATTTAGAAAAATCATACGATTTTATATGAATAATGGAAAGAAAACTAAACAAAAATATTTGTTAAGATATTTCTTTTTAAATTTTCCACATGAAAAACTTATTTGATTTATATGCACTTGGACGCGGTGGCAGTAAAAAAAATCTTCGTTCAGTAGTTAAAAATTTTATAATAAGATAGTGTTGTTTATTTTAATTATTTATTTATTTAAAATAGTGAAATACAAAAAGTTTAATTTAATAATTAATTTACAAAAAGCCGTTTTTGTGCTTTTCAGTTCTAAGTTTTTAAAAACGAATAAAAAATATTGATATAAAAATCAATTCAATATCGACTAATAATTTTAAGCCAAAAACAATATAGAAACATACACGTTGAATATGGTTGCCATCTATCTTCAACAAGTTTGGTCACCATTTGAGTTGTATGGGTAATTTGCCAAATTGGAGCTCATGCTGCTGTTTAGTTCTTCAAATTATTAGATATCCTAGTGGTACTTTATAATGATTTTTGTTTGGCTGTTAAATTATCATCTTTACACATATTAAACGGCCTAAATATCAACTTTTTTATAAAATAAAGGACTAAATCAACTTATTCAATGAAGAAGAGAGTCCTGCATAAGGACTTTAGTATCCGGATGTAGTTACCAAAGTTATTGCTTAACTTAGAACTTAAGAACGCTCTTCATTAATAATTCTATAGTCTTATCTTATAAACCCTTCAGCAAGTCACGTATGACTATTTTATATACGAATCGCCTGAAGACAAAACTTGATTTATGACTTCAAGACACAAGTCTCCAAATCTTCTGGTGGCTTCGGATCCCAGCAAAAAATAATCAAGTTTTTGGAAGCAGTACATACTTTTTCTGCCTTAAGAACGTGCTTCGTATTAAGCACATATGTATTATCTTAACAAATGCAGAAATGTATGGCAGAAAATGTAAAATTTTTTGATAACTTTATTTGATCAATGTAGAAACAAAAACAAATAACACTAAAGCAAATAATCTATATACATGCTCCCTTACACTAGTGCATATTAGAATGCACTATTGTAAGGCAATGATTAAAATTGTAAATTTTACCAAGTGTAACGAACATAATAAGACGACAGTACGAATGTTTGGATGATGCAATGAAAAATAATATATATATATATAATTCAGCTGATATTGTTTTCGTTCCGTGAATTTACTTCATACTCACTGCTCTAAAATAAGCACTTAAAACGAAATGCTCCAAAGTGGGACATCGCGAACAAATATCATGCCATACGTAAGCAGGTTTGTAAGCTAATATCACCTGATATTCCCTTACAAACCTGCTTACGGCGAAGCAGTAATTTTTGCTGGGATATTTCTCATTCAACTTCAGATCCACAATATACACATTTTATGGGACTCATTTGAAAATTGTAGAAATTACAAACGGCATTATGCGAAACACAGAAGGCACGCTGAAACATATTCTCTGTTATTAGCCGGCGGCAACACTGCATAGAAGAATTTCAGTGTTAAAAACCCTACTTTTCGACTACGGAATTAATAAACTGAAATGATGCAGTTTCGTACAGAAATGTTTAAAGACAAGTTGTTTACGTATTTTATTGAAAAATTGTGTTTAATTATTAAAAATTTTAAGCAAAATTAACACGGGTGTGTTAAGCAAAAATTTACTTATATTTTCACGAAATGAAATGGTCCATATATGAATGATATTCCTAATAATACGTTTAGGTTAGGTTAGCTTAGGAAGGGACAGAAGAAGAAACACACATCCAGTCGGAGACCTAATTGGATCCATTGTGATTTCCTTAATTTTTTATTAATTAATTAATTAATTAATAAGTCTCCTTACTGCCAAAGGAGAAACAACCCAGCAAAAATTACTGCTTCGCCGTAAGCACGGTTGTAAGGGAATATCAGGTAATATTAGCTTACAAACCTGCTTACGTATGGCATGATATTTGTTCGCGATGTCCCACTTTGGAGCATTTCGTTTTAAGTGCATATTTCAGAGCAGTGAGTATGAAGTAAATTCATGGAACGAAAACAATATCAAACATTCGTACTGTCGTCTTATTATGTTCGTTACACTTCGCAAAATTTAAAATTTTAATCATTGCCTTACAATAGTGCTTTCTAGTATGTACTAGTGTAAGGCTAGTGTGTTTTTTGTTTTTGTTTCTACATTGATTAAATAAAGTTATCAAAAAATTTTACATTTTCTGCCATACGTTTCTGCATTTTTTTAAGATAATACATATGTGCTTAATATGAAGCATGTTCTTAAGGCAGAAAAAGTATGTACTGCTTCCAAAAACTTGACTATTTTTTGCTGGGAAGGTGTCCTTATCATCCATCATTCAGCCACTTAATTCCCATGATAAAGCCGCTGATATTTTCAAGTTTGCACTTTGCGATATTACTAATGCCCAAATTTTAAAAATTCTTTCGATTGCAAAAAGAAAACCGTTCTCGGAACTTTTCGGAACCGCATGAAAACGTTTAATTTCTTATTAGAATCACAAAAAGGGGGTCATACGTTTTTTGGAAAATTTATTGCATACTTTTAGGCCAGGTATTTATTTAGTATTGAATATGATAAGAATGTATTAATAATTGTCACAAAACAGTACATAGCGATAATTAAATGGCTTTTTTTTACTTATGGAACTTTTTTCCTTCTGATGATTTTTTACTTTCGGTACTTTATCTCTTGAGAAATTTTAACGGATTTCGATAAATCTTCGTAGACTGCTATCCGTCTACCAGATTAAAACTTAGGACACTGCTCAAGGGTAAAATAGGGACAAATTGGTAGTGTTGGTACTTTTTATTTTCGTACTAAGATTTGATAATTATTTTATAAACTGATAAGTTTTCTTGGAACTGAAATGAAAAAAAAACCGGTACTGTTAGTATTTTTTTTTTTTTTTTTTTTTTTTGCTTATGGTACTTTTTAACTTTTAGTCTTTTTTTAATTTCAATACTTTTTTAGCTTAGAAATTTAGTTAATATATTAAGATGAAATTTGGTAGACGGATATTATTGACCGAAATTAAAGTACAGAAGACTTTTTAAGGGGGTTAAAGAGAGACTCATTGCTAGTTTTGGTACTTTTTATTTTCGTACCAATGTTTTACTGTTTTAAGTGAACATAGTTTCCGAGGAATGAAAATAGAAAAACTATTACTTTTGGTGGCTTTTTACTTTTGGTACTTTTCTGTTAAGAAATTTCCCTAATGTTTTTGGATAACATGAGACCCAGATTATAATATAGGGCATTTTTAGGGTTAAAAACGGTACATACTGTTAGAATAAGGAAAAGCTGTTACTTTTAGTTTTTCTTTTAATTGACTTTTTTACACATTGAACTTTGTAGTACGAAAAATGAGGAAAAGTTGATACATTTGAAACCTCTTTGTTTCTTCGTTAAATTGGGTATACACACAGTTTATGCTTTTATTGACGTGTAGAGTGGACGAAGTCAAGGGGCAAAGCTAGTATTACATAAATATCACAAAAATGCAATTTTGTACTGGAAAATAGAAGCTTAGTTAATTTTCATGATTTGCTGTTAAAAATTATATAAGAATATGTATACCAATTTATTAACATTATTACGCAATACTGGACTTTTGATTACCAAGCTACCACAAAGCAATTTAGTTTAGCAATAAAACCTTTTTACACAACATCTTCTATTCTTTTTTTTTTATTTCGTTTTATTTTCATTTTTACAATTTCATATATTATTTGGTGGTTTTTCTGTAAAAATAAAAAAAAAAAACAAATAATGTTAACAATCAAATTAAATAACCTCCATTGTTTGAATTTGTAACAACAGAATTTATCCAATTTTCTTTGCGAAAATTCTTAAACAACCAAAGAATTTTAATGATCACAAGTCGCATAAAGACAGCAAAATATAAATGTGTTTGTGAAGCGTTTTCTTCTGTAAATACAAGTTAAAGGCAACTAATACACATGTATGCTGATGTTAATATATTCATATGGTTTTTCTTTTTAGACATGTCCGTACATAAAAAAAACTAACACAAAGATGTGCACACATTTTTATTTATAATTAAATTATTTAAACATTTTGGTAAACTCATATAGCGGGTGGATTTTTTTCGAGGTTTTTTGGATACTAAGCATAAACTAGAGTCTGATTTCAAACAATTGTGTTGTTAAAGTTTCACTTGTGATTAAAAGTATCTTCATTAACAATTATTGAAATTCAAAGTTTGATAAAAGGCTAAGAAATGTTTATTTGATCATATGGGTAATTGGTTCAAATACGAAATATTGAAATATTCTAATGGGACATCTATTAATAATCATTCCTAAGTAAATTTTAATTAGCACTTTTGTTAAAAATTTAAAACTAGTTTTAATTAATTACTTAATTGAATCAATTAATCATGTGATCAAAAGCCAATTGTCGTAAAATTTTCAAATAAGTTGGGTAATTGAAAATTTCAATTTTTCTTATTAAATATACAATTTTCGTCGTAGTTTGCACCTCAAAAACGAAATTAACTAAATCTGCAATGTAATAAATTTCAATATGATCAAAATAATTTTTACATTAGTTGAAAGACGGGAAAGATATCTATCTCAAAAACTGTCTTACTCAGTCAAACAAATACTTCCTGGAAAGACATGATTGCAAAATGTTCATGTCAACTAAGTATATCTGCCGCAACCAAATAACTATTCATTGAAGCAAATATGGTGTCATTAAACATTCTGCAATTATTTAAATATTTGATGCAACAATAAAATAATCATGGGTTCGTCCCATAAAAATTGAATGTATAAAAAAAAGTATTTTCGCTGCTACACGAGTATTTTTTGCAAATGAGAATAATAAAAGTTTATTTAAAATAAAGTTTATTGTGACCATACAGTGTTTGTGTTCTGGAATGGAACAAAATAGCTGTCATTCGTATATAATTCAGTCGTTCATAGAATTTAATAAGACGAGGAGATGTAAAGTGAAAAAATATTATATGATGAAAATTATTTAATTTTACAACAAATTAAAAGTGCTCCCGAAATCTTCAACATCCGTGGTTTTAGGTACATATACGAGTACATACTAATTTATGGAATGAATTAAATATACGAATGTATGTTTCATTGCAGTATGAAGAAAAAAATAGTACGGAACTGCAAAAGATGGCAATTGGATTTTACATAAATATGCCGATAAATAAGTTAATTAGTTTGAATTTATTTAAATTTATTTTGTTCAGAAAAGTTTATTCGAAAAATACATGAAAATATATATAAAAAAATACAATTTCATTAAATTTAATTTAATAAGTAGTTGTGTGTGCATGTTCAATGGTATTGTCAGAGGGAGATTTATGAAGAACATATTATGTTCCTTAGATGACTAATGCAATACATAGTAGCTGCAATTATCAATCTGAACATGAAATGATAGTTTACGATTATGATTCCATCAACCATGTTTTTTCTTTGCGTGTGGCTTCTACCGAAAATAATGTTTGTTCTATTCAGCCGTGTAGTTGAAATCTAAAGCGATGTTTAGATATTAAATTTTTCCTTTTTTTCTTGAAATATGCTAAAAATATATTTCTATTAACATTTACGAACTTAAGCCTGTATAAATATTAACAAATATTATAACTTATATTATGTTATACTTTTTATTACAATTTAATTTCTTTTTTTTTTTTTTTTTTTTCACAACGAGTATGTATTTTTCTACAGTTTCTGTTCTTATTTTCTTAGAGATAATTAAAAAAAACACCCTTTAAGGATTTTCGTATGGCATTCTAATACATCTGCATGCAAGTCAAAAATAAATTCCATACAAACATACGTACAACTAATATATTTTTGTTAAAGCGGTTGCTTATTAAACTCTTTTAACGAAACAAGAAGATACAAAATTCACACACAAACAAACACACAGAAACATTCAAAGATGCCCAGCAAACATGAGATTTTAATCTCAAAAACAAAATGGTGTGAAATGAAAATTATTCAAATATTTTATTTTTTTTTTAACTTAATGAACAACAAGTTGTTACTTAAAATGAGCTTTTTTTGAGGATCGCTAGGATCTCAGCCTGAAAGACACTTCATTCATTCGGTAGCCTAAAAGTCCTACGAATGCCTGTTCTTAAAAAAATAGACACCAGCACCCGTGCCTAAATCCATCCCTATACGGAATGACTAGTGAAGGCGTTCTAATAAAATTAATCTTAACAACCTTGGAGTGCTTAAAACCAGGGGATATGACCCCCGCCGTCTGCTAAAACTAATCTTAAGCCACTATTTGGTAGACATATTTCGGAAAACAACCACAGGGCAACAAGAGCAATTGAAAAGTTTTGTGTTGCACCATAAATAATATTCAAAATGATATATTTTTTAAAGTGAAAAGTGGAAAAAATAGTGACTCCAACCACAAATAAAAATGAGTATTGAAAATTTGATTCAATTTTTATGGATTTTTTTCAATCAAAATCTTGTTTTTTTTTTTTTTTTTTTTTGGATACGCAGCAAAAATCCTCATTGCAGCACTTGATTTGAGGCTCAAAAGAAATAAAGTATTACTTCTTTTTTTTTTTTTTTTTGTTGCTTAAAACATATGCGGGAATAAATGTTGTTTAAGAGTGCAACAAAGGCTATTGTTTTTACATCTTCAAAGAACTTTCCTTCCTGTCGATTTTCTGCGGGCTTGTAACATATTCGCAGTCAAATAATAAATTAACAGGTATGATGCAGCCTTTTGTTCGATGGGTAGACTCAAATAAATTTGCTTACATGCAAACAAAATCTTTTATTTACACACACACTGATGAACTTTATGAGATAAATATTATATAAAATTTCATATTTGTGTATGATTTTTTTTTCGTATTCATATGCCAGTATTAGCTGTGAAATATTGTACTCTACACGAAAAGTTTCTAGTAGCAAAGGAATTAATAATATATGATTTTTTTTGGAACATATTTTTTTCAGTGCATTTTGCACAAAACATTTCTTTGCAAATCCAGCTATCAGTTTATTCATGTACATACATATACATTCAAAGGGTTTTCTATACTCGTATATTGCAAATTATATTATCGCATTCTTATGGAATAATTTTAACGCTTATTTGTCTAGAATTTTAGATTCAAGTACTCCAACCACAAAATAAAAAATAAATTTCTTTTTCTCAAGTCTCACATTCTCACGTTAGTATTTTAGTCTACATCTAGTATATGATTTTCTTAAACTTTAGTTGCCCAACAATTTGGAAATTTTATTATGAAAATGTCCATTAAAGTTTATTACATGACAAAGAGGTGTTGGTCTATTAAAATTGTTCATTTTACCAAAATGTTCATTTTATAAAATGAAACATAAACAGCTCAAACAAAAAAAAAAAGAAGAAGGAAGGACCGATGGAAAATATATAAACACAAACATTCATTCGGTCATATGTTTGTAAAGGCAAGCATTTCATTTAATTTATAAAATAGGGTGATACTTATGCAGAGTATTTCAACAAAGTTTTTTACTAACAATCAAGAGAAAAAGGAGCCTTTTTTCTTGTCCAGATAACCAAAGACCAGCCTAATATAAAATTATACACACACACAAAATACAAGTACAATTAAAAAATTTTGTACACATACCAACACTTACTATATATAGAGTTTATATATGAGTATTTATTTTTTGACTTTATTAAAGTTCATTGAAGAATGTAGAATTTTATTATTGTGAAGCTTTTGTGGTTAACCAAATTTAAACAAACGAACCCCAAAAATTTGCCTGAAATATTTTATGTTTAACCAACTGTACTAACCAATTTAAATAACAATAACTATAAATGTAGCATACATGCATACATACATATATTATTTGTTATGGTAAAATGATTATTTGAACTCATCAAGATTATTGTGGAAGTTTCTTATTTAATTTAATACGACTATAATTATATTTGCATGACTTTAGTTAATCGATGTTAATCAAGAACTTTTTATTTGTTTGACCATCAGATAATTTCATTTGGAATGAATTTTATAAAAATTCGATAGCTCAAAAGGATCAGTATATAAATACATGCATACTGCAGCGAAAGAAATTATTAAACGAAAAATTTTAATTTAAATACTGAATCAAAGAGCAAAACTATTCAATTAATTGAGTAGTTAAATCAATTACACACCAGAGGCGCCTCAATACTGCCTTAAAAAAATTAACACAACGCGCAAAGCAGAGTTGTTAAACAGTTAAGTCTTCTAAAATTTCAACATCTATCTTCTTTCCCTCTCCCTGAGTTCCGGCACAATGCACTGCATACGTAGGGGTTATCCCCTGAGTGCTGGTCCTAATTAAAAAAAAAAAAAAAATTCTGTGAATTTAATATACAATTTCCGTCGAACTATATTAACAATATGAATTGAATCTGTAGTTTTCTGCCTAAAAACAATTGGGGACGATTAATATTAAAATTTTGCATCTAGACACGCTGTTAGACTTGAGGGCATTGACTGGGCACACCAAGGATCAGCCATCAAACATAGAACTACAATCATTTTCTAACAGATATTTAATTAAATCCTTCATTCTTCCTAAAATGAATGGCATTACTTTTGGCCAAATTATTAAGAGCGGAGGGGTATCGGAATAGAGGATCATAGCATTACTGATCAGATCACAAGATATATTACATGCAACTCCTGTGTCTGAGTGCCAGTTTTTCGTTTTCTTGTATTTCTTAACTATATTTTAATTATCTTAATCGCAAGTGATAACTTTAGCTAAACTAACGCGTAAAAGTTTAACAAAAATTAAAGTGCTACCCTTGTTTTATAACTACTAACAATTTCCGCCTCCCAAAAAAAGTTATTTTTGTTAACTTATGTTAGCTAATGCAGATTTATTTTACAACTGAAAACCATTTTCATCTTAACGAAACTAGTTCCACCTGTACAATCGCTTTATTTTTCCTAACGTATTAAGCCTACAGTAAATGAACAAGAAATCTGTTAAACATTTAATAAAAAAAACCCCATTGACATAAACTTTAATCCAATGCTGGTATGGATTTTTTTAATTTTCATTTAGAGCTCAATCCTGAAGGACACAAATATTGAACATCAATTTAAAATTACAACCTTAAAAAGCACTTAAGATCCTTAGAAAATTGAGATGTAAGAAAACTTGAATAAGAAGTCAAGTAGCAATAAGCAAAACTTGGTAATTAACACGGACTAAATCAAAAAGGGCACAAACATACTTGAACCACGTGCAAATTTTATATGTTACACACATTTGCATACACACAGCCCTACCGCACACGCGCACACACACAACGGCACTGAATACACACTCGAATATTACCAAGGAATATTCATGTAAGTGGATAAAACCAAAAACTGGTTAGAAAATAGGTATACAATAAAAAAAATCAAATAGAATGGAGAAAAGAATGAAGAGAAAAATAAAACAAATTTTATAGAACACTCAATGGTTGAAGATACTTAACAAAGATTTAAGTACACATACCATATCCTTTTTCATACGTATACTCTTCAAATCCCAGCAAACATATTGTATAGAGAAATTCTCTTTATAACAGAAATCTACATATGTTTTTAATTAGCAAGATAAAACATGTTCAAAAGGGATATGGCTCTTTCTTAGGGAAACTCCCTTTTCGAGTTTTGCACTTCCAACTTTTTTTTTTTTTTTTTTGGGAAGCAAATTTCATTTTAGAGATTTTAATATATTTTTAATTAAGACCATTTCTCAAGTTTCTAAAATTTCTGTAGACCAAATGAAAATGCTATATAAACATTGTTGCTATACATTTGCTTAGAAACATGTTTATATAGAAACTTGAACAAGGATCTAAACAATGCTCAGCACTTATAATGGACAAAATATATTAACGCATTTTCGTATGTCACTCATAATACGACTCGATTGGATAATTATAGAATATCAAGTGAACACGCTACCGTCACAAATTTATTGCAAGAACCATACATAAATAGAGTAAAATCTCAAAGGTTTTTTTATCCTTCAATATGGCCTGTTTATATATATGTGCAACTTATTACTAGTATTTTTTTATCCCATTCTGTTTCTGAATGAATGTACATATTTACTTGTCTGCAAGAACTTTTTTAAAAATAAATATGTTTGTGATTTTGGTAAAATACAATGGTATCATGTAATTCTACCATATTTGAGAGAACTTTTGTAAAACAAATTGTTAAGATTCCTGTAATTTCTTAAGTTGTGTCTTTAAATATAGACATAAATAGTTTCGATAGCAAATTGTATACATATTTTTTATGGTTTACAAAATCAATTAAGTAAATAAATATATAAAAAAATAAAAATAAAAAATATACGAATCATACAAGCACAGCTGATAATGTTGCTTTCAGATTATGCTTGTCTCTAGCATGTTTTTGTCTTGCTTGTAAAAGGTTTTCCAATAAGAGTTGTATGATTTCTTTAAAAACACCTTTTTTGTTAAGGAAATTCAAAAGTTTTTTATTTAATGTGAAGTACAATCGATACAATTAAGTTCTAAATAAGACGACTTCTTCTGCAGGAACGAACTCGACGAACCCAATTTTCGAGCACTTTTCCCACGAAATTAAGTCGTATGTCATGAATGGCACGTTCAATATTGACTTGTAAAGCTTGAAGAGAGTCTGGGTTATTGCGAAAGCCAATGACTTCAAATAACACCACAAGAAATAGTTTAATGGTGGTAAATCACAACTTCTTGAAGGCCATTCAATATCACAATTTCTTGAAAAAATGGAATCTGTAAACTTTTTTCGCAATAATTTATTTATTGCATTTGCTTTGTGGCACGTAGCCCCGTCTTGTTGGAACCAAATGTTGTCAAAATCAACTTCTTCCAATTTCGGCAATAAACAGTTGGTTGTCATCGATCTATACCGCTGTCCATTGACAGTAACGGTGTTACCAGCTTCATTTTGAAAGAAGTATGGACCGATGATTCCACCAGTCCTGAACAGCAGCAATATTTGCTGCATTACTTCGAGCGGTTCTTTGTCTAATTGGCACTTGAACATTATGTAAAGAAAATGTAAGCTCAAAATTTTCAACAACTCTACGAATAACGAACACACTTGGACGATTATTACGACCATAAAATGGCAAAAGCGCACGAAAAGTTGTAATTGGAGACAGATTATTTTGATAATAAAACTGAATAATTTGTAAACATTGTTCAAGCGTAAATCTCCATGATGAAATTGTAAACACTACTGTATATGAATGAAAAACAAATGACAGATCATGACATATTACAAATGGCCGAAACGTCACTTCAAAATCATGCCATCCCTATTGGAAAACCTTGTATTTATAATATAAGAAAACAATATATTTATCGCATGAAATCTGATCTGATCATTAATTCAATCATCAATAGAAAATGTTTACTGTACTCTTGTACGTATGCAATATTTGTATATCGATGCACAAAATAATATTAGTTTGCATAAGTGTGTATGCTACATGTTGCAAGTTCTTCTAAGGACGTATTCTTTTTAGACATTTTAACATATCAACAAGAATTTTCTAGCATTTTGTTTTTATTTCAGGGGTGTAAAATACACATACACACATCTATATGTATATTTTTTTTAATTAAACATCAACTTGGTGTTTTTTGTTTTTTTTTTTTTTTTGGTTGTGGCTTGGTAAGTATTATTAAAAGTTTATGTTTATTTTTAAAATATATATTTTTTTTTTTATTGTAAACACTTAAGTTACTTATAGTTTTTATACAATGCAATCTTCCCCTGGCAGCTTTTATGCAGGCAAATGGGAGATGCTAAGTTGTTGTTAAGTGTATTGCAGTTTTAAAGTTTGCTTTAGTTGTGACGCATATTGAAACAAAAATGAAGAACAACATTAGGGTTGTTGAAAGCTTTTTATTAATATATATACATACATATGAATATTTTATATAGGGAACTATAAAGTCTTTGTTAAAAGAAAGTTTGCTTGAGTTTCTAGAGAAAGTTGTCGCTAACTATCATAAAGGTTGCAAGAACATGCAAGTTTAATCCAGTAAATCCCAGTCCGTTTTTATACCTTTTAATAATATTATTTATTTATAAATTTTATTGCTAATATAATCTTAAGATGGAACGTGTTTATTTTTATAAATTTTAAAGTTTTGTTTTTTAAACGTCCATCGTTTGTATCATTTCAAGTTCTTTTGAAAGTATTCAGTTTCACTTAACCACTTTATCGTAAAAGCTGTTATTGTTTTCATCTGCAACATGACAAAGACTAAAACATACTCACATTTCACATTATATCCCAGCAAACAATATGTGGTACAGTACACGTGTAAAATAAGAACTTTAAACGTACAAAATTGTTTCTAAGGATTTTATGAAAAATTTTAATTAACATGTAAGTCTCAACTAAAAGCAAAACTGATCGAAATTGACAGTAGTTAAACTTAACTGGTAGCAAGTGAAAATAGTTATCGTATTTTAAAGGATTTCATTAAATAACTGAGAAACTCAGTTACAGGGCGATATTTCCTACGTATTAGGAAACTTATTCCAGAAACGTACAACCTCTCTTCATTAAAATTACATCCCTTTGTGATCAATATGCCAGTGAATCGCACTACAGTACTGAGAAAATTTTTACTTAAGCCGTATCGTTCATATGTGGATTAAACTCCCCACAGAGGTCTTTCCAGTTGCCTTCAAATCGAATGTCCACAAGCACTACTCCATCTATCGTCTTTCCCACAACCAATTTCTATAGCTCCGGTACAATGCCCTGCATAATTAAAGGTTATCCCCTGATTGCTGGTCCTAACCAAAAAAAAAAAAAAATAAATTGATATCTGACAAACAAGGCAAGATCAAATCGTAAAAAAAAAACACCAAGTCATCAAAAATAAAAAATAATCGCCAAAACGAACAATTTTGTAAAAAGAAAAATATTCACAAACATAAAAAAATTGTTGTTGGAGCGAAAAAAAATTCATAAAACCCGAAAACCACAAAAGAAAAAACAAGTATAAAAAGGGTCAACACCAAATATTTTCTAAGAGCGGAAAAATCATCAGAACGATAAAACCGTCAAAACAAAAAACCGACAAAACAAAAAACCGTCAAATCAAAAAAATGGCTAGACTTAAAAAAATTTTTAATTGAAAAAAATAGTTAGCCAAGAAAAATATACAAAACCAAAATATAAAAAATCGTCAGAAGTAAAAAAAACGCCAATACGTTAAAAATTTTCTGTGAAAAAACAAAATCATAAAAAGAAAAATCGGTGGAACTTAAAACATCAGCATAAACTAAAAAGTAACTAACGAGAAAGTCGTCACAATCAAGAAAATACAAAAAACGGTAACTATTGCTAAAACGCAGAAAATTTATTAAGCCAAAAATCGCCAAGACACTGATTTCATTTTTTTTCTGTTTGTTTTTTTTTTTGTTGCTGTTTTATCTACTTTCTAAGTAAAGTCTGAGAAAAATTACTAGAAAAATTACTCAAAATACCATTCAAGGAAGGTGATAAGTAACAAATTAAAACGTTTGCATTAGAAAACGAAACTTTTATTTAAATTCAACTCTTCCGAAGCAATCTTACCATATTGAAAAATTTCGTTAATTACACAAACGGATCCCATATTTACGTCAATGTAAAGTTACGTATGTTACGTGTGAAATTCTTGCAGCAGAAAATGTTTATGTATCCGTGTAAAAATGTGACAAGCTTTAAAATATGCACGCACATATATGTTAGCATGTATGTATGTATGCATGCATGTGTTTGTCTGTAAAATGAGTATGTGGTTGACAATGTGTTTTGAATGAGTACTCTTATGCGTTTTAGTATTTTAATTGTTTTATTTTTAAGTATTTATTGCAAAGCAAGTGTTACATGGCAACCAGTTCCAGTATATCAAAATTTTCAACAAAAATACTTTACAGAGGTTTTGTGATCTTCCCATGGGGTGTGAATAATACAGCATACCTGCGTTCATGTGGTTCATGATGTGTGAGTGTTTTTTAAACCCTTTTTTTCCAAAAACACTTTGATACATGAACTGTTGCCATTTCAAAGTAAATAAATAAAAGTGCAGCGGAATGGTAGAGAATAACCAAAGGCAAAATTGTGTGACAGAAGGAAGGAGTTCATGATGATGATCAAAAGGACGTCATAGTAGCAACCGGTGAGAGTGGCAAATTCTCTTTTTCAAGTGCATGCTTTTATCGCTTTTGGTAAATTAAAACTGAAATAATACAGAATATAGTTTTTTGTTCTCTTCTTTTTTTGTAGTGTTATTTTTATTGATGGATGCTTTTGCAGGTTTTGGCTGGCATTGAAACGGGTTGAAGGTATTGATTTCAATAATTATGTTTTTTCTGTTCGTTTATATTTCTTTTGACAGCAGCAATTTGGAATGTCACATATTTTTTGCTTCTCATATTAGAATTGTTGAAATATTACACAGGTTTTTTTTTTATTGAAAATTTGTGAATTCAATTTCTTTTCTTTTAAATAGTTCTGTGGCAATAACAAAAGAAGTGCTTAATTCGACTCAAGCTTTATATTCACCATATTCAATAGTAAGATTCTGAACAAAGTTTTATTTATATTGAACAATTTTTAATAAAATTCTGTCATTATGACTAACTGCTTTTTTTTTTTTTTTTTGTATTTAAAATATTTTTAAGAACCCCTTTTAAACATTTAAAAATGCTTCTTTATAAAACTATAATATAAGGATTTCCACTAGGGATGATGTGATTTTGAAGTGACGTTTCGACCATTTGTAATATGTCATGATCTGTCATTTGTTTTTCATTCATATTCAGTTGCTTACAATTTCATCATGGAGATTTACGCTTGAACAACGTTTACAAATTATTCAGTTTTACAATAGCAACTTTTCGTGCGCTTTTGCCATTTTATGATCGTTTGAATCGTCCAAGTGTGTTCGCTATTCGTCGAGTTTTGAGCTTACATTTTCTTTACATAATGTTCAAGTGCCAATAAGACAAAGAACCACTCGAAGTAATGCAAATATTGCTGCCGTTCAGGCAAGTGTTGCTGAAGACCGGAATTTGTCGATTCCAAGACGTTCTCAACAATTGGGCCTGTCTCAAACCACAACCTGGCGGACTATGAAAAGGATTTGGGTTTGCATCCGTATAAAATTGATCTCACTCAAGAACTGAAGCCATTGGACCACCGTAAACGTTATGAATTCGCTAATTGTGCTACACAGCAAATTCAACAATTGAATTATTGCGAGAAAAATTTGGATATTCGATTTTTTCAAGAAATTTTGATATTGAATGGCCGCCAAGAAGTTGTGATTTAACACCATTAAAATATTTCTTGAGGGGTTATTTGAAGTCTTTGAAGTCATTGGTCTTTCGAAATAAACTAGACTCTCTTCAAGCTTTACAAGTCAATATTGAACGTGCCATTCATGACATACGACTTGATTTAGTGGAAAAAGTGTTGGAAAATTGGGTTCATCGAATTCGGTCCTGGAGAAGAAGTCGTGGAGGCCATTTGAATGACGTTTTGTTTAGAATTTAATTGTATCGATTGTACTTCATATTAAATAATAAACTTTTGAATTTCCATAACAATAGTTGTGTTTCTTTTTTTTAAAGAAATCATATCATTCTTATTGGAAAACCTTATACATGACTTAACCACTTCTTCGTTATTGTCACAGTATTTTCTTTAACTAACAGCAGAACTTGCTTACATTACAGTAGGGCACAAAAGTGAGAAATCGGATAAAATTTAAGGCATTACCCATGATATTAATAATTAAAATTCGTTAGTAAAGAGACAGAGAAACAGAGAGAAATACTTCATTCACTTACAATAAAATAATTTAATAAATTTTCTTTAAAATCACTTTTACTACATGATGTTAACTACAATCAACCAAAAAAGCAATTAAATTCAAGGAATAAAATCGTCGATTCAACGAATTTATTCCTTATTTTTCACCCAAGGAACAGATTCGTTGAATTCAACGTATGGCTATCATTGGCTCGTTGAAGTTAAGAAACTATACGTTGACACCGTACGTTGATTTTTAATAATTCAAATCAAACGAATATTACTTCAAATCAAGAAACAGGTTCTTTGAATCAAAGTATTTGTTCATTGTGTTTAAATAAATGAATGAGTTTCTTAAATTCAACATATTATATGTTAAATCAAAAAACTAGTTTATTGTTTAATTCAACGAATAAAATTAATGGTTACAACGTTGAGTTCATAAATACATAAAATTTTACATTTAATTTCAAGGAATATTTTACTGAAACCACGTATAATACGTTGAATTTCAAAGAATTTAATTCAAGGGACGGCAGTTTGTTGAATTTATGTAAAACTGTTTTTTCAGTGTACATACTTTCTTAAAACACAACTTGTTGAATGACTTTTGTCTTTTACTGTACCCAGAAAAATAACTTTAAAGATGTATCTCTTGTCGTTGCGGTTGGTTTCGGCAAATAAACCTTAAACAGAAGCAATCACACAAAAAAAATATGTAATTAAATTTGTAAATTTGTAATTTCACGCTTAAATTAACATTTAATATCAAGCAAATGAAAATGAAATCATCAAAATACACAGCAGCACCACCACCAGCAATAAACAATAGAATTTTCAGTTTTTGTTTTTCTTGTTGTTTCTGGTCTTGTCTATTGTTGTTGCAAAGTTGAAGAGTAGCAACAGGAATTTCTATAATATTTATTTTCTGTTATTTGCTTTTTTTGTTTCTGTACACAACAAAAAGTTAGTGTTTAGAAAGGATATCATTGTATGTAATATCCTTGCGAACATGTTATCCTTATCGCCGAACTTGAGAGAAATCATAAAACAAAAGTTTATAACTTTTGACAAGATTGTTCTTTGTAATATTTTTGCTCTTGACTCTAGTAACACGCACATACAACTTAACTTATCAAACCGCATCACTAGCTGCCTTTTGTAATCTTTGCTCATACATCAGACATCAGCAAAGAATGTGATGGTTATTTTAGATGTGTCTACGATGAGGTTGGTTCTTCAACTTGTAGATTTAGTGATGAATTTCTAATTAAAATTTAAATTTTGTAAGAATTATAAGAAAGAATTTCTTTTATAAACGACTACACTCAAAAAAAAAAAAAAACAATTACATCTACTAAAGTTTAGTAGAAAAAATTTCCTTCAAAATTTTTTTAATAAAATAAAATGTCCTTCATGTAAAAAAATATCATTTAAGGAATGACTTACTCCTGAATAGTTCTTAAAAATTGGCGGAATTAAAAACAAAAAACGGCTGTCCTCAATTTAAGTTTAAAATTTTATTTTCTTAAAATGGAAAGTTTAAGAAAAAAATGTTTTGAATTTTTTTTAGTTCACGGCTTACTATTTTCAAAAAAAATTATTTAATTTGATATAAGAAATTACGGAGTTATTACTTATCTGAACTGGCCTGTGACAGGTAGCAAGGTGAAGTAGTGCACCGAAGTATTTTGGTTTAGACTTTGAGGTTTATTATAAAGGTTATCAACACCCTTCACTACAGACAATACGTCTATCTGGTGTGTAAAAAGCATCCCTAAATGCTCTAGTCCTGTGATGACATTAAAATCTTTGTTGTACCAGATAGGCAGTTCAGATGAAGTGAAAAGACAAAAATGAGAATTTCTTAGCAAGATCAACAACCACATATTAAGGATATGAACCACTACACAATTACATGAAAATATTATTCCTATTGACGGTATATGGCGGCTAAAACTAGTTTTTAGTAAATATTTTCTTATAATTATGATAAATTTCCTGTAGGTAGGACGAAATTTGTATTTCCCAACAGTAAGCAACAATTTATATAATTTCTTTAAAAAAATCGGCATTGGTGCCATACCGAAAACCATTTGAAATTCAAACTAAGTAAAAATTTCCCAAATTTTAGTTAATATTGTTTTAGTGTCGATTAGTTTCTTGCACATTTTAGTACCCCACATGATGAATAAAATAAATAAATAAAGGACGCTGCTGAAATGGTGAATTGACTTTCACATCAGAAATCAAGTGCGTTATATTAACCTGATTGATTTTCAAGTATTTCAACTCTCCAATAATAATAACACAAATAAACAAATTCCATTTTTTTTCCTGGAAGAAATATGATAATACATGCAGCATATTACAAACTAATTAACTGATCATCAATAAGTTTATGAAGGTTATTGCTTTAATTTTACACAACATCACAGTTTTGTACATAAAACAAATTAATTATCATATTATTTACTCAAACAGCGTTTACATAGAAATTAATGCAAAAATAAAATTTTATTCTATTCTCTAGAATCCTCACAAGAAATTTTTACGAAAATTTTACATAATATGTATTAAACATTCTATGCATATATGTTAAATAATAAAGGGCTGCATGAAACTTAATAATGCTGATCATGAAACTTTCATCATTATCTTTTATTCATTCATTTCTATTCAATACAGATGAATAACTATGAACAGAGAACAATCAAAACACGATAGTTAAGAGACGAGTGTAATGAAGTTTGTGTGTTCACTTATACAAGAGCTAACGAACATTTACAAATGTGAAACCGAACATGGCTTGAATAAATATCAATAATGTTCATGCAAAAACAATATGCTCTCAAAGATCAGTGTTGCCAGTTGTAGGAAAAAGGAAAATCATTTAAGAAATACGTTAAACATACACAATAAACTAAATCGCAAAAAAGAAGGCAAAAAACTCTAAAAAATTTACAGTTTAATTATTAATGATTTATTTCAATTGGTAAAATATTTCAGTTAGATAAAATATTTTTTTTATAATAGTTAATGTACATATAATTATTGCAAAGTTATCGAATGTTATGAAATGCAAATAACAAACTAAAATACATATTGAATTTGATTTACTACCAGTGCTCGCAACATGAATAGTATATACATACATACGTACATGCGTGTAAAAGCTAAAACTTGAAATTACATATGCAAGTAATTGCACATGGGCAGCGCATGCAAAAGATTACATGATTTCACCAAATTGGCAACATTGCTATTGCGTATTAACTATAAACTGTGAGATGAGAGCGAGCACTTCGAATAAAAATCGTTTCAATGAACAAAATCTTTGTGTTAACGAAGTGAAACAAAATGTTCTCACTCATACTATGAACAAAGCAACAGTTTGTTTGATGTTCTAATTTTTATTCGAAATAGAGTTTTAGTGAATGAACATATGAATATGTTCATTGATGACCACGTTCACGCAGCCCTATATTAAATAAACATCATGGTTTTTTCTGATGAAACCTATAAAATTTGGGACTATGGCGTATACACTATATTCAAGTATGGATAGTTCAATGAGAAGTATACGCCAGGGTATTCATTTCATGGAGCTTTTAATTAATCGATTAATCAATCAAACTTTTTTTAGAATAACCAAATAATATGGTAAAATATTTACTTCGGTTTAGTTATTTAAAAAAACTTATAAATTTACATATGAAAATTAACATTATCCGGTTCAAGTTCAGTTTTATTGAATTAATGAAAACTCAAATTACTACTTCTCATGTCCATGTTTTCCTTTCTGCTGAACCGACCATCTTGTACAGCGAAGCTTTTAAGTCATCAGAGCACTTGAATTTCCGGGAATGTTTCGTACACAACAAGTAAACGTATTGTCTGGAATGTGAGATGTTGAAAATTCTTTAATAAAACTCAGTCTATTGGGTCTTGAACCAAGGTACTTCTGTTTAGTAAAAAAAAGCACTCTAACCACCACAAAGTTACCCCTCACTAACCAGTTCACACATGTATTAATTTCTTAATTTCTTATACTATTTTTCTTCCCAGACTATTCCTGATATTTCTTACTTTTAAAAATACTGTGAGTGGACTATTTCATACATACCGAAATAATTCTAAACTGCTTTTTCAAATACAAAATTTCTGTACTTATTTCGATCGAACAAACAGTTCAGATTTAAAATTGTTTCCAAAATTAACTTAAAGTTTAATTAATATGAATTTTAAGAACATGTCCATAAAATAACATGCTACTTGTCACTCACAGCAAACATTAAACAACACATGACCCCACTTATTTTTATTGTTAACAATGTAAGAACTTTACTGTTTTTGTAATAATACTGCTCTACTATCATCGCTTTCAAAAATACATCTACACATACATACCTATTGACATATTTGATAGTTCTCTGGGGCCTTTCTATTACGTTTAAGGACTTTTTTTACAATTTATTGCTGTAACCTTCTTACAAACATTAAGAGTTATTAAAGTTGAATTATATTTCGTTTGTTTTTCGATGCGCTTGACTTAATACAAATACCGGAAATTGTTGTCAAGATAATTATGGTTATTTGTTTTTCTGTTATTTAACTTGTTGTACGAATAAGCTTAGAAGGGCAGCAGACCTGCTGCCTTATAACGAAACTAAGAAATATAAAACAAAGATAGTCTTTAATGAATATTGTTCATTTTTTTTTTTATGGCAAAGTTTTGCCAAACTGGTTGAGCTTTTGGAAAGCAACTCATCATAGAGATATAAAAAGACATTTCCGTATACTCGTAAGTAAGTAAGTAGTTTTGTGAGGCAGAAGCATTTTAAAAGTAATTGAAATATTATACTTATGATATATAGATAGTTACTCATACACATACCTGCATTACATAGAACGGCAAGAGTTTTATAAAAAAACCCAACAACAACAAGGAATACAGATTTTTATATAGATATAAACTAGAAAATATATTTTTAATAAAGCTTTATATAAAGCAATTTACAGACATTTTTGGAGTATGAAACACTAAATTTATTACGAATTAGGATTTTATATATTTTTAATAATATTTATTTTTTATGTATATGTTACAAATACAATTACAAATTATATTTGGGGTGTTCACACTGTAGTGATATCAGTTATATTGGCATAATGTCTTATTATTTTACAATAGTTTAATAAAATTGTTGTTGTGCTTCAAGCAAAAAAGAAACAGAGCAGGTGGAACTCTTCAGTCGAGCCGGCGATAATATTTACAAGCCGCCGCTACTTATAAATAACACAAGAATAAAAATATGTTTTTGTGGAAGTGATCTGCCTGGCAGCTTGTGAACGTTTTTCCACTTGCCGCATCCAAAAAATATATCAGCTCATATTACCAGCATCAGCTGCTTTTGATTATATTTATTTCAACAAGTTCGTATAGAAAAAAAAAACAATTTGAAAATTTTAATTGATAATGGACATTTTAGAAGATTTACAGGAAATTTATTATTTTCTTTACAAACAATTCGGACTGAATTAAAAAACATTTACATTTAAATCAAAATGCAAACGTATGCGCACTAATCCGACTAAAAAAAGGATTGTTGTTAAATGTTTTTCAGCTGGTACAATTATGACATAGCACCCTAATTTATGACGGGGTGTTCACACTTGTCATATTTTGATCTGCTATTATTTTTTGGCTACAGTGTGAATACCCCAATTATAACTTAATTTTATACGAGAATAGCAATAATGATCTACAGTCGAAGTATTCAAGCAGACCTGAATCTATGATGAGAATCGAGCTCAGGAATAGGATTTTACGCTACCTGAGGCATAAATTTAATGTATCATAACAATTAATCTTTATTATTATTATTAAAAAGCTTTTATTGGTGCTTATACTGAATCATCAATAGATTTAAAAAAAATTTGTTAATTTTCAGTAGTAGACTTTAAAAGTTATCAAAAGTCATAGGAAATTAATTGTATTTGACATGAAATTATTTCCCATTTGCTTTATTTTTATAATCAAAAAGCTTTTTTCAAATTACTGAATACAAGCATTTTACAGAAGGTGAACAAAATGTGAATGCCGGCACTTTTTCTGGATGCCTCTCCACATCAACAATCGTCGAATTCGTAAAAGAGAAGTTACTGAGGTTGTCGGCATAAAAGTTGGTTCATGCCATGCCATTTTTTGCATGAATCAACAACGTAATCATACCTCAGCGACCGTACGTGAAGGAATGCATGAAAGAATGATGTTTTGCAACGATCAAGGAGATAAAAACCGAAATGCTGAGAAAGTTCAAGGACATGCAAAAAAGGGCATCACAGAACTAGTTCGAGAATTAAAAATGAACCCTGGCATAAGCGTATTTCATCAGAGGGCGGCTACTTTAAAGGGTATTAAATACAAATTGATGAATATGTAAATATTATTTGTGAAAAATGTTACTTAAATTTAAATAAACATCCGATGATTTCGCTTTAAATTAAATAAAACTAAATTAAACTTCTTATTGGAAGATCCTTCATTTAATAGAATATTAAGCACCCTTTATGGTGTATCGGCACTAGTGATGTTACGAAGGCAGAAATTTTTTCCAATTAAATTTGAAATATTATGTGGCTCTAAACCTTAAAACTAATATTCGTATTCGTATTCGTATTCGCGAATACTAAAAATTGATATTCGTAACATCACTAATCGGCACTTGACAATAGTAATTAATTCACACCTAAAACACTATTATGAAGAAGAATATTTGTAAAGGTTAGGGGCTGTGCACATATTACGTAACGCTGTTTTCAGAGATTTTATACCCCCCCGTAACGCTTTTTAATAAGTTTTCAGTGCAAAACTTTCAATCCGTAACAAATCTTTAACCCACCACCCAACCCTTTTAGCGTTACGTAATATGTGAACAGCCCCTTATTTTCAAGTGATTAATATATGAGTTCAAAATATTCACTAAAATCTGGTGCCTTTATTCGATTTCTTCTTCCGTCAGGTTCTTAATAAAAAAAATCAATATAATCATTTTTTACATTTCAAATCAAGATTTTTGAAAACTGGCTTCCAAAGTTTAGTCTTCCATCGCCTACTTGTAATATAACTATGACTCCATCACCTGAATTGCATTGCAATTGGCTGAAAGTCTGGTTGTAAAAGAAGTAAATGCAACTCCGAGCAAATTTGTACAAGAGGTTGATACAACACCACTGTTTGATTCCTTATTACAGTTAGCAACTGAATTTGATTACTTCAATTAAGAATTCTGAATGAAAACTGGAAAAGAACGGAAGAGGTATAGCGGCCTTGAAATCGGTATAATGATACGTTCTGCTAATTTGATTGCACATGCTAATGTTTTTCAAAAATAAAAAACTCATTGTAATTTGAATTTTCATTAATTCAATACAACTGAACTTAAGCCGAATAATAAAAATTTTTCATTTATGAAGAAAAATAACTTTAAAATAAGCAAAAAAGTTAAAGTTTTGTATCATAGAAAGTCATATTGGTGCACAGTGCAACAAATATTATGTGATTCGCAACAAAAACGTTTCCATAGTTATTTCTTTTAAATGTCTAAAATTATACTAAATAATTATCATAAATAATCTATTTAATTTATATAAATTACAAATGTAAATATTCTAAAAGGTTTTGAATAACAAAATGCAAAGAAAATAATTCAAACCTACCTGCAGCATTTGTTTAAAGCTTCACATCTCTTGGTTTCCTTCGGAATCCTGTAATAAAAATAATTTAAGAAATTGCTTCTAATGTTAAATTTCTCGTCCATATTCTTAAAATACGTATGTTTATATCTGCAGTAAATAATAATTTCTTAATCTTATCACTTAACTTTACTTATGCAACAAAAATGAGTTTAATTAAAATACGAGAGCAAGACAACAGGGTGAATTGGAGTTGTGTTTATTAAAAATTATAATTAAAATAAAATGAGTTTTATTGTGCAACGTTAGTACGATTACTACTACTACTACTACTGCACACATGTATTACAAAATTCCAACTTTTGGCATTTGGCATTTGTGCACAACAACTGTTTCCATGTTGCATGATCTAATTTAATGCATGTTTGTATGCATGTATTTGTAGAACTGCCATACAAATGGAAAATCTTGATAACAAAAGAACAATAATAAAACCCAAGCCCATCTCTATCTTTCTCACCCCCAAAAAAAAGTAGGAAAAACTTTGGTAATTAGCCACATTTTAACTGATTTTACAGCAATGTAAATGTTAAACTAAAGAATGAGCAAAAAAAAAACAGATAGAATTTCCCCTCAGCAAAATAAAATTGCTTACGTAAAAAAGTCTAAATTAAAATACGTTTAGAGCAAAATTAATAGAAATGGTTGCCAAAAAAAAAAAAAAAATAATAATAATTCCAACTTAAGGATTGAAAGGGGATATAGAAAGTAAAGAGACAGACACTTTATACGCCTGCAACATAAGCTGTCAGCGGAAGAAAAAAGGCTAGAAACAGGTGGCAAGGTTATAAAATATCTGTGTATATCTTTGGCAATAAAAACTAACAAGAAGAAAAAAAACTGAATGAAAATAAACGGATAACTAATAAAATAACAAATGTAATCAACAACGGAAACGGAAGTGGAGACATACAACAAGCGGACACAATAGTGTTACATATGGAAAACCGTAAAACGAAAACTGCTATTTTAAGTCAAAATTTGTAGAGTATAGAGGGGAAGAAGTACAAAATGCCAAGGAAGAATTTAGCGCATTGCAGTGTTGTAGTTGTTAGTTATACGATTTTGTTTTTTACTTTTTTATTTTTTTTTTTCACTTGCAACAAAAATATATAAACTCGTATATACTTTTTTTGAAGCTAGATGAAAATATAACAAAATTAAATTAATTACAATCATTACGATGTCATTTTCGTTCGCTTGCACCTGTCGCCGTCATCATCCCACAAAGGAAGGAATACCTGCCACCGAACTTGTCTGGTTGTTATAAAGTTTAGTGTCGTATATTTTCTTACCAGCAAGGACTATTTTTTTCTTTTCGCATATGTTGTAGTAAATAGTTAAATACTTAATTCTTTTTTACACTGAATTAAACTTGATCGAAAGACACATGTACATACATGCAAACATTTTTATATGAAATATTTTTATTTGATAACAGCATGTTGGAAAGAAAATGAAATTAATTAATTCTTATCGTTAAATTCTTACTGGAATTTATTGTACGAATATTAGAAGAAGCTTCATTTATATTGTTCGGTAAATATAGAGCAATTGTACTGTTATTACCGGAGCTTTGATATAAACCCGCAAAGAACAGTTTTGATCGATGTCGAAAAATTTGCGTCAGCAGTTCTTTTAAATAACAATTAACACAACACCAAAATATTGAACATAAGAAAAATTTAAAGTTGTTGAAGACTTTCTCTGAGTATGAAGAATTGAACTCATGCTCTGAATAATAATTTCCAACAGCAGTACTTTCAATTGAAGCATTTTCGTTTTTTTTTTTTTTTTAATTAGGACCAGCACTCAGGGGATGACCCCTACGTATGCAGTAAACTGTTTCGGAACTCAGGGAGATGGATAGGGTAGAGAGAGATAGGGTAGAAGACTTAATTAACTCTTTCACAACTGTGCTTTGCGCGTTATGGTTATATTTAAGGCAGTGTTGAGGCGCCTCCGGTGTTAAGTAGACGCATTCACTTTGTTAAGCTGTATTAGCAGGCATTTTATTAATTGTTTTACTTCGCCGATGTTTCTGCTAACCGACGAAGGAGGGCGTTGTTGTGTACATTATAGCTTGGATAGCATCAATCGCTTTCGGAACAGTTTTTTAGTGACCAGTGCAATACCTTCATCACTTAAATAGTCCGAAAAAAATTAATACAATGTCTCACTAATGTACATTAGAGAAATTACTGATGTTGATTGACTTGCTCTGGCCAGGGTTTGAACCCAGGCCAACACCACCCTCTTGGTTTTGGTACGTTATGCGACAAGTTAGTTTTTTTCAGTTGTGGAAATAAGTCTGCTAATATCATTTTATAAAATGATCCAGTAATTTTTTCTGTTTCAAATATCCAGTTGGTTGTGCCCATTACTCCGCCTTTCTTATTTGCAAATTGCTTTTAAAATTGTCTATAATAGATGGACTTAAAAACTATGGAGGCAATTAACGAATGCCTACTTTTCTTTTTTTCATAAGTTATAGATGTATTCATCTCCTGCAAAACTATTAAGCTATTCGTTGTAGGAATTATTTGGCCAATGATGCAGTATTTGTTGTTAATAATATTTTTGTTATTTAAGCTAATAAGGCCTAACGTAGTTAATAAAACAGTATTGTTACACGTTTTACCCAACGTTTCGTCAATTGTTTGTTGAATTCTTCAGGGGTTTCGTCTATTTAAATTTTAAAAAACATTATATGTATATTTTGAAAAGTAGAACACAGTACATTTTTTACTTACAATAATACAGTTGTTCAGTTAAAAAGAAATACTATGAAATATTTTTAACATTTTTAATGCCGAAAAATTTTTTAAAAAATTAATACATAAAAATATATTTGTTAAAACACAGTTGGCGCTGTTATTTAATTGCAACAATATAACTAGCGCTGATATTGTTGATATCCTCTTTAATGTTCATCGTTCTCTCTATGATCTTTTGTATGCGCAAACTTTCGATTGTGTATCTTTTCCTCTCTAAACTATTCTTTTTGTCAAAAACTAAATGGATGAACTTATTTGGACGATTTTGAAGCAAAGCTGAATAAAATTTTCTTGAATTTGTTGGTTTTTTTAACCGACTTGAAAAAATAAGGAGTTTATGAATTCTAGATGTAGTTTTTTGCTGTTTTTTAGTACCCCCAAAGGGCACGTTTATAACATCTTGGTGATATTTACATCTTGATGTTGTGCTTTTTGGGGAAAAGAGTAATTGGCTTTTGCAGACATTATCTTTGGCCAATTACCCATAAAACATATATGATACTAACCAATCTCTGAAACAGCAACAGAGCAACGGGGGTACATATAAGATATAACACGAAGTGGAGTAGCCTACGTTAGTCTGGTAGAAGGTTAAAAGGCACCTATGGTGTCTACTCGCGGTTAGAGAAGTGTTGTACCTTTATTGGACTCACTTTGCGATGTGATGCGAGCTGCGTATTTTATCCTCTTTGGAATGGGTATACTTTCGGGCATTCTCCATCTCCTTGGGGATGGATATGCTGCCGGGCTATGCGCTACACGTAATTGTGGCATGATTCCGTGACCGGTTATTAGTGAGGTCTCCTTCGGGAGTACACATGATGGCCGTGGTTGCTACCAAATACACTGGACGAGGTAGTTGTTAAATGCTCTACCACTGCTAGTAGCTGATTGGACTTCGGCCAACCCATTTAAAGCCTGTATATGTTGTTGCGAAACTTTTTGAGAAGCATGAGATTTCATAGCACAAAGACTAAAGCAAAGTGATGGGTGGTCCATGCATAAGAACTTACCACCTGGGGTGGTGGTGAGCACTCAAATTTACACGGTGTTGAGAGCACGTCAGGTTAAGTCGTTATTGTAGGTACTGACTTTATAACTATTCTAATTCTAATCTATTCTTTTTAATGTTTGTAACGATATTTAAATTTTCTCTATGTATTGGAAGTCGGTTAGGTTAGGTTAGGTTTTGAGGGCCGTCACATCCTATAAGTGACGTACGTGGGTCCGACAATTAAGGCCCCTTTATGATACCCTATAGCAGACAGGGTTTATTCATCCTGTCGCCGATGCAAACTATCCCGATTGTGTCAGGAAGGCAGAGAAGTTCTTAAACTCTGTCTAGGTCTGGCAGGGTGCTACAGGCCAGGTTTGTAGTCCTTATGCCACTCAGCGTCGAACCTTGAAATAGAAAGAGGAGAACGGTTTCTTCTTCTTCCTCATCATTACAACTCCTGCAGTAGTCATTGTAATCTAGACCCATCCTTTTGGCATGTGCCCCTATACACCAGTGCCCCGTGAGCACCGTTACAAATAGTCTTATACGACATTTATCAAGCCTGAGCAGATCGTGTGTCCTCCGCAGACTGTAGTGGGGCCAAGTGGACCTTGTATCGCGGCAGGTGTCTTCTTGTTCCCACCTCTGTTGCGCAATCTTATACGACTCTTGCTTTATGAGTCGTTTGCAATATTAGAAGTCGGTTTGTTTTACTGAAATATTCTTCATTTTTTTATTTCTTGTTAGTAATTTTCCCAACATATCAAATTATAATCATAGTCTTATTTATTAGTATGCAGCATAAAATGTATTCGATCATCAAGAGGTGATATTCAAAATTCGTCGGCTTTCTTATGCCCTCGTCATGTGTGGGGAGTTGGCTTAAACGACTTCCTGTTTTTTGCATCCTGATAACGACTTTATTTGAATTAAATGTTGTGCTGTCCAACTGTAGCACGTCGGCAGACGTCCACTCTTTGCAGAAAATTTTAAACCACATTTTGCAACAAAGCTTCTCTTATCTCGTCAATGCAATGCCGAATTTCACCTTTCAGAGCGTCAGTTGTTTGTGATTTATTCACGTAATCCCGGTCTTACAAATGGCCCCATTGAAAATAATCCTGCGGCGTTAAATCAAAAGAACGATGGCAGCCTCCTGATGACACCGCCAAATCGAGAAATTATGTATGTGACCGGGAAATTTCTCATGATAGTAAATTTTCACAATTAAAATTTTTTGTTCAAGAGTGTAGAAATCCATTGTTAAAATTCGCCAACTTTTTATTAAATAAATGTCAAAGGATGACAGCTCAATTCTTGATATTTCATCATTTAATAGCTAATTTACTTCCAAACCTTAAATTTTGTCTACCCTTTATTACTGGTTAAAGTTTTTTAATTAATCTTAAATTTGTTTAAAGCCTTCAATTATGACACCTTTTGCTTCACTTTTGAAATGCGAATTTAGTTGCTTTCCAATATTTTGTTGCAGAGGGCATTGCATTTTTCCATTCAGTTCAAAAATTGTACAATTGTTTGTCTTGTTTCTGATCAAAAATTCCATCACATCCCCTCTAATATTGGATCAAATATTCTAAAGCAGCGGTGCCCACAAGTTCCTTATGGAAGAGCAAACACCAATACATTGAAAGAAAAACAAATTTTTATTCAATATTTTGTGTTGTAAAAACAAATACATACAAAAAAAACACAAAAAATATATTTTATATATTTATTTCATATCATTCGTTAAGCAAAAACAAAATGTACATTGATGATCGCTGTCGTCAATGTTTACCAGCAAAGCACACGAAAGTGTTGTTGCTTTGCTCTTGCGTGTATACAGTGAAGAACGACAAAAAAAACTAATAAGAAAAAGTTGTTGGTGTATTTCGCATTGAGGTTGCTGAGTGCTGTATGAGTATATTAAAACACACAGCCTTTAGCTAAGAGTATTACAAAAACAAATGAGCATGAAGAGCATAGGGCCTGGGCACCGCTGTTCTAAAGGGTGCGCCAGATAACTTTTTTTTTGAAAATGCTATACTAAAAAACAACTGAATATTTACTCAAAGTTCTTTTTTTATTTGAAAGTAAAATCCTTCCGGTTAATAATGAAAAATAATTTCATTCAAATGGCTGCCTCGGCTGGCCATGCAGTAGCCTACACGATCGGTCCAATTTTTAAGCACATTATCGATCTTGTGCAGCTGTACTTCACCAATGGGTTCACGAATATTGTCCTTTAAAGCGTCAATTGTCTCTGGCTTGTCGGCGTAACAGTTGTCTTTGACGGCACCCCACAAATAATAGTCCAATGGTGTCAAATCGCAGCTCCGAGGTGGCCAAACGACATCAGCTCTGCGGCTGATAATGCGATCTTCAAAAACAGGGTGCAAAACATCGAGTGTAGCTTCGGCTGTGTGGCACGTAGCGCCGTCCTATTGAAACAAAATGTTGCCAATATCCTTCTCTTCAATTTTTGAGAACAAAAATTCGTTCAACATGACCCGATAACGATCGCCATTGACTGTAACGGCCACTCCTTGCTCATTTTCGAAGAAAAATGGCCCAATTATGTCTCTGGACCAAAATCCGCACCAACCAGTGACTCGTTTTTAGAATTAATTTATTATTATTTGCACAGAATAAAACAAATAGATACATTTTCAATGGAGTTCAAATTCAAAGGTTTTAATTATAATAAACATATTTAATGGATATTTTTTTTTCTTTGCAATTATCCTGAGTATTCCACTCAAAAATGCGTAAATATGCAAAAGCAAATATTTCGCATATTTATTTGTTAACACAAATGTTTGTACATTACAAAAAAAAAAAGATATTCGCAAAATGCAAACATATAATTTTTAGTTCATAGAAATTCTTTATTACAATTTCTACATTGTGGTAAAGTGATGAAATGTTATATTATCGCAGCGGTTGCATTATCAACATAATAATCGCACTTTATGTTCAATAATTTCTATTTAAGTATGCGTGTGTGTGTATATGTCGCATTGTTAATATTTATTTGCGGTTCAATAAATAGTGAATGCTTGTCTAATTTTTTTTTTTTTTTTTTGTCAAATCCATAATAATAGTCGTTTTATATGAATGCCTAAAAGTTCTATTTTATATACTATTATATATATATACACACACATATACATACATGTGTACGAAGTTGTTTATATTCATTTGAAAATGTTTGATTGTAAGGCTTTTGTTAATGTCAACACAATATAATAATAAAAACACAATTGTTGAAATTCCAAATATAAACAAAAAAACACGTTATTGAAATTATAGCGATTTCAGTAAATTTCTTCAATAGATTTTTATTTTATTATTATTTAACGATTTTGTAACATTTGTTATTTACTATCACGACCAGTTGATAATTTAGACAAGTTATTTGTATTATATTTAATTTTAAGTTTAGTTTCTCTACTAGAAATGAAAAATGCATTGACTACCGACTTGCTGGCAAAACAGGACTATCGTTTGTGAAGCATATAACGTAATTTTTGTTATTGGAAAAGAAGCGAAAATCGTTTCTTTGAAAGCTAAGAAAGTGGGTCAGATTCTTAATACACAAGAAAATCAAAGAATCTACACAGAGAAAAGAAATACGTTGTTTCTATCGAATTTATAGCTAATCTGGCTTTGTCGGCTGTACTCACTATCAGTTGTATATAAAAGGTTTTCCCATAGGGATGATATGATTATGAAGTGACGTTTCGGCCATTTGTAATATGTCATGATCTGTCATTTGTTTTTCATTGTATTCAATAGTGTTTACAATTTCATCATGGAGAGATATACGCTCGAACAACGTTTACAAATTATTCAGTTTTATTATCAAAATAATCGTTCTCCAATTGCAACTTTTCGTGCGCTTTTGCCATTTTATGGTCGTAATAATCGTCCAAGTGTGTTCGTTATTCGTAGAGTTGTTGAAAATTTTGAGCTTACATTTTCTTTACATAATGTTCAAGTGCCAATAAGACAAAGAACCGCTCGAAGAAATGCAGCAAATATTGCTGCTGTTCAGGACTGGTGGAATCATCGGTCCATACTTCTTTCAAAATGAAGCTGGTAACACCGTTACTGTCAATGGACAGCGGTATAGATCGATGACAACCAACTTTTTATTGCCGAAATTGGAAGAAGTTGATTTTGACAACATTTGGTACCAACAAGACGGGTCTACGTTCACACAGCAAATGCAACAATTAAATTATTGCGAGAAAAGTTTGGAGATTCGTTTATTTAAAAAAATTGTGATTTTGAATGGCCTCCAAGAAGTTGTTTTTTAACACTATTAGACTTCTTCTTGTGGGGTTATTTGAAGTCATTGGTGTTTCGAAATAAACCAGACTCTCTTCAAGCTTTACAAGTCAATATTGAACGTGCCATTCATGACATACGACTTGATTTAGTGGAAAAAGTGTTAGAAAATTGGGTTCATTGAATTCAGTCCTGGAAAAGAAGTCGTGGAGGCGATTTGAATGACGTTTTATTTAGAACTTAATTGTATCGATTGTACTTCACATTAAATAAAAATTGAATTTCCTGAAGTATTTGTTTTTTTTTTTTTAAGAAATCATATCACTCTTATTGGAAAACCTTTTTTCTAGCTGAGCCACAAACCCCACTGTATTGGCATCAGCATACAAAAATACAAGATTGAAGAAATTTAAAAAATCTCCTATTCAAAAATTATAGTTCAAATCACACATCGCGATCGGTGCGATTTCAATTTCGTAATTTTATTCCAATCGTTTTTGATTAACAGTCCTCGGATTCCGTTTATTTTGTATCGCGATTTTATATTTATGAAGTCTTTTATACCCATAGAGCGTTTGTTTCAATTGTTTTTAATAGCAAAGCTTACACTAAGCTTTATTCATTAACAAGCAAATATTACCTTACTGACGCACCTCAAAGTATGCAGGTATTTTATTGGTTACTAGAAAAGAATTTTGTTAAAAAACTTCTGTCGCAATTTTATGTTGAGTTTTTAGTCCGATTTGATTACAAACAAAATATTTTGTTTTCTTAAGACTCGACTTGGGGAATTAAAACCAATTTCCATCAAAATTGAGTTCTGTAACGTGGCTTTATATTTGAACTATCAAAAGACACAAAACATTTCCTACTCACTGAGAACATTTGTAATCTTTAAGTTTAAAAAATCTGCTACCTCATAGATACAATTAATATGAAAGCTTCTGGCCTTGCATAAAAGCAGTTTTTAACCCATAAATTCTAGTTTTTGGTTTAGTCAGATGCAAGACAAGATTTATCTCGTATATAAAATTAAATGACTGCATAAGCATAACAGCTATTCAATCGTCATTTGCATAAAACTCAACATCCAGTATCAATTTTTTTTATTTTACCGTTTAAATGCCAAAAAATAATTTCTATAAATATTGAAAAATTATTAAAATAAATGAATTGTGGATTTCAAAAAATTTTTTAAGTCCAATTATTTTAAAAATTCATAAATGCTGATATACATTTCAAAACTTTTTTCTACAAAAGCTCCTTTAAAATAAATCGCTCCCAAATTTTTTTCAAATCTCTCATGTAGCATAATTGTAACAACTTGATTGTATGTATTTTTATTTAAAAACCATCTTTCACGTACATTTTTTTTTTTTTTTTTTTTTTTGAATTTGTCATGAAAAATTAAGGCGACAATATTAGTATTCCAATATGATTGTCCCAATAATGGCAACAACTTGTTCAGAAAAATTACAATAAATGTACAAATACGCTTGAGAATTATTTTATGAAGCGAACAGTTTTTTTCCATTCTTCTTTTTGCGTTATAGACCGACTGTTGCCAGAAAGTAGTTGCTTTTATTCATGTTTATTTGCTTTAACGCCTGTTATGCATTTTAAACTACACATTAGCATTCTACATATAATCCACATCACATTTCTGCTGTTGTTGTTTCTTTTTGTTGGAGTTTTCACAGATTTAAAAAAATCGTTATCAACCCCTTGTTAGAAAAATTAACAACAACCAACATCAAAGCAAAATTATTACAAGTCATTTTAGTTTTAAGCTATAAAATGGGAAATGGAATAACATAAATTAAATCAATTTAATTGCTAAAAATTGTGGGGAATATACATTTTAATAAAGTATGTACACTATTTTACCAGTATATTTTTAATTAGATTTTTAAAAATATTTACCAAATCTTAATTGTGCTGGAAGATTCAAAATTCTGCTAAATCAGATAAGAAACTAAAAACGAGCAATGAATGAATTGTTAACAGCTGAACTACGTTTGAAAGCAGTAACAAATCGATGTGTTTGGCAGAAGCTCAAATTTACAAAAACGGAGGTGATGCCCGACTTCGAATTGATCGGTTTGTTTCTATGTTTTTGACACACTAGAAACATTTTACACTAACAAATTGTTTTTTGTTTTTGTGACATTGTATGTATTTGTTTCATTTCTAGTAAACCACATAAACCATGCATACTTTTAGGAGCGGTATTAAAGTAAACTTTGCATATTAATAAAAAAAAAGTTTAATTTGATCTTTGCCAGTAAAAGTGCCCATTTCCTGTTACTTTTGAGAAGTACACTTACAGCCATACCTAAACAAGAGCGGCAAGCGTTTTTTAGCTGTCAAAAGTTCTCATGCCCATACAATTTGTATGGAGCGTCCCGAAATAACGCGGCGGCAAAATTTTGCAATTGGAAAATCCGATTTTGACAGCGCGTTTAATAGTGAAGTTAGCTGCAAAAGACAAGCACTCATGATACAACGACTATAAGGTAGTCTTACAAGCCCAGCTGACAGTTCTTGTAAATTACTTGTTTTTTATTTCAAGTGTTATATTTTGATTTGTATTTATTTTTTCGTATTTGAATGAATAAGTTTTATTTATATTTTTGTCACAGGTTGAAACATACACACATACACATTTATACTCTTGACTTCTGAGGAATTTTTTTGCTGTGTTTGTTGTAGAGATGCATGTATTATTAGGTTATGAGTATACTATTATAATCAGGGTTGTTATATATTTTGTAATAACCCTGTTTTTATGACAAAGCGTTGACGCTCTTGTTTAGGTATGGTATTTCAGCGTTAACGCTAGGCGGTAGAAAACGTTCCGCTTTCCGCTCTTGTTTAGGTATGGCTGTTATAGAGAAAATTTTAATATTTATATTAATCATTCCATTTTCCACAGGATGATCTATACAATAACTAAACTGAATTTGTAGCAAAATAAACATCTAAAACTCATGTTTTTGTTGGTCATACTGTGGTTCCACAGGATGATAAGAATTAACTTGCATTGAAAATTTTTCACATACATATTTTACAGAACATGAGTACAGATTTCGCATTTTCTCACTCATTACTCTCTCGTGAGTAGTGATGTCAAGAATGCAGACGCAAAACGGACCAACCGACTAGTAGGAAAGAGCTAAATGGTGCTAAATTTAAAAATTGAAGATTTTTAAGTTTTTATTCTATGCATGAATTTTTTATTCAATTTTAACTTTAAGTTTCTCTTTACATTAATAAAAAATAATAGAAAACCAAAAATAAAAAATAAGAATTTGAATTTTAATTTGGTGATGTTGGCTGAAGTGGTTAGCGCGTTGACTACTAATCAAACAATGGCTTGGGGTCTGGGTTCAAACCCTGGCCAGGGCAAGTCAATCAAAGTCATTAATTTCTCTTATATACAATTCTTGAGACATTGTTTTAATTATTGTGGGACTATTTAAGTGATGAAGGTATAGCACTGCTCACTGAAAACTGTTCCGACAGCGATTGATGCTGCTGTTCCAAGCTAATGTTCGTCGGTTAGCAGAAACATCAGCGAAGTAAAACAATGGGCGCGTTCAGCAGACACAGTTTGCTACACAATTGTTGCTTAATAATCTGCTGCATGCTTTGATTACTGAGCGATGAGCAAACATGTTGATTGAGCGCTCACTATTTTTGGAAGCAAAGATACGATACATTTCATAAAATTTCGATATTCCACTTCAGTTTGACTTTTGAATCAAATTTCATAATATGTTTTTAAATTTTAATTTATTTAAATTCACAAAAAAAAATTTGAAATATTTTTACATAATAATATTCAATAATTTTTATTGAAAAGTCAAATTTTTTGATATATTTGACAAAAAAGTGAGCGACCGTTCAGAAAAATTAATCAAATCAAAACATAACGCGCAAAGTAGAGTTGTAAAAGAGTTAAGTCTTCTAAATTTTCAACATCTATCTTCTCTACCCTATCCCTTTATCTGAGTTCCGGCACATTGTACTGCATACGTAGGGGTCATCCCCTGAGTGCTTGACCTAATTAAAAAAAAAACAAATCGGCAGTTGGAAATATTTTAAAGGAAAAATCGGCAAAATGCTTAAAATTGGCACTTTTGGCAGCCCTGATCACAACCGAAACCCACTCATTTAGTATGAGAAATTTTTTATAAAATATTTCTTACTAATCACACATGAGCGTAAGAAATTTTCTACTCATAAAATTAAGCCTCATAAGGTTCGTTCACTAATCATTTTTGTTTATATTACAAACAGCGTTGCCAAATGTGCAGTTTTATCTGTTTGCTGATTTTTAGATGTTTTAAAGTGTTGACAAGTTTTTCTGAGTTGTGATAAATACAATACATTTATGTACATAAATCTATAATTTAACCAACTTCAAGAAAAGAAGGAGATAGTCACTACTTGCCTATAACCTCTGCATGTTTAAATGGGGTCATTGAAACCTTTTTTTTACTTTTCCGGTATTTGATGTTTTATATTCACAAATGAAATAAATAAAACCTTTTCATACACACAAAAATTTTTACAAACGCACAAATTCAATAGGTATGAAAAATATATGTATGTATGTATGTATTTGTTTAAGAAAACTAAAATCACCTTTTGTGTAAAATGAAATACATACATACACTGAAGCCTAATACATAACTGGCTACAAAAAAACTGAAAAGTTTAAAATAACAATTTTAAAAATAGTCGATAAATAGTGATGATGACAACATTTTCCGCAAGGTTGCAATTGCTGCTTTTAGGTTACCAGTTAACATTTTACTTTTTAAACTGTTTTATTCAATTTGCCTTTTTATGTATGTACATATGTATGTATGTATGAATTGATGAGCTAATATAAAAAAATATATATGTATATACTCGTATGTATGTGTGTTTACATTTTTTTTATTTTTTCTAGTGTTTTCTTAAGTTTTCTGTTTTATGACAAACTACAATACAACACAAAAATTAGGTCTGAGCGAATATACAAAACATATTAACAAGCCTTAGTTTAACTATGAAAGTCAGTGACACTGCTGTAGTGTGTTTAATTCTAATGCCAATTATTCAAGATTCAACACTGGAGCACAGTCATATATTGATAAACTAATTTTCGGAATTACATTTGCAAACAATTGTCTTTTCGCAACTAAAGGACTTTAAGAAAATCTGCCATGTGCCATGAAAATTTCTCATAACGTCTTCGAAAGTATCCCAAAATATGTTTGCGTGCAATTGGGGAACATACTGTTTGTGAGTTACGTTACGTTACTTAAATATCAATACCTTTACAAATCTACTAAGCATGTGTTTGACAGTTCTTGCAACAATAAAACACCCTGTTGTTTGTTCTGTTGTTCGCTTGTTGAAATCTCTAGACTAGCTGGTAGTGATGTTACGAATACTCGTATTCGTATTCGACTATTCGACTATTCGCCTGTTTTAAGATATTCGTATTCGTATTCGTATTCGCCAAATTCAAGCGAATATTTTTCGAATAATTTTCCCATACATTTTCCAAAAAAAAATCATACAAAAGTTTAAAAAAAGTACATAAAATGTAAAAAAAGATATTAATTTTTATTAAAAAAAACCCATTGTATTTCACGCAAAGTAATAACCTTCTTAAAAAACAAACAAAAATATATATCTATTTTGCAACTAGTATTCAAAAATTAAAGTTTTATATCATGTTAAATTAGTAATCAAACCTGAGTAGAGGAATGTTGAATTTCAAAAATAGAAGTTTTGAAGCCTCGGTGAAACTCGGTGAGATGTTTTGATTCTGTTTATATGTAAATGTATAAGGGTGGGAAGCTACAGGAATCAAACTAAAACTTTTTATATATGAAATTCCGCTGACACAGGTGGATGCGCCTTCTGCAAAAATATGTTCGCTAAACAGCACTGAATTATTAATTAAAAACCCAAACAGAGTAAGAAAAACGAAATCTGAAAGTATGTAAGTAAAATAATTAAAAAATGTTCTGTAGAGGTTTTCAAATTCGGCATCTTAATGCAATAATAATGTTAAATCACTAAATTTTTTTTTTCATTTATGGTTACTAACGCAAAGGCAGGGATTTTTTCCAATTAAATTTGAAATATAAACCTCAAAAGAAATATTCGTATTCGTATTCGGCGAATACTGTTTTAAATTATCGTATTCGTATTCGTATTCGCGAATACTAAAAATTGATATTCGTAACATCACTACTAGCTGGTACTTTATTGTACCACGATCACTTCGGACCACTTCATAACAGTATGTATGGATGTATTACTTGAGTTTCAGTGTCTGTGTTGGTATTAGCGCACAATTTCTTGTGGGTTTACCGTCTTGATAAAATAATCATACCTATTATGACAAATTTTTCTTGTTGTAAAATAAATCAATCTCAGTACATAGTTATTATATACATACATACATACATATTAAGTATGTACTTAGTATGTATGTATGTATGTAAGTATATAGATGAAACACTATCTACAGCAGCGGTGCCCACAAGTTCCTTATGGAAGAGCAAACACCAATACATTTAAAGAAAAACTATTTTTTATTCAAAATTTTTTGTTGTAAAAACAGATACATGCAAAGAAAATACAAAAAATATATTTCATATATTTATTTCATATCATACGTTGAACAAAAACAAAATTGTACATTGATGATCGCGATACGAAAGTGTTGTTGCTTTGCTTTTGCGTGTATACAGTGAAGAAGGACAAAAAAACTAATAAGAAAAAGTTGTTGGTGTATTTCGCATTGAGGTTGCTGAGTGCTGTATGAGTATATTAAAACACACAGCCTTTAGCTAAGAGTATTACAAAAACAAATGAGCATGAAGAGCATAGGGCCTGGGCACCGCTGATCTACAGTATAGTTATGGCTTTGTCCTATCGGCACATTACCATTATTTAAAATACCTTTGAAATTTAGGTAGTTATTGTTTGGTCTTACATACATTTCGAAATAATATGAGAATTTAGATCAACTCTTATTGTGTTTTTGTTTTACTGTTGTATGTATATATTTTTTCTATTTGTTGCCTACCTTTACAATTCATTCTACCCAACTTGATGTTATGTGTCATTTTAAACATTACACAGTGGGACTAGTGTCGCAAGCAAAAAAAAATGTTATTTCAAAAACTTAGTATAAAATATACTTTAAAATATATGCGGCATCGATTCAAGAAAATTGTTTAATTTTTTTCAATTAAATTTCTTATTAATATGTATGTACTAGAGTTGTCAACCGATTAAGAATAATTCGATTAATCGATCAAACAAAACGAAACTCTTGTTCGAATAATTTTAAAATGCCGATTTTCGAATAACGAATAAATCGATTAATTAATGTCAATTAATCGAACAACTTTTTTTAGTTTAAATGCATACGTCAAAAATGTTTAAATTTATTTGTATGATATGAAACAAAGCGAGTACTTTATATCAACCAAATATGTACGTATTATTTTGGATGTTTGCAGTTGTTGTCGAAGTGTGCATTACCTACATAGTAGTCGTGCTATGTTTTGAATGAAACGTTAAAAAATTTTCAAGAATGGGGTTTTTTCACTCTCAGGTAAATAAGTTAGAAATACACTAAAGCCAAAAAATTTAGCTCGTTTTGGAAGTATTTTACCAAGAACAAAAATGAAAAAAAAACCAAGTCACATGTAACAAGTGTCCTAAAGTATACGAAATTGTTGAATCAACAACAAAACAATTAATATTTCTTTTGCAACAGATTTATGAAAACGTACTAAAATAAGAATAAATGAGGGACGTATAAAATTTTTAAATACGTTAATAATATTTTTTAAATTCTGGAAATTTTCCTAGCAATGAAAGTTTTTTAAAATATTCTTAAAAAAGTTAAACTAAAGAATATGCAAATGAATTATACTCCAGATTATTTTATGTTGAAAGTAACCACAATAATTCAGATGAAAGTAATGATAAAGATGATGTTACTAGTAATGAAATTAACAATCTTTTATACGAATTAAATAATTATATTAAAAGTATTAAAAATTCAAAATTCAATATATAAAAAGACTTCAGCGATATATTAGACGATATGGTATATTTTAAAAAATGTAAAAAAAGAACAAATAAAATTAGATAAACTATTTTATGCTCTTCTCACAATATCACCTACCTCGACAATTAGCGAAAGATTTATTTAAAAAACCAAAACCAAAAATCGTTTGAAAGCTAACAAATTTCGTCAACTTTTATTTGTAAAAGATTATTTCTTAAGAACAACCCAAATTGTCTGATTTCACCAAAAAAAAAAAAACATTTGATATTTTTTGACTGAATGAAGCATGTATAGTTGAATTAATAGTTTTATGTATTTTTTTGTTAATAAAAATATTAACTATTTTATTTTTAAGTTTTTTGTATGAAATGTTTATTTTTTGTCAATAAAGTTTTCAAACCAGTTTTTATTCGTTGTTCTCATCGATTAATCGAAAAATTTGTCAGCTTTTATCGTTTGATCGAACGAACAAAATCAATTATTTGAATTATTCGAACAAAGTTGAAAGGCGAATAATTGACAACTAAAAATACATACTCTAATAACAAGGGTCACAGTAAAATGTGAATCTCCCTAATATATAGAGTAAAAACAACAAAGGCGTTAAATTGCAAAGTAGAATACTTTGATGATAACCGAATATGAGTTTGTGTTGATTGTTAGTAATTTTCAACCAGTGATGAGGGAATTTCGTACTAACCAGAATTGTTTCAATATGTAGAATAGAAAATGAATTAAAAAATAATTCTCGTATTCTATTTCTGTTGAAAAGTGTTGATATTCTTCTCAATTAGTATCCGCTTTACGAAAATTGTAAAGATGGACAATTGAACGCTGATGAGAGGTGTAGCGGCCTTATAATCGGTATTGATACGTTCTGCTAAAAACTGATTGTATATATATAATAATATTTTCCAACATAAAAAAAACTCTTAGTAATTTTGAATTTTCAATAATTCTGAACTTGAGCCTGATAATATTACTTTTCATATATACATCAATATAAGTTCAAATAATAATTACGTTTATTCGTAATAATAATAATAATAATAATATAACAATATATTTTTGTTTTTGTCTTTACTTTTTCTGCGAAACAACCTTTTCTATCTTAAAACAACTTCTTACTTTCATTAATCCCACAGTGCAGTAAAGCAACGTCATCACAATAATAATAAGTCATATGTACGTGTGTATATCCAAATAAAATACTCAACACTCATATTTATCTAAGTATGTATTCTGTTTGTTCTTTTTGTTTCTTGAACTATATGGTATCTACGAAATGCTTCTCTCTTTTTTTTTTTTTTTTTGAACATGAAAACATACCCAGCAAAAATGCATCGATTCAGATTATGGATATATTTATGCAGCGTTACCGTTGGTAGCAATATGCCACTTTTTCAAATGACTGGACTTTTTCAAAATGCAGCCAAATGTGATACTTTATGTAATTCTTGCTACTTTTTTATCTAGGCGCATTTACATGAAACCATTCGAGCTGTTTGTACCCCCTCATAACTTTGCTCCTCTTGATCATATTATCTATAATGAAACTTAAAACATAAGTTCTCCCCACAGAGGTGACCTCGCAGTTTAAATTTGTAAGTTCCGTAAAAACTTCCCGAGATATTAAGGTGTGAAAAGTCTATATTTTAGTACATATTCACTGACTCACTGACTGACTCATCAATATTATTGGGCACTTCCAGTACAGATAGAGAGCTGAAACTTGGTACACAGGTAGGTCTTAGTGATAAAATAACCAGAAAAATCTGAAAACGGGCACTTTTCACCCGGAGGGGACTAGGGTGTCCCTTCTTTGTATGGGGCACTTCCAGTATAGCTAGAAAGCTCAAATTTGGTACACAGGCAGGTAGTGATGAGAAATTACTTAAAATGATTTTTTAACGGGCACTTTTCATCTGGGGGACAATCATGCCCCTTCTATTTATGGGGCACTTCTAGTTGAGCTAAAAACTGAAATTTTCTACACAGGTAGGCCCAGATAAGCAATACATATAAATATTTATACAAAAACAACTTAGAAAAAAGAAGTGAGATCCACACAAAAACATAAATGTGAAAATAAGGCCAAGTTCGTATCCAAAAAGTTTCGGCCGTAAAAAGAACTGAGATCAAAATAAGGACCAAGTTCTTGATAGGTACAATACCATCTCATTTCTAGGCAATCGGTAAGCTTGGCAATATTGTTTTGCCTTTCTAATATGGGAAAGAATTCTTGGAAAAATATTGGCAAACTTACTGGTTGCCTAGACAACTAAAAAGTTAGTCACGTTTGTGTGTGTTCTTCTATTTTTGACTTTTGAAAAAAAATGGATCAGAGAATATTGGATTGGGATCCCAACTCTTGCTACAACAATACCATAATAAAAAAAGTTTGGTAGAAAACAAATTTAAATATTTTTATCAAGTAAGACATTAAAGAAAATGTTTAATTAAAATAGTTTGTCAAATTAAAACATTTTATTTGAGTAGGTACTTGAAATTATAAAATAAATTGAATAAACTGAAATTGAGTTTTAAAGAAATGCCACTTTTTTTGTAATCCACTTTTTGGTGCCACTTTTTATTTTCGTAAACATCACTTATTTTTGGTGTTTTTTGAAAAAATCGAACGGTAACGCTGTATGTATGTGTATATTTTGTAATAGTTGTTTTTGTTGCCATTTGTTTTGTACTCAAATTTACTATCAGCTTGAGTTATAATAAAAAAGTATCTCAGTATCTGTTGATTGTTATACAGATCAGTCGACGTTTTTGCAGTATCATATTTTTTAGTGCGTTTGTGCGTAAGATTTAGTTAAATACAACAGATTCAATAATTAAAAAATATATATATTTAGGTATAACCTGTTTATATCATTTTAAAGAGTGTAAAATTCAAAAATAAAATTCCATTTAGCAAAAGGAATAAGAAATTCGTGTACGAGAAAAAATAGCCGGTTATTTAGAAGCATTTTGTAAACGGTGTGAATCTACTCAATTATTTTTTAGTGAAATTCGAAAGTACATATCTTAATTATTGTACTTTGAACTTTGTGAAAGTTCAAGTTTACAAAAATCAAGTGGTTTTTATTGTGTTTTTTTATTTGTTTTTAACAAATTTTTCCTTTTGCTGTTGAACTACATACATAAATCCAATCAATATGAGAGAAATTGTTCATTTACAAGTCGGTCAATGCGGTAATCAAATTGGCTCTAAGGTTAGTATGGATTTGATTTTAAAACCTTATTAAATTTGTACATCGTAAATATGTAAATAATTAATGGGTGTTTATTTTGTTATATGGACTTTAAGAATTTATGCCTCTTGTCTAAATGAGTATTTAATTAAAATTAGTTCATTTTATTTTATTTTTCCTAACCTCAATATTTAATTATAACACATGAGTACATTTTTCAATGTATGTATGTAGCTATTTTTTCCGTCATTACTTATTCATGTTTCTTCTAGTTCTTTCATTTAATTTTTATGAATAGAAAGCGTGCAACTTTCAAACTATTTATTTTTCTTGTTTAATTTCTTGCTTCTATTCTACTCTCATTGCTGATATCGTGTAATACCACTTCCCTCCTTTTTTTTTTTTTTTTTTTCTTTTTGTTGTGCCCTACTCAAATGCAGATGGATAGCGTGATTATAATTCGTTTATGTTAAAATTTGTTGAATTTAATTAATCGTATAGAAATATTAATACTATAAATACACACATATGTAGGTACATATGTATGTACATATTTGCTAAAAATTATGAAAAAATTCATTTAGAATTTATTCCATAAAAATTTTCCAGACAGTTTTGTTGCGGTGATTTTAGAAAAATTATCAGAAATTTTACTTTAATGTCACACTACTTTGGATCTTTTTTTCTCTCTTGTATGTTTGAATGAGAGTGACAGATTCTCTCATTCGTAAATGCATCTTGCCACGTGTTGCATTAGTTCAAGAATGTTGACTGCAATAATTTAGGCGAATAATAGCTCGACTATGGGCAGCAACTGAATTTGCAGTTGTGCTGCCAGCCGGCAACTGTAAATTTGTGGTTGCCAGAAAAGCACTAAATCGAAACTGCGACAGACAACTCTCATCCGTAATATAATTTTCAGCAACAGGTACATCAACTGCCATCCATAATCCACCCATAATAAAATGTCCTTCCCGATGATTGATAACCATTTCGGAAATAAATTTATTAATACATAAGGGTGGCCCAGTATTGAATCTTATTACAATTTAATACACTACAGCAGTGGTATTGAGGCTTCTTAATCTATTTTATATATTTAAGTTGTGGCACAGCCGAACTTTTAAGTGTTCATACATATGTAATCTTCGGAAATCATGCTATGGTGGCAAATTTTTTATTTAATAAATGTTTTTATTTCTTTGGACCATCTGGACTACATACACTACATTTAAGCTGCACTTTTTAAGTACCAATTTGAAATATGTGTTAAGAAATTCATTAGTGGCAAATAGAAAAATCTCAAAAATATTGGACATACGGCATCATTGTGTCTATCTTGCTGCACAACTTTTTCTTATAAGAGAGTACATGCATATTTCTGCTTTTCTTTGGTTCTTTCCGCATTTGTTCTTTTGAATTTTATTCTCTTATACGAGTTCCTATATACCTACTTACATAGATACTTAGTTCTTTTGTTTTGTCATATACATACATACATAAATGTACATAAGTATGTATTTATGTGGCAATTGTTTGTTATACGATTATATTCTTACACAGTCTTATAGGTACCTTAAAAGTGGTTGAAGACTAGAAATTATATTAGAAAATATGTATGTATGTATGTAGGTATGTACCTATTTGTTGCAGCATTTAAACAAATTAAACACGTGATAAAGTCATAATATTATTTTATTTCTGCTCATCAACTGACATTCTAAATTTATTTACTTGAAATTGTGGTTTATTGCCAGTCACAATGGTAGCGTTAACGATAATCAATGAGAGCAATTGAAATGCAGTCATTTTTTTTTTAATTTCAATAAACATCAAATAAGTACATACATACATATGCAGTGCATATACATACATACATACCTATTCAGATTGCGGTAATTACTCATAAGGGAAATTAGTTTAAATTGCTCTTGTGGAATTGCCGAATTAAACGAATAGGATATTTATATTTTTTGTACAACATTAAATGATGTTTGCTGTTGTTGAATTATAATTTCTTGAACAATTTATGTATTTTGTTGTTGCATAAAAGTTTCGTAAAATTAAGTTTATGTTGGTTTAAAATAAATATGTAGGTTTTTTTTATGACATAAATTAAATTCTTTCTCCCATTTAAATCCTTTGGTCACTCAAAATATAAAACTCTTCGTAATCGGTGTGACCATATAAGCTTTTTTTATATCAATTTGGATATTTTGCTATTTATCTTGAAATATTACCTTTCGAACTAAATTAAGTTCCGGCCACACAGTGTGTATATTTACACGAAACCATTCGATTTTTTTTAACCCCCTCATAACTTTGCTCCTATTGATCATATTATCCATAATGATACTTGAAACATAAGTTCTCCCCACAGAGGTGACCTCACAGATTAAATTTGTAAGTTCCGTAAAAGATTCCCGAGATATTAATGTGTGAAAAGTTCATAATTTAGTACATACTCGGTACACAGGTAAGTATTCTTGGTGAGATCAGGTAGATCCTGATGAGAAATTAACGAAAATGATTTTAAACGGGCACTTTTCACTTTAGAAAGGGAAAAAAATATTGCCAAGCTTACAGGTTGCCTAGAAATGAGATGGTATTGTACCTATCAAGAAATTGGTCCTTATTTTGATCTCAGTACTTTTTACGGCCGAAATTTTTTGGATAGGAGCTTGGCCTTATTTTCACATTTATGTTTTTGTGCGGATTGCTTTTACTTATAAAAACCAAACCACAGAAGTTTGTTTTAAGTAGAAAAATATATTGATTACAAAAAATAACTCAAGGGTAACACTGAAATTTGTTGCCACAAATATAGTAGATATTAACATCAATTAGTGAGAAATTCTCGTATTTGTAATTACTTTGAAGCACGTGCTGAACAAGTAGTGATAACCACTGACTGTGGTTGTGTGGCCAATTCTGAATATAACGTTGTTCTGTTCTGTTGTGAATGTTTAATTTAATTTAATATAATATTGACTTTTGTCTTGATTCTTGAAATATTTACAACATCTAATTCTTTATGAGTCTGTTTTTTATAAACTTTAGCTTGTAAAAATCACCCTTGGATAATTTTCTTTATATTTGAAGATTTATTATTCTTTAGAAATGGATTTTTTTTTATGATTTGCAAATTTTAAAGTACATAAATGCACTTGATGTAAGTAGGAAATCATAATTCTAGTATAAACGTTCAGTTTAGTTCAGTGCATTTTAAAACCAACATAATATTAAAATGAAATATATTAGACGTTCGCCGCTCACTGATCTTTTACATTTTTATTGAATACTCGTTGTCAACAAATCTTTTATGATTCTTCGTTAGATTATGGAAAAAAATCTCGCCCGCTGTGACTACCAGACTGACCCAATTGTTTTGTGAAAAATTATTATATAAATTTTGAGAACGAAGTCATATTAGGCGACCTCTCTGCCGCAAGTGATTATTTTCCTTGAAGTTATATTTTTCTTGTAGGACAAAAGCCTTTTATAACATCCAAAGTCGCTTCCATAACTGAAATGTTTTAATATTTTTTAAGAACATCTTGTATAAATGTTTTGAAATATTAAATTCATTTGTATGAGGCCTGGGAAAAAATTAAGATGCTGTGTCCGCAATAATATTGAATGAAAAATTTTTACGAAAAGCACTCGGTTTTTTTTAGTGATTTCCATATAATTTTAACACTCTAACCATTCGTCCCTCTTGTGGAAACATCACCTATTGACATTTTTAATCTACTCTATAAGACCATTTCAGACCGCTATCGGCGATAACCGTTTTAGCTCTCGCAAAATATTATGAAAGTCTCTAAAATAGAACAGATATTTAATTTAAGAACAGAAATACAGATAAAAACTTTCACATAAAAAAAGTTACTGTGCCGCATATGTATAGGTGTTAATTATGCTATAAAAAAATAGTCAAACATTTTAAAGATACCATTAGAAAGCAACTATAATATTTTAGTGTAAGTTCTTCTTGTATTTTAAACATGATCTAGTTTTATATTATTTCAAAATCTAGTAACACTAGTTGCAATATGAATGTGTGTATGTATACATATGAGACTAAGAGGTGCCAAAAGTACTAACTTTTCCACATTTTATCCCCAACAATGTGCCATGTTAATTTCGAAAATAGATTGTAAAAACCAAAAGAACCAACTTATGTTACCGCAAGAAAATGCACTGCATATTAATTAAGAAAAAATTAATAAAAAAAAGAAAAAGGTAAAAAAAGTACCAAGTACTTTCGTAAGTAAAAAAAGTACCTAAAGTCACAGTTTTACTCATTTCAGCCTTCATGAAGTATGTTGATTTATAAAATATTCGTACAAGAATAAAAAGTGTCAATTTGTCCCGTTTTTAGCCCTTCATTTTAATCTGGGCCATATTCGTCCACCAAATGTCGTCCCAAATCATTCAGCGAAATTTTAAAGGGAAATCTACATATGTAAGTACAGTCGTAATTAAATCAGTTTTTCTTATTTTAGCTTTCACAAATTATATTAATTTATAAGTAGAAAAATTTATTAGTACAAAAATAAAAAGTACTAATTTCTCGCGTTATTATTTCTTAAAAAGTATCATACATTTTAATCTGAGTCACATGTTATCGGTCTATGAAATTTCATCTAAAACTATTCAGTGAAGTTTTGAAGAGAAAAAGTACCAAGAGTAAAATAAAAGAAAAAGTACCATCGTAAGAGAAAAAAAAAACCTAAGGTAACTGTTTTTTCTCATTTCAGTGCCCAGAACGTCTGTGTATTTATAAAATATTAGCACGAAAATTAAAAGTACCAAAACTACCAATTCGTCCTGTTTTTTCCTCCTAAAAAGTATTAAATATTTCGGTTCGTGTCATATGCTATCCGTAAAACAAATTTCATCCAAATCCATTAAACTTTCTTTGAGTTATAATGGAACAAACACACAAACTTTGAAATTCATAATGCAAGTAGAATTATGGTTTATGTTTTTATAAAGTAGGGTGCAATTTATGACGTGTTCTTAAGTTCCAACATAAATGTGGAAACAAGTTCACATGTATTGTGTGTATATATGCATGTATGTATAGAAATTTTTAAAAATTTCTTTAGTAATTTTTTTTAACATTTATTTCGAAAGATCGTAAGAAACCTCCTCTATAAAATTAGTTTGAAAAAAAAAATTTATTGTCGTATGAAATCAGTACAATTATTTCATTAAGAATGAGAGAATAAAAATTAAATAATTTCTCTTCTCTTTTTATAATTCTGTGGCAATAAGGAAAAAGTTATTAAGTCAGCAGCTTTAAATGATAAAGTGATTTGATAAAAATTAAATCGCGTTGTACAAAAAGTGGTTCTTCCGTTTTTCGATTCTTTTGATTTTTTAACACATGATTCTGGCCCCCATAAGAAAGTTAATCAATTTGAAATGCAATATTTTATATAAGTCAAATTAAGATTTATATTAGAAAATTAGTTAGAAAAAGAAAAGCAGCAAGTAATTAATTGTGCCAGAACTTCGTTATAAATCGTTCAATATGAATAAACCGTTGAAATTAAAAATTTTGTTTAGCATTGGCTAAACTTATATTTAATATTTTTTAGATTTAAGATTTGAAAAACTTATTGATAATTTAATTTATAATTTAAGATTCAATAAATAATAAAATTATCAAAAAAAAAAAAAAAAAATATGAATAAAATTTTGCCCAGAGATACTTTTGAATATGGCGAATACGATGATGATATTAACTCAAAATGAGCTTATCTCGACTTAAGCACTTTTTCCTTTTTGTCACAGATTTTTTTTTTTCATTTAGTATTACATTTTTTTCTACAATAATAGTTTTTAGAGTGACACACAAATTGTGTAATAATAGTTTATTTTTAAATTGTAATTATCTTATCGTAGTACCATGTTCTTGAACTTTGTTTCTATAGTTGTTTCATGTTTTTTTTAATTACAAAATTCATCAGAGTTTACACCATTGATTCGTTTAACAATAAGCTTTTAAAAGGCGAAATTGTATAGAAATTAAAACCAAAAAAGTGATATTGGTAAAAATATCTTGCAGAAAGCTCTGTCTAAACCAGCCTTTGTCATAAAGAGAACATGTAGGAAATATCAATGTATTGGTGTTTTTACACTTGTAGAAATTGATTGTTACATTTATTTTTTTACTGTAGCCTAACATCATATCAAAAGTTTGTATGCATTCACACTGGATTGAAAGAAAGAATGAACGAATGAATGAATTTACATAATTAAAAAAATTTTCCATTAAAAAATATATATACAAAAAAATTTCTTCCCACTCTACATTCCACATCCAGAAAAATTAAAATATTCGCAGTGTACTATGAGTAACAAATAAAGAGGCTAAAAAAAAACAATAAATATTTTCTTGCCCGCTTTTGCATGTGTTTTGTTCTTGCAAATTCTAAAATAAAGCGACAAATGAGTATGTTTCGTATTTTAGTTTGTCTCTTCTGTTTGGTTCGTGTTGTGTATGTGAAAATGACGATTGGTGCTCGGCCCCTAGGGGCTAGTTTGACGATCAATGGTCTAAACACACAATCCGTCAAAAAAAAAAGAGAGTTTACGCCATGAAGTACCGAATTCATGGTATTGAGTTGACCGAATTCACACAAAATTATTTATATTCAATTTGTAGTAAAATAAAGTGGTTTTGATCATTTTGTTTAACAAAATTTGTCATCTTGTGTCCATAATTTTTAAGCTATTGCTTAGCTTCTACCGCGGGCTTTGAGGCGACCGAATCAAAATAGTTTGAAACGTTTGTTTCTTAAGTCTTTTTTTTTGACACGAAAAAACCTGCCGAGGAAAAAACCTGTCACTAAGTTTGTTTGTTAAGTCTTTTGTTTTGTTTTTTTTTGTATTTAAATCGCCCAATGTATGTTAACCCCTAAAGTATGCTATTGATTTGATTTCATTAAAATACATTATTTACAGAATAACAACGGAGTTATTAAACAAAACTATAATAATAAAATTGCATAAGTTGATAAAAAATGCTATGCAATAGCTTTACCGCGGCAGTCCCCGAGTGCCACGTGTCTTTTTTTTTAACCAAATATTTCTGCGTGCATAGTTACCCATTGTACAAAAATAGTTGACAACAAAGTAATTATTATTATATGAAATGCATGTGTGTATATTCTGGCCAAGGTCGTAAAATGTTCCTCTCTTTTTTCTCAATTATTATTTTTATTAAAAAAATATTTGTTGAGGGCGTCATAATTAGACAGACAATGACTAACCGACTTTCCATTATGAGAACTATTGACCGCTATCTAAGCGGAAAAGAATTATGATGTATAAGAAGTTGTTCTTGGTCTCCTAACATCCTTCTCAATGCCGAATATGAAATATGTAGTGCTACGCATAGATGCATTTGTCTAACTGAGGCGGCTAAACGCAAACTTTCAAGTTGGAAAGGAGAATTACAAAAGTAAAAATACAGAAGTTTTAAAAAGTTTCTAAAATAACACAGCAAACAATTCTTATTCGATATGAATATTTTTATAATAATCTGACATGAATACTTATAGATTTTTAATTCCGATATTCATATTAGATCCATAAACTTTATATATTCTTAATCGTTATAGATATAGATGTCCGTATCTGTTCGTCTGTCTGTAAGTGATTTTGTTTTTCTGGAGCCATCAAAAGCGTTTGAGACTTGGGTCTTGTACTAATTGATCAATATTTATCTTAAGACTCTTCGTATTAAAAAGCAGCAATATTATAAAATCGATTCAGATAATCGATTTGATAACCGTACCGGAATTAAATTCATTTGTACATGACGGTACCTCAGTATTTAACCCTGAATCATCGTGATTAGAATTCAACACTCAACAACATTCATACTGAGGCTTGATAAAGCATCTTTTTTTTCGTTCAAACTCCTTTTTTGTGCAGTGATGGAAGTGAAAATAAATAGAAAAAAGCAAACTTCTCGCCTCACTAATTTTTATTTGTCCCCATAATATATAAAAAAATTTCATATACATAAATCTTTAGCACTCTTAGATGCTCTTACATAAAAAAAATATCTTCTGTCATATTAGAATAGAATAACATTTGAAGTTTGCATCGCTGCTGGTACTCGGAATACTATGCAAAATAGCCTTGAAAAATCTTTGGACTTCTTTTACCTCATAACAGCCATACCTAAACAAGAGTGCAAAGCGGAACGTTTTCTACTGCCTAGCGTTAACGCTGAAATACTATACCTAAACAAGAGCGTCAAAGCTTTGTCAAATTGATAAAAACAGGGTTATTAAAAAATATATAGCAACCCTGATTATGATAGTATACACATGGCCAAATAACACAGGTCTGTGCATATCTACAACAAAAAGCAAAAAAATTCCTCTGTGTTTGTCAAAAATATTATGTAATTTAAAAAACACAGAATGAAAAACAGTGAGCAAAAAACGTAGCTGAATTTATTTTATTACATTTGTTGGCTTTTGCAGCTAACTTCACTATTAAACCCGATGTCACAATCGGATTTTCCAATTGCAAAATGTTGCCGCCGCGTTACCCCGCGTTAGTTCGGGATGCTTCATACAAATTGTATGGGCATGAGAACTTTTGACAGTTAGAAAACGTTTGCCGCTCTTGTTTAGGTATGGCTGTAAGTGGACTATCTGATAGTAAGAAAGATATATTTTTGTAAATTAGTACATTGAGAGTCGTAGGTGCCATAAGATGCACGTATGAATGTACAGTTTTTTTTTTGGCATATTTATCATTATTTTTAAACTTGAACTTAAAATTGTTATACGTATAACTTTCAACTATAAAAAAATTGTGACTTCAATAAAATATACATACCGCATACGAGTACAAAGAGATATTCAACAAGATATCAGTTGCAAGTTGTCACAAATGTCACAATTTAATGTTGACTTTTTGTTTTTACTCAGGACTGTACGTAACCAGTAAAAGCCCACTGTAAAAATGATTTCACCTAAAATAGAGTCAACCAGTTTGTTTTTATTACTTTAACCATAAAAAAACGTGTATTTAAAATTCTATGAAATTTTCAATGTGTTCAGTCGTCATCTTAAATAAATTTTAGATCTGTAAAAAATGTTGAGATCATAATTTTCATTTCATGTGTTTCGTTCTATAATTTTAACTCTAATATTTTTTCACATGAATATGACTAATTTGTAATTTCTAAATATCAGGCGTAAATCGCGTGATGCAAATTGCTGGCATTTATTTATAAAACAACCAAAAACTCTTTTTAAATGGAAACTATTCAGGCATTTGTTTGCTAAATTATTTTTTTTATTTTTATATTTCTGAAAACACCTTTTTAATGTTTATTTTCATATTCATGTACATTTGTGAATAATATTTCGAGCTAAATTAATTACGACGGTATTCAATGTCTGTTGCAAATCTAACTTCAACTCCGTGCTTTTTGTTTGATTGATTTTTATTAAATAATTGCGACATTTTTCATTTATACTATTGCAAGACCATTTGCTGAATACAATCAATATGAAAGCCGAGATTTGTTGTTGGGAGGAAGGCATACAATTTAGAGGTGTTTTGCGGGTTTTGCGGCGTTTTTTCTACTATCGAAAATAAATAGATCAAAGAAATTTCATAAAAACGAATTAAGTGCTTAAAATTATTTGACACAATCTCAGGGTCACATTGTTATTGTATTTGGAGTCATAGAAATTTTGATAAGTGTTACAAGCTTTTTACAAAAGGTCAACATTATTTTAATGAGGGATCTCGCCCTTGATGTTCCAGCATATTAAGAGCCGATGAAAATTTAGAGAAAATTAATAAAATTGTTTAGATAATCGTCGAATTTATTATTATTAGGAAAGTTGCTGAGGAGGTCGGCATATTAATTGTCAATTTTTTCGAAAATTTTGGTCATGAAACGTGTGGCATCGAAATTCATTATAAAAATGTTGAATTTTGACGAAAAAACCTGCCAAAAAACAACAACGTAATTAATCATGGCTCAGCTACCGTAAGCACCAAATTTAACTCCCTGCAATATTTTCCTCTTCCCAAGATTGAAGAGACCCATGAAATAATGACCTTTCGCAAGGATTGAGAAGATGAAAACCTACTCGTTGAAAGATCTCAAGGATATACCAAAAATTTGCGTATCAGAACTGCTTCGAGAATTGGAAGAAAAAAACGCACTCAATTGCAAAAGTATAAAGCGGTACTACTTTGAAGGGGCAAAAATAAAAAAATAATGATGAAATAAATATTCTTTGATGGTGGTATTAGCTGAAGGTGTGAGCGTGATGACTATTAAACACACAATGACCCGGGGCCTGGGTTCAAACCCTGGCCAGAGAAAGTCAATCAACATCATTAATTTCTGTAATGTGGATTAGTGTGGCATTGTATTAATTATTGCTGAACCATTTCAGTGATGAAGGCATAGCAATGGTCACTAAAAAACTGTTCCGACAGCGATTGATGCTGTTCCTAACCGACGAAGGATTAGCAGAAAAATCGGCGAAGTAACATATGGAATGATAGTCATTAGATCCGCATCACATTTATATATTTCAGTGGGACTAACATCATGGCAAGATCGTTCAAAGCGTATTCATGTTAACTGTTTCTCTTATTGTAATTAATACAATTAAAATCTTATTTTTTCATATTATCTTCATACACATCACCTAATTTTCAATATTAATTGATTAATAACCAAGCAATGAGATAAATGAAAATTGATCCCCCATTTTGTATTGCCTCATTAGTTCTCATAATGAGCCTAAGCAATAGTTGTGGTGTCATTCTAAAAGAAAAAAAAAATTAATTTATCCACTATCACCGTGCTTTCAAAAAAACTTTTTCCAATTAATATTCAATTCTGTCATAATATAAATTAACATTTTTGCTTCTCTCACTCTCAATTATGCATTAATTTTATTTGTTGTTATCGCAAAAGTTTTCATATAATTTATTTGCAGAAATCATTTTAATACAAATTCCAATGTTAATTAAGTTTTAATGATATTTATGTCTTTTCACATTTTTCATTATGAGTTTTTGCCATTAACAAATAGTGACAATTTAATTTTTGCACATTTTATTTATAGTGATATTTTTCAATTTTAATCTTATTTTTATTTTTTGTTGCATAGTTGTCGGTCGGGTGTGATGTGAAATGAGGCAAATATTGTCAGTGATGAATATTTTTTTTAATATAATCTTAACTTTATTTTTTGAATGCTACTATTTCAGTTTTAATTGAATAATAAAATGCGTATAAAGTTTTCACATTTTTAATTAAAACTTTATTTGATTTATTATGCTGCAGCCTGAATTATTATAATTTTTTACTGCTACTACTATATTTGAAATGCTACTGTATCTTCATCTGATGAGCTGTGGCAAATTAAGACAATTTTCAAGGTAAAACAAATAACGAAGTACTAATAGGAGGAGTAGCTGTATGGTAAAAAAGAAATTCAATCATTTTATAGGATTAGAAAAAGTGGAAATGGTTATTCCAGAAAGTTTACAGATTTGTGATCCTTTTCTGTATAATTTCGAAAGTTAAAATTTTAAGCGACATTGTCTACTAAGAAAATAACTGATTGGTAATTACATGTTTAATTGATTTGTGGCGAATTAAATTATAAATAGCAAATACGTTGTTGTGTATGTATGTAACGGCTGGGCCGATTTGGAGGCGTGGCACCGCCCTTGTAACCCAAAAAGTTAAATCGCCATATTTTGGGCTTATTTATAACGTTTATTTTATACCGAGGGGGTAGCAAAGCGCATCGGGTATATCTAGTTTTATAATAAATGTGAAAGTATGTATGTTTGTTTAATGCATTTGAATGAAATTTGGTAGACATATTAAAATATTGGGTACTTTTTAAGGTTTACTACCAATTTGTATATTTAGTACTTTTTATTTTTGTTCTAATATTTTAAAATTGACACACTTTCTGGGGCTGAGATAAGAAACAAATTTACCAGTGGTACTTTTCTACTTATGGTACTTTTTCGCATTTAATGTTTTTCTACTCTTGGTTCTGTTTTTCTTGAGAAATCATTTTAATGGATTTGGATTAAAATGTATGTAGGGTACTTTTTAAGGGGTGCAAAAGGACAAATTGGTAGTTTTAGTACATTTTATTTTTATACTAAAATTAACACATTTTCTGGAAAAAAATTTTACTTTAGGTACTTTTCTATTTATGGTACTTTTTTACATTTTATATTCTTCTACTCTTGGTTCTGTTTTTCTTGAGAAATCATTTTAATGGATTTGGATTAAAATGTATGTAGGGTACTTTTTAAGGGATGCAAAAGCACAAATTGGTAGTTTTGGTACTTTTTATTTTTATACTAATATTTTAAAATTAACACATTTTCTGGGAAAAAATTTTACCTCTGGTACTGTTCTAATTATGGTACTTTTTCGCTTTTAATGTTTTTCTACTCGTGGTTCTGTTTTTCTTTAGAAATCCTTTTAATGGATTTGGATTTTGGTACTTTTTATTTTTATACTAAAATTAACACATTTTCTGGGAAAAAATTTTACTTTAAGTACTTTTCTACTTATGGTACTATTTTACATTTTATGTTTTTCTACTATTGGTTCTGTTTTTCTTAAAAAATTCTTTTAATGTATTTAAATTAAAATATATAATAGTTTTTATTGGGTACAAAAGGACAAATTGGTAGTTGTGATCCTTTTTATTTTTATACTTGAGGAGCTGAAATCAAAAATAACTGGTACTTTTGGAACTGTTTAAGGTTTTTAAAAGGGGGAAACTTTGTTTACGTCGAGTACAGTGTAAAATAAAAAAGTTTGAGTTTTGGTACTTTTTATTTTTTTTTTATTATTTTTACAATATACACTGTATGTACATTTTGCTGTGTGTTGCAATAACCAAAAATTGTTAAATAGCATAAAATACATGTGTTCATGATATTAGACTAGTTCTACGAAATATATTGGGAATTATTCAAATGTTGTGTGTTTTTTATACTGAAGTATTTATGATAACAATAAGATCTATTGTTTTATTTTCGGTGGTGAAAAGTTGCCGATGAAATGAATTTTTTTAACAACTTGAAATTTGTTCTCTAATTAACAAAAAGAACCATTTGTGATATTCGATTGTTATTTGTATAGCATATCTTAAAAATTTTGTATATTTTTTTTAAATTTCACTAAGTTGCAAATCAAGGTTATCATAAATTTTGGACAGAATAAAGTAAACTGTTTACTTTAGTTAAAGCATTAATTTCACGATTTATGCGATCGGCTTGAGTAGATTTTTTTTTTTGGTTACCACTCAAAAAACTAAATGCTGATTTGAAGTATTCTTCTCATGTCGGCTGTCTGATGGCTGGCAACAACATTTAAATAATAAAAAAAATTCAAATTTCATTTTATTTATAACATTCATAATTTATAACTTGTATTTATACATAAATTTATGTATTTGAAAATACAGTTAACAATACATATTAAATAAATAGCTTTAAGCTTTATTTTGCATAGTTTCAACTATAATAAAATATTGTTGTAATTGTTGCAAAGAAAGCAGCATAATTTTTTGTTTTCTGGATTAATTTTTATATTTTCTACAGCACTTAACATCTGAATTTCAAATTGTTTTAAAATAAATATTTTTTTTACACTCGATGAAACAGTGCGATTATTAAAGCAGAAGGCAAACATCTGTTTTATGTTAAAACAAAACAGAGATCATGAATAAACAATAGTGAACTGCAAATTTAAAATAATATACTTTTGTTTAATTAACAAACAAAAAAGTTATAATTTTCTGTTAGAAATATTATTAGCTGGCAACTCTTTTTTGATATACAATGTAAATATCGTTATTACTTTTTACTTTTATTCATTCTCTGTAAAAACTCGTTTGTGTGAACATCATTGATATACTTATCAAAATACTTTTTCATGTTTAATAAATAATATAATATTAACAAATAAAATAAAAAACAGGTTATGGGCCCAGGACAAAGTTCTGGCAAATTTTAAGCAAGCAATTAAAGAAAAATTCAAAGAATTTTGTGCAAGCAATTTAATAAAAATTCAAAGAATTATTAATTAGTGGAAATGGCGTCGTTGTACCAAATCGAAAAACTCGATGGCACGAACTATGATGGCTGGTGCATACACATGCGCAGTGTCCTAGTTCATAGTGGTTGGTGGAAACAGGTGAGTGGTGATTCTATCCGAGAAGATTCTAAGACTGAAAAAGAGAGAGACTCATGGGACGCAGACGATGAAAAAGCTCTTGCAACGATCACACTTTGTGTGAAAACATCACAACTAAACATTATAAAAAATTGTTTAAAATCCCGCGATGCTTGGGTACGGTTGGAAGAAACCTACAAACCTAAAGGTCCACTTCAGAAGGTGTCTTTATATAAGCGTTTGATGAACCTTGCGATGTCTGAAGGAGGTAAGATAAGTCAACATATTAATGACTTTACAGAGTTGTCTGAAAAGCTGGCAGAAACGGGAATAGTCATCCAAGAAGAGCTGTTAGTCATAATGCTTCTTTCTAGTTTGTCGGTTGAATATGAGAATTTTGTAGTGGCCATCGAAACACGCGATGTCCTGCCTAATTTATTGACCGTTAAACAGAAAATTCTAGAAGAAGGAGACAGAATAAAACAGAAAAGTGACAGAGAAGAAACAAATAATGTACAGCAAGCGCTTGCGATGAAAACTTCGGTTAAAGACAACAAATCAAAAAAGGATACCAGATACAAACACAACAAAACGAAAGGCAAGTGTTTTAGTTGCGGCGAATTTGGGCACTATGCTAACAAATGTCCAAAAGCAACGAAAAAACAACAACAACATCTACTACATGCTATGCAGACAAAGGAAGCGCGAAACAATAAGAACATACAGTGGTGCGTCGACAGTGGTGCAACTGCACATATGTGTTGTGAACGGGAAATGTTTTCAAATTTTGTTGAGCACACAGAAGAAATCCGTTTTGAAGCTGACAAATACATTATGGCAAAAGGAAAAGGTGACGTTCAAATTGAAGTCAAAGGAAAACAAATTAAATTGCAAAATGTACTATACTCTCCACAATTGAATATGAATTTTGTGTCTGTTGGCCGTGTTGTTGAAAAAGGTTCAACTGTGGTTTTCAGTGCGATGTCTGCTGCAATAAAAAATGCTAAAGGTGAGATAATTATAAAGGCCTATAAACAAAACAATTTATTTCTGTTTGGAAATAATAATCAAAAACTATGTATGGCTACAAATATGAGCCAACTATGGCATAATAGACTAGGTCATTTAAACTATAACTCTATGTGTGATATGGCCAAGAAAGAAATGGTAAAAGGCATGCATTTGAAGGACTGTAATCGAGCAGCAAAATGTAAAACGTGCATGTGCAGTAAAATCAGTGTTGGTGCATTTCCACGTGAGTCAACTACAAGGACAACTGATTTGTTGCAAGTTGTGCACAGTGATGTATGTGGACCGTTTAATGTGAGTTCCTTCGGTGGTGCAAGGTATTTTGTCACATTCATTGACGATTTTTCGAGAAGAATTTTCGTTTATTTCCTCAAGGCCAAAAGTGAAGTTTTTAAAACATTTAAAATATATAAACTACACGTTGAAAAACAGACGGGTAGAAAAATAAAGTGTTTACGCAGCGATAACGGTCGTGAATACGTCAACAAAGATTTCGAAAAATTTTTAGAAAGTGAAGGTATAGCCAGGCAGTTAACAGTGCCATACACACCACAACAGAACGGCATAGCCGAACGGGCCAACCGCACAATAGTTGAAATGGCTCGCTCCATGATGGTACATAGTGGTGTGCAGCATAATTTATGGGCGGAAGCAGTCAATACTGCCGTGTACTTAAGAAACAGATGCCCAACAAAAATTCTTGAAAATAAGACACCATACGAAATTTGGTTCAACAGAAAACCTAATCTACAACATTTAAGAACGTTTGGCTCATATGCAGTGGCATTGAACAAAAACAGAGGTGGTAATAAATTCGGACCTAAAGGCGAAACATTTATTATGGTTGGCTACTCACAGGTAGCAAAGGCGTACAGACTTTATTGTAAACGTAATCATAGCGTGATTGAACGTCGTGACGTATTGTTTAAAGAAGGCGATTTTGAATGCAACACAGCAAAAGATACAACAACAATTACAAAAGCAGAAGATTATTTAATAATTTCGATTGACAACAACAACAACAACAACAGTAGTAACAACCAGCAGAATGGTGCAGAAGAATGCGAAATTGACAACGAATCAATCCCTGAAGTACACAGTAATGAAAAATCAGATGACGATGTTGTAGGATTCGAAACTGCCGAAGATGATGATGAAGATACACAAACAAACAACAATGAGACCGTTGGTACTTCTAGTCGTGGTAGGAAAAGAATTATCCGAACTGGCAAACGTGGTAGGCCACGTAAGGAGCATTTAAAAAATATGGTAAGTGAACATATTCCAAATACTGTGGAACAAGCTTTGGGTAGTGCCAATAAAGAAGACTGGTATGATGCAATGAAAGCTGAAATGACATCATTGAACAATAACGGAACGTGGTCGTTAGTAGATCTCCCTATCGGGGCTAAGGTCATCGATTCTAAGTGGGTATTTACTTTAAAGAAGGATGAAAATGGCAATGTAGAACGCTTTAAGGCACGCCTTGTAGCCAAAGGATGTAGCCAAAGATTTGGCATCGACTACAATGAAACATTTTCACCGGTAGCCCGATATTCTACAATACGTTTAGTGATGGCTCTAGCAGTGCAATGGAAAATGCATTTGCATCAGGTTGATGTTAGATCAGCATATTTAAACAGTAACATTCAGCATGAAATTTATATTCGACAACCAGAAGAATTCATTGATTCAGAAAATCCTTATAAAGTCTTGAAGTTACATAAGGCAATTTACGGCTTAAAACAATCCGGCAAGGAGTGGAACGAGAGGTTGAATCTTGTACTGAAGAAATTTGGTTTGAAGCAATGCGCGAATGAACCTTGTCTTTACAAAGCCTTGATAAAGGATCACCTGCTATTGGTGACAGTTTACGTCGACGATCTCTTAATAGCATCAGCAAATAAGCAAGATGTTGTGGCATTAAAAGAATTCTTAGCAAAAGAGTTTCCCATTACTGACAAGGGTCAAGTACACCACTATCTCGGTTTCGAGGTGGAACGTGAGGGTGAAACGGGCGCAATTTCTATTTGCCAATCACAATATATTAAAGACCTACTTAAAGAAAATAATATGCAAGATTGTAAAGCCGTTGCAACGCCTCTTGATGCAAATTATCAGGTACTGTGTGACAATAAAAATTGTAAAGAAATACCGCAGCGTGATTATCAGGCCATAATTGGAGCATTAATGTATCTGGCCATTACAACAAGACCCGATATTCTTCATTCTGTGGCTAAACTGGCACAACGAAACGTAAGTCCACATTCTGAGCATATGCAGGCCGTAAAAAGAGTTTTACGATACCTTCGTGGCACAGAAAATATAAAAATGACATACAAAGCTGGTGAAAAATCTGTTGAAGGATTTGTGGATGCAGACTGGGGCGGTAATACCCTGGATCGGAAATCTTACACAGGTTTCATATTTTTTGTTGGCAATTGTCCAATATCATGGCAATCAACAAAACAATCATGTGTGGCTCTCAGTAGCACTGAGGCCGAATATATGGCCATGTCAGAAGCGGCAAAAGAGGCTGTATTTCTAAAACGACTCTTGCAGGAAATCGGTTATATGACAGGGGAAGCAGTTATACTTAACGTTGACAACCAAGGCGCAGAGAAATTGGCATCTAACCCAATTTACCATAAAAGGACCAAACATATAGACATCAGATTTCATCATGTTCGAGAAGTGGTAAAAAATAAAGATATCTTCCTGAAGTATTGTCCAACTCACGAAATGATTGCTGATATCCTGACGAAAAACCTGGCCAAGCCAAAACACAACTATTTTTCAAAATTAATGAACTTTGCTTGAAAAAATGTATTTAATTCATTTTGTTTTCATATGTAAAACGTGATTCACATTGAGGAGGGGTGTTAGAAATATTATTAGCTGGCAACTCTTTTTTGATATACAATGTAAATATCGTTATTACTTTTTACTTTTATTCATTCTCTGTAAAAACTCGTTTGTGTGAACATCATTGATATACTTATCAAAATACTTTTTCATGTTTAATAAATAATATAATATTAACAAATAAAATAAAAAACATTTTCAAACAAAAGTAAAGGACATTTGCTAATAAAACAAACAAAAAACCTAAGTTCGAAAACTATGTGTGTTGTATCAAAAGAAGTTGGAATAGTTTCTAAAAACATTCTATTTTATATCACTTCTTCAAGCAAATATTGATAAAAGTATTCCATCGTTTTGCATAGAAGTCTATCGCATACTTCGTACGTAAAAAAATTGATTTAACTTGAAGATCCCTACTCATTAGTAGTTCCATCTTCACAACTGATAAACATGATAAAGCGTCCTTAAAATCAATGTTGAAACGTTCTGATTTTCTTATTAGATTAAAATTTGTCTCTCTTAACTACACTTTGAATTAAGGCTACTTTAAATATGAACTTTAGTTAAAGTAGTGACTTTCAATGCTTAAAAGAGATAAAATCCTATAAACATCTGAATGAAATTCTTTTTTATTATATGTTTCATAAGAAGCCACCCAATGTCGTGGCGAAATATCGCAAACAAATAAAAATTTATATAATTTTTAAAGAGTTTAGGAAATAATTTTTTATTTTTTAACATAACCATCGTAGAAATGATTTAAAATTCTACATTTCTTAATATCGAAACTTGCAAAATTGTCTTTGCTCGAGTTCTGCACTCAAAGATATAAAAAAAATTGTGGAAATTTTACTTAATTTGTGTTCAAAATGTTTGTCGTATGCTGTTGTGTTATGATGTTTTTGTTTACATAAATTCTTTAAGAATGTCCTTGATCTTAGGAAATATAAAATTTTCTCTTTCAAAGGAAATTTGCCATAATAACAAGGAAATATTTACTAAAAACTAGTTCAGTTTTTATCGAAATAATAAGTAAAAATTTCCATTTGCCGTTGGATACGGACAACGTCTTCCATAATTGTATTGTTGGTGTGAAATCTTGCTGCTGCACATTTCTCGTTACCATGTTTCCCACTGTAGATGGCGTTTTCTAAACATACATGTGATACTACTGAGGCTTTTGTTTTGATGTCAGGGGAACGCTGGAAAGTTTGGTGGCTTCTCTTCTCTTTTCTTCGATTTTTTTTTCTTGAGGGACGAAGATAGAATTGTTTTTTTATTTACTGTCCTTCTTCGATTTTGTAGATTATCACTCCAAAAGCACTGCAACTGCAGCATGCTACCTAACACCTACTTTGAAAAATTCTAAATCGATTTTATTATGTGTTAAAATTTTAATTATTGCGTTTTGTTGCGAACATTATTATTGATGGTAAGAAAAATATAATATTCACCATCCTTGTCGTATCGCTGATTATTATATATGAAAGGACAAAGTTTCTCAAAACAAAAAAATCAATTCTTTTTGCTTTGAGAAATATAAATATAAACAATAAGCTATACGACAAGGCTTGTGAATTGAGAAAATATTGCCGTTCAATTTTGTTTGTTTGTGGAGCAACTAAAAATACTACAAATAAATTAAAAAAAAAAGATGACACACAGACCAGTAAAAGACCATAAGCTTTGCCGGTTTATTTAAGTAACAAATAATTGGTCTGAATGGAGCTATTTTTTGTTTGTTTACTATTTCATTATGAAATACCACGTTAAGTGCTAAATTTAACAAATAAATCACACCGTTTCTTTTTTAACTTTTCTCTGAGCCAGCCACGGTTTATTGCGGTATACAGTATATGGCATATTAAGCTAATTTATATTTTTTTTTTTATTTTAATATGGAATGCTTTTCCCATGTCATCTTGCACCAAATATTTGTGACCGAATCTAACAAAAACTAAAATAAAATAAATTTGTTTATAAAAAAAAGAAACTGAACAAAATGAAATAGATTTACAAAAAAAAAAAAAGTTTTAACAAAAGCAAACATACTTGGCGTAATAAAGTCAACAAAATTAACAAGTTATTTCTTGATTAAATATTAAGGCCAAACAACTTAAAGTTTGAAAAGATATTCAAAGAAAAAGCCGTAAGTAACGTAAGTACACTCTCGATCAGATGATTAGAGCCACTTGCATATCGGTTTTTAGTCTTAGGCCGTACTATTTTAAATATTTCGTCGACAGCTAAAATTTCACAACCATTGAAAATGGGTTCTTTAACAATAACTTTGACTATCTAATTAGTGAACAAAGACAATGGCTGATCCATAGCCCATGTAACGAAGATGCCAACAAAATCTGGAACAACGACGTCTCCAAACCAGTAAATGGAGATAAGGGGACACGAAAATGCTACCCTAATTTAGTGTCTAGAGAATACCTAAGAAGAAAAAACAAAAACAAATTTATATAAATTTTTTTTAGAGAACCACTTGGCATTTTAAAATATTTTGCCAGTTATCTTTTTTGATTTATGTTAATACATTTGATTAAGAAAAATATTACTTTTTAATTAACATTTGTGAAAAATTTATAAGAAAAACATTTTCAACAAAGCGGAAAGCGATCTCACAAAACTGTTGGGGAATACTTAAAAGTTATTTCAAACTATGAAAGGAATTAAAGGGGGATGATTCCAACCACTTTATTCTCAAGAGAAGAGAGAAAAACTTGAGAATTGCGTTAAACTCGTCTCTTTCAGCATAAAAAAAGTTGTCAAAAAGCAGTCTCAAGTCGGTAAGCAGCCAAGTATCTCAGCCATAATTATGGATGGTATAAATATTAAGGAATCAGAAGCTCCTGATATTCTTGGCATGGAAATACATTGAGATGTTCGATGGAATGATCACATTTTTCATGTCTCAAAAGAAGCATTCAAGTGTCTCGATTTTTAAGGCGGAGAAGACATAATTCACTCCATCTGTACCCATGTTATGTAACTTTAGTGGGAAGTTCTCGTGGCGAAAATATGTGAAACAAATTATTCCATCGTTTCTCGAAAAGTAAGAAAAAAAAAAGAATCTGTAACTCATGTCGAAAACTTCCAGAAAATATAGGCGATAAGAATGGTAGCCAAAACAATCTACACTAAAGTACAAAATACACTAAAGTAAACGAATATAAACGGCGGCGTCAAATATACAGCCGTCGGCTATACAAGATAATGTGTAGTGCGGCTTTAATGTCTGTTATTGGCAAAATAGTTTTGGAAGCACTTTCTATTAAAAAAATTTTTAATCATTTTTCTAATATTATAAAAATCAAATAATTATTTAACAATTAGTTAACCACGAAATACCAATTTTTTCATTAATTTTATTTCGAATAACATTGTTAAGATGTTACCTCACACAGTACTTCTGTAAATTTGCGAGTAATTTTATTACGTGACAGCTGTTACTCACAAAAAAAACTTACGGGTTCAGTTAAGTGAGAAAATAAACTTTTTGTTTCAATTTGCACGTTTCAATCGAAAAGTGTCTCGTAGCGGGAGTTATTGAACATGGGTACTGATCTTAAAATTTATACCACCTTTATCCGACTAAAAATGTATGGTCCAGTACTTCAAAGTCAATTTTAAATTTACTCGACCGCGTAGAAGCTCATTGGTGACAACAGGGTGGCCATCTCCGTTTACTCACTAGTGCATCGTCGCAATGTGGAGTTTGTTTCGTTACTACAACCATATGTGCTTTTATGAAATCAGGGAACTAGACCATGACATACTTGCTAGAGAGCATGTGACATTCAAATAAGAGGTCATGTTAATGATTAGCGTACTTTGGTTTCTAGTGACGAAAATATTAGAAAAATAATTGTAGCCATTTGGCCCATCCATACACTGATAAAATTAAATGGATAATTAAATATTTGAGTTAAAGTAGATTTTATCCCTCTATAAAATTACTTTCTTTAATTTTGATAATAAAATTATGCTCTTCCTTTAAATGCAACTATTTTTTTTGTTGCATGTAACTTCCAAACGTCGAAAAAAAACTGTATTTAATTGTGGTTGATTGCATGTAATTATTATTGCTTACCTGCCATGACAGCGACCAAAAAAAATTAAAAAAAAAACAATAACAGAAAAAAATCTATGATATATAGAAGAAGAAAAAATAAAAAAAACATAAAAAAATTTTGATATATTAAAAATTATTAATTAAAATAGAAATTAGCATTAAATCGAATGAAAAGAAATTATAGTGTACGTTTCAAAACGAATGCAAAAAAACATTTAATTAATTGGACATTTCAAAACAAAAACATTTAATTGAAATTTAAAACAAACTCTTATCGTGAAATGATTAATCATGTTTGTATTAAAAATTTAAATGGAGTTTTCAAAATTTCATTACCATAAAAAAAACGGAAAAAACATAGAACCCCATGCCAATTCCCAAATAGCGGCAATACTTTAGATTTGGGATATTTTTATAACGAAAATGTGCCAGTTTTTTTTTTTTTTTTTTTATAATATAAATAATCGATGACGTCAGCAGAACACATTGTCTCTAAGTAAAGGGTCTTCCTACAGGGACTTCCGATCTTTTACAGTTGCTAACGGCCATCTACTTGAAGCTACATTTTTTTTTTTTTTTTTTTTTTAATTAGGACCAGCACTCAGGGGATGACCCCTACGTATGCAGTGCATTGTGCCGGAACTCAGAGAGAGGGATAGAGTAGAGAAGATAGATGTTGAAAATGTAGAAGGCTTAACGCTTTTACAACTCTGCTTTGCGCGTTATGTTAATTTGTATAGCAGTGTTGAGGCGTCTCCGGTGTTAGGTAGACGCATTAACTTTGTTAAGCTGTATTGGCAGGCATTTTATTAATTGTTTTACTTCGCCGATGTTTCTGCTAACCGACGAAGGAGGGCAATGTTGTGTACATTAGCTTAGAACATCATCAATCGCTGTCGGAACAGTTTTTTTTAGTGACCAGTGCTATGCCTTCATCACTTAAATATTCCGACAACAATTAATACAATGTCTCACTAATGTACATTAGAAAAATTAATGATGTTGATTGACTTGCTCTGGCCAGGGTTTGAACCCAGGCCCCACGTCATTGTTTGCTTAGTAGTCAACGCGCTAACCACTTCAGCCAACACCACCCTCAAATTTGCCAAATGAGTTGTTATTTATTCAGTCTGTTTTGCCGAATCACCAAACTGATCCTGGAACTGAAGGGTAACAACCATCCTGGATGAATAGTTACTTATCTAAACAAAATTGTTGAATTTGGGACGATACCAATCACTGTGAGATCCAAGATCCCTTACAGGTCACTCTTTGGTATGGATTTTGGTCTGACGGCGTCATCTGTTCATATTTCTTTGAGAACGACGTTGGCTAGGCCATCTCTGTCAATGGCGATCACTATATGTCGATCATTAGAAACTTTTTTTTGGCCTGAAATGGATGATCTGGACACTAACGACATGTGTGCTACGTGGCACACCGCTCATTCCACATGCCATCTTATGTGAAGGTGATGTGATCTGACCACCAAGACGTTCGGTTTGACACCGTTAGACTTTTTCTTTTGGGATTTTCTTAAGTTCTTAAAGCCAACATTAGCCATGTCATCGATCAAATTCAGTATGATTTATGCGCCAGACTCATGGTAAATTGAACATTACGGATGCGTTCTACCCCAAAAAGCTGTGGCAGTCATTCAGAACATAAAAATGTCGATGATAACTCACACACACATTGTTTTATTTAAATTTTATGATAAGAAGCGCTTAATGAAAGACCCTTTATATCATAATTTAAATAAAATTTTTTACTTAAGAAAATTGCTTTCGTGGAATTGCTGTCGTCTTACTAAAACCATGTGTTACTTAAAAAACAGCTGATATAAAATTTTACAAAAAAGGTAACAAATATGCATAAAAAATCTCACGAAGTAAACATAAAAAGAATAATGAAAACAATGTGTCAGCATTAAATTTTCCAAGGCTTGTTTTGCTTCCTTCGAAGTTTTTTGGTTTTTTATTTTTCTTTCAAAATGTCAATGTATGTAATAGAAGAAAGTATGAGGTTTGCAAAATGTTTAAAACATGTATCGTACGTTCGTATGTCTCTGTATGCCTGAACAGGAACTTGCCTTATTTTCCTCATTTACCAACACAAATAGATTTCCTTTTGGCACCCCAAATTATATGTATCAACATGTAGAGAAATAACATCAACAACAACAATAACAACAACACCAACAACAATGCTTTTATATATTTATTATTTAAAAGCAGGAAAGTCTCAATTTAGCTTTTTATATTTTTTTATTTTTATATAAACCACGCAAAAGGAAACATATGCAGCACGTACTAAATTGCAGGTTAAAGTTGTTTCCAACTGATTAGTGGCATATGTGGCCTGCTTTTAAAACAAGTTATGATGTCATTGATATAAAACAATATTGAGAAAAAAATTTTAAAGAAATATAAAAAAATCTGTGTATGTTTTTTTCGCCAATATTAACTTTTAAATTCAGTTTAAATTAAATCCGCACAAAAACACAAATGTGAAAATAATTCCAAGTTCCTATCAAAAATATTTCGGCCGTAAAAAGTACTGAGATCAATGTAAGGACGTAGTTCTTGATAGGTACAATTCCATCTCATTTCTAGGCATTAAAAAATTTAGTGGTCGTGGTACTTCAGATACAAACGAACTTTTTATATATATTACTTCGTAATTTCTTGGATTTTATATTGGTTTTACTGAAAAAAGTATTAAAAATTTGACATGTGAGTGTGGCACCTCCCACATATTAATTTTGATATATTTTGGGGGCTAATTAAGTAAATGACCTGAGTTTAAAAGTTTATCCATTGATTTAGTACACTATTCTTAAAAAAATAAGGATAATATAAGTGTGTAATAGAATAGTTTTTATATATTTTATTTTTGTCTTAGAGCTTGTATATTTGGAGCTCCTAAGACTGTTGATTTATTAATTGAATTATAAACTAAATGACATTGGCTTATATATTAATTATGAGAATAATTCTTAGGGGTACCTTAACATAAGAGTAAAAGAATAGAAATATATATTATTGTTGGGTAAGCATATTTAGCTTCCAACTATTTATGTATGGCATGTGTTTAAAGTCCAGCGAGTGCATACTTAAAAGCAACAGATACTTTGTGTTGCTTATATTTACAATCAAACAAATGCAGTTAATAAATGTGATTCATTTAAGTGCATTGTTCTGCTGCACTTGATTAACCGTACAAGTGTCAAATTACCGACACACAAAATATCTTGCTTGCAGTTTGTCAATGCTTGCATGTTGCGGTACTATTGAATAGCAATGCATACTACACACTGTTGGCCACATGCTACAAGTGGGCGTAACACCATCCACATGTATTGAAAAAATAATATTGGAATAATTTTGTAGGTAATTAGGTAAGAAACTTGAAATTTTGTGTTATTCGTGCGGATTGAACATACGAGGATGTTTGAGGAAAATTTGATTTTAGTTTATGTATTCTGCTGGCAGAAAATCAAAGAATATAGTTTATTCTAAAGCATTAATATGATTAAACTATATACATGCATATGTAATAGTAAAAAGAATTACATTTTAAGGTTAGGTTAGGTTAGGAAGGGTAGTGTGAAATACACATCCACTCGGAGTCCCAATTGGTTCCATTGTGATTCCCTTCATTTATAATTTATTGACTAATTAGTCTCCTTACTGTCCAAGGAGAAACAAAGAGCCGTTATCATCCATCATTCAGCCATTTATTTATTTCCCATGATAAAGCCCCTGATATCCTCAAGGAGGATGAAAGGTTTTAAGAGTATTAGTAGGCGCCTTGACTGGCCATTGCTCGGTTAGAGCGAGGACCAGCATATGGCACTCCGGATTTCTGTAGGATGTGTAGGGATGAAGAGGAGCCAGAAACTATAGAGCATATCATCTGTCATTGCCCAAGGCTGCAACGCCATAGGCAAAGATGGCTGAGCAGACGCTTCCATGAGGGCATTAGTGATATCGCGAAGTGTAAACTTGAGGATTACATTTTAAAGTTTTTAATAAAAGTTAGTGGTGCAGCGCAGCTAATTATTGATAACAAAAAACAACACAATTTCAAATGTAAATAAATTTTAATATTTCGATTCCGAACTATTCAAGTAGAAGAAAGGATTAACTAAATGCTTATCAGAATATTTATTTCAGTGATGTACATGATATTTTTCTCTTTTTACATTTTTTAATTCATAAATTAGACTTAACATTATCATTAGCTGCTGTTAACCATAAATATCGAGATAAAAGTTTAGATAAATGCCATGATAGTATTTGTTTAATTTTTATTACTACAAAAAATATATTTTCTATTGTTCGCATTGTAAAATAAAACAATATTTTATTTATGTAAAGCTGACACTAAATTTGATGTAATCGTGGATGATTAAAAAAAACAGTTATGCTTAAAAATCTGATATTTTCAATAAAGTTAGATTTTGTAGATTTTATTTTTATAAAAAGGTAATTAAAGGATTCCAGAATTAACTGCTGGAGGGTGGTAAATTCATTTTAATGTTTTTTTTTCAAAAGAACCAACAAAGTACAGGATTAAAAACTATGAGATTTTTTGTACGATAATGTTTTTTTTTAGCATAAAACTTATGGCAAATTTTTGACAAAACTCATTCCACCATAATGTAACATACGATACTTAGCAGAGTTACACAACTTGTTTTTAACAGAGTTCGGAAAAATCCCTAAGTTAGTGTACGTTAGTGTACCGTACAATATTTTGCCACGAACAATACACAAACAACATCCAATACAAAAATACAAAGCACACTAAAGAAGAATTTAGTGTTTGTGAAGTTGTACGCAAACAAAATACGGTACACAACTATTGTGAGCTAACGAACATAAACGATAATACGATAACGTATCGAACCGTTTTAGCGTACATTTAGTGTACATTTAGTGTACCGGTTGTGTATTTTTAGTGTACCGATGATTTTTTTTTTTTTTTTATATGAATTTTTTTATTGATGTTTGTGATTGTTGTACACGTACTTACATACATGCTCGTATGTATGTAAGACCCGTGATGTTACTAATACTCGTATTTGTATTCAACCGGTACATTAAAAGTACGCTAAGATGGTTCGTAGTGTTTGTGTTCGATAGCTCTCAATCGTTATGTACCGTACTTTGTCTGTGTACAAGTTGAAAAACAATAAAAAAAATAAAAAAATTCCCCAGCTAGCATCCATTAGTAGTGATAAGTCGCGTATTCTATTTGTATTTGTAATTGTGTATAAATAGAGTATGTCATGACGTTGAAAGAAGCTACCTAACAAGTAGTGAAAAAGCATTTGCACATGAATACTAACAAGGTTTAGTGTCTTTTACCCAAAAACAACGTTTGTTTCTATTCATACAGTGCTGTTGAAAAATCTACAAAAGGGATGTATAAATATTAAATTTTTCCTTTGTTGGTCTAAATATGTCAACAATGACTACCTAATATTTCTCTGATTATAAAAATTTAGGAACTCTAGCCTGTATAAATATTAACCAATAAAAAAATATTTATTTTTTTTCAAGAAATACAATACGTTAGATTCCTGTTTATTTTCGAACGATGGTTTACACAGTTGCGCAAAGCAGGGTTGTATATGCGATAAAAACATTGATTTTTAATAATCAAAACCAGGGGCCAAATCACCGCATACGATATCGAATTAACTATCGTATCAAATAACATTACGATACGTGTCGAATAAGCAAATTATGGCATACGACGCGTCAAATTACGATACATTTAATTCGATATCGTATGTGATAATACCAAAATGAAAAATTTCGATAAATTTTGATCGATATCGTATACGGTGATTTGGCACCAGCACTGGCATTTATCATTTCACTTTTGAAAAGTCATAAAAGATCTGGGGGGTTACTGTGTATTGCGATGCGATAAGAAAACTGTTCACATTTGTATCTTATTTACATTGTTTTCGCATCGCATTTGCTTTCGCATCGCAATCGGTTTTTTCAGTTACACTGAGATTTCTTAACCCCAGTACTCTTTGACTAAAACACATCCTAAGTAAACAATTTGCAGAAAAATTTAAACGAGAAATTTATTTAAATTTATCCATAAATTTGATCGAAGATTGGTAAAATTGATATCATGAGGGTAAAATTTATTTATTAAAAAAAAATTTTTACTTTATGAAGTTAAAATAAATAGTTTTTATCCTACTTTCCATTAATTTTAAATCAGTTACATGTTATCAAGGTTTAATTCCATCGATATAAGTACATTTAAAATTGGCGCAGAAAAATGTAATTTTCTACGAATAACAAGAATTCTATAAAACAAACTCTCATTCAATTTATTTTATATGCGAAAATAAAAAGATAACCTCATTATTATTTATGCATGTCCATTTTATATCTAATTCGTCGATATGATTTTTATTTTTATTATTTTCAATTTTAAATTTGAATATTAAAAACTTCATTCGTTAGAGTTTTAATAGTGGCAACTGTGATCAAAACTATCAATATAATTTATTTAAACTATTTGTTATTTAAGTTTTAACTATATTTTCATATTAAAATATAATGGTACCCTACAGGCAGAAGTATCGAAAAACAAACGCGAAAAATTTTAATGTGCCAAACTTTCAAAAAATTAGTTTTAAATGTGCTTCGTTATCAAAATTTCATTAAAAAAAATTTAATAATAAAAAAGATTTCATTTCAAAAATTAAATAAGAAACTGTTATAGGGATACTACCAACATCTATTTTCCTAGTAAAAAATATTCAAATTTTCAAGTTTGTTTGTATTTTTTAACCAAAATCTATGGCACAACATTTGACAATATATTATGGCTCTTCTACATAAATAATAATGATAAATTCCTTTTTTATCAGCATAAATGCATACGCAACATGCATTATTTGTGCATGTATGCATGTACGAGTATGCACGTTTTTATTTATGTATGTTTGTGTGCATATTTTTATTTGATTTTAAAATGATTAAACAAAATTTTTTTTATAAATTATTAAATTTTTCTTCTTTACTTTTTGCTGTGCCGAGCTTCTCTGCTTTTTTTTTAATAAATTGCATGTTGGTTTGTATGCTTAAATCTATGGTTTTTATTAGTTTCCAAATAAATATGTTCTTTATTTGGTTTAATTTTTTAAAATTATTAAAGTTTATTTTTTGGTTTCTTCTTTGCAATAAACATGAAAAAATCGTTTAAAACAAAATATTTTTGTATGCATCAAATGCTTTTAATAAAACTTTTTAATTTAACACGCTTCATGTTCTCAAATATTAAAATAACAACAACAACAACAACAAAAAACAATCATGCATATTTCATTTAATATTTTACTTTTGAAAAATGACACATAAAAAAAGTTTATTGCATATTTATAACATTTAGGAAAATTATTCATTATTATTGAGTTCAGCAAAAACAAAAAAAAAAAAAAAAAATACCACAATATTAAATTATTGCTATAGTAAATGTGCGGTATTATATTTTACATAAATGAATAGCCATTTATATAATCGCCTTATTGCTGATCTCAGAGTCTCACTTAATATATAAAAGCTTTTATTTTAAGTCAATCGAGATATTTGTTTTTTTTTCGCAAGAGCCTGCTTTGTGGAGTATGTGGATGGTGGCATGTTAACACTAATAAAATGTGTAATAAAACTGTTTTTGGCTGGAGTGGTTACCGCTGTAACTACTAAGCAAAATGTGAGTTATGACCAGGGTTCAAACCCTGGTCAGAGCAAGTCAATCAACATTATAAATTTCTCTGATATACTTTACAATGCCACAGGTATTAATTGTTGGTGGACTGTTTAAGTGATGAAGGCATAGCACTGGTTACTAAAACTGTTCCAACAGCAATTGATACTGTTCCAAGCTAATGTACACCACAGAGCCCTCCTCGTCGATTAGTAGAACCGTCGGCAAAGTAAAACAATAAAAAACTTATAAGTATTAAGTTTTCTACAGTTTCAAGATCTATCTTCTCTATCATATCCCTTTGCCTAAGTTCTGGAAAAATGCGTTGGATAAGCAGGGGTCATCCCCTGAGTGCTGTTTTTATAAAAAAAAATTACTATAAGTAGTGTCGCAAGTGGCGAATTGTCATCGCTGCCTAATTAGCTCCATGAGAATTATCGATATCGATAACTATGGTTTGACTACTGAGAATATCAAACTGTAATGATATATCGTTTCAGTAGGCTTCACAATTCATTATGAATCGGTTAAAGCCAGAACAACGCTTCTAAATTTGAGCAGATATTGATCGCTTTTGAACTAATTTGTTTCTTCTCGCTTCAAAACCACCAACAAAACAAAGAAATTTGGGTACCGAAGAGAATATTGCGGATATAGCGTGAAGTATTTAAGAAGACACCGAAATATCGATTAGGCGTCATACTCGAAATGTCAAAATGTTAGGCTACGTACCATACAAAAAATTACTTACTGCCTATTTCGGTCCTGCGAAAGACTTCGTTCGTTCGTACAAATATATTTATAACAAAAACAAAATTTTAGAATTCACATTCAGTTTTAACTCTCGCAGTGTACAGACGCATTTTTTTTATAATCCAATAAGAGTGATATGATTTCTTAAAAAAACACACTTATTGTTAAGGAAATTCAAAAGTTTTTTATTTAATGTGAAGTACAATCGATACAATTGAGTTCTAAATGAAACGTCATTCAAATGGCCTCCACGACTTCTTCTGCAGGAACGAATTAGATGAACCCAATTTTCGAGCACCTTTTCCACTAAATCAAGTCGGTTAGCAGAAACATCGGCGAAGTAAAACAATTAATAAAATGCCTGCTAATATACAGCTTAAGAAAGTTAGTGCGTCTACTTAACACCGGAGGCGCCTCAACACTGCTATAAAAAATTAACATAACGCGCAAAGCAGAGTTGTGAAAGAGTTAATTAAGCCTTCTAAATTTTCAACATCTATCTTCTCTACTCTATCCCTCTCCCTGAGTTCCGGCACAATGCACTGCATACATAGGGGTCATCCCCTGAGTGCTGGTCCTAATTAAAAAAAAAAAAAATGTCATGAATTGCACGTTCAATATTGACTTGTAAAGCTCGAAGAGAGTCTGGTTTATTTCGAAAGACCTATGACTTCAAGTAACCCCACAAGAGAAGAAGTCTAATGGTGGTAAATCACAACTTCTTGGAAGCCATTCAATATCACAATTTCTTGAAATAATCGAATCTCCATACTTTTCTCGCAATAATTCAATTGTTGCATTTGCTGTGTGGCACGTATCCCCTGGATCTTGTTGGAACCAAATGTTGTCGAGATCAACTTCTGCCAATTTCGGCCATAAAAAGTTGGTTATCATCGATCTATACCGCTCTCCATTGACAGCAACGGTGGTACCAGCTTCATTTCGAAATAAGTACGGACCGATGAATCCACCAAACCAAAAACCACACCAACTGTCAATTTAGGTGAATGTAATGGTTTTTCATGAATAATTTGTGGATTTTCTTCGCACCAGAATTGACAGTTTTGTTTATTTACCGCACCACTCAGATGAAAGTGAGCCTCATCGGAGAAAATGAGTTTCTTAAAAAAATCGTTTTCAAGTTGTTCTAAGTCAAAATCAGCAAATTCACGAGGTTTACGGTGGTCTTGGTCAGTTCTTGAGTGAGAAGAATCCAAAATCAAATGCTTTCTCAAAATCCGCCAGGTTGTGGTTTGAGACAGTCCCAATTGTTGAGAACGTCTTGGAATCGACAAATTGCGGTCTTCAGCAACACTTGCCTGAACGGCAGCAATATTTTCATTATTTCGAACGGTTCTTCATCTTATTGGCACTAGAAAATTATGCAAAGAAAATGTAAGCTCAAAATTTTTAACAATTCGACGATTAGCGAGCACACTTGGACGATTGTAACGACCATAAAATGGCAAAAGCGCACGAAAAATTGTAATTGGAGACAGATTATTTTGATAATAAAACTGAATAATTTGTAAACGTTGTTCGTGCGTATATCTCTCCATGATGAAATTGTAAACACTACTGAATACAATGAAAAACAAATGACAGATCATGACTTATTACAAATGGCCGAAACGTCACTTCAAAATCATATCATCCCTATTGGAAAACCTTTATATCGATAACAAAAACATAGTTGGCTGAGAAGAAGGAACAACCTGAAATCCAATCATTGGCTGGACTTGTTATTAACGATCTTAAGAATTATGATTTGCATGAACTATGACATATTTGGCACTTGCGAACGCATCCGTCCGCTGTTCGAGCTTCCTTTTAATTAACATCCAACCAAGTTTTTAAGTAAATTTTACTTTTTTTATCACCTGATTATTTTTTTTTTAATGTATTTGTCTGTAACACTTCCACTGAAAAATTATCTTATATTATTTAAACATTAAAATTTTCCTTACGTCTTCAATGCCTGTTAAGCCAATAAGTATAACATTATGTCAATGTATGTATGTATGTATTTGTTTTGTATGTATGTAAATTTACATAAATTTTGCAACAATTTTCTAATTGCGATTTCAATAATTAAGTTTAACAATTATGTTATTATTTATTTGACATTTCTATTGATTTAAGTAATGTGTATTGACATCATCTACTCATTGGATGGACATCTACTAGTTGGAGATCAGACCATAATTATGATAATGATTATAACGAATATGATACAAAACAATATGCAAAGATAAATTCCATAGCACAAAACACTGCGAGACAAAATTATTAAAATCACAAAAAATATTGCAATTTATTTTGTGACACTTCATTGAATTTTACAAATTGATCATTTATTGAGTAAATTTCAAGTGATAGGAATATACTTTATGTCCTGAAAAATTTATGTTTCAAAGGATATCTCTAAATAAAATTGAAGGAAATCAAATAAATTCATTTGAAACTCAAAATAATTAAACAAAAATATAAATAAACGGATTCCCTTAAATTAAAAAATAATTTGCTTTTATCCTAAAAGGCCTCAAAATGAAAAGTACCTTTTTTGGAATATAACCACGGTTGCTGAAAAAGTTTTGGCGTATAACTTTTTATAAGTTTTGCAGAGACTTAATTCTTCCATCTTTAATGTCGCAAACAGAACCGGCAGTTTTACTTTTACAGGCAAGTTAAGAAAACTGAAAAAAAAAATCGGTCCTCAAAGTATAAAACTGTATAATTGATGAAAAATATGATGCAAAATATTGAAAATTTCATGATAAAATAACTTTTTTTTAATTTTAATTATTTTAATAACGCTGGGTCTGGGAAAATATGATAAAACATATTTCCCTGAAGAATATTTTATGCTGTGGATGGACATTTTTTTAGTAAGAAAAAAAAAACACTAATGTAAAGGACCTTTTACAAGTAGCAGTCTTTAGTCTAACTTTACAACAACTTCATAAAAAATGTTATGAAATACTGAATATTAATGGCGACTCTCACATAAAATTTTATGAATTAAAATGTAATTCTTCTATTGCAACTAACTTTTATAGTTTCAGGATTAATAAGAAACAAGCGAATCCCGTCGTATTTTTTTTATTGTTTCTTTATTGAAAATATCAATAATTATTCAAAATCTTTAATATAAAAATGTTAATTAGATGCTAAGCCAATGCTAACACAAAATTTTTAGTTTCATCGTTGGATTTTTTTCTCGTCTTATGTGTCTTGTATTGGACTGAGAGAAAGAGTATCAATATTTCTCAGCCGAAAATGTCCTCTATAACTTAAAATATTTCACACAAGTGGATGTGGGTGCAACTCAAGTTTTTTTAAATTTATTTTGTCACGTGTTTTGAAAACACAGTTTCCACTTGCGGAACATCAGGATCTTTATGAATTCGCCGATTTGTGACATACCAGGGGACTGCTGTGATTTTACGGAGAATATTATTTTGTCGTCTTTGAATTTTTTTCCACATTATATGTCGAGGCAATGCCTGTTAACAAGATTCCATAGGACCATATTGGTTGTAGGATCTCGTTGTATAAAAGAAGTTTACAATCTAGGCTTAGCGAATTTATTTGAGCTGCTTTTAATATTATTTGGATCAGATTTGCGACTATGTGTCATTTCCATATACTTTAGTCGGTTTAGCCGGGCATGTATTTCACTGTAAGCCGTCTTGCCAACATTCTCTAAATATTCTTAGTGTACAGTCAATTTATTCATATTCACACACATAAGTTTTGCGTAGCACAATACAGTTTTCATGAGTATGAATATTTACATAAATTGTATCACTACAATTTATTGTCTAAACTATTGCAATTCAAATACAATGGATTTTCACATGTTGGCACAGACAAACACAAAGATAACTTCATATGTTTGTTGCTCATTAAGTTAGTACAACAGTTTGTAGTTTCTAAAATGATTTGAACATATGAACACAGTCTCGCATACATACTGCAAGTTGTTACAATAGTAAAAGTTAAAACATCTTTAACATATGTTCAATATATGCCATCAATAATACAGTACTACTAGTTCACAAAAAAAAGAGATATGTTTTGTAGTTATACTAGTAGAGTCAATGGCCGACTCAATTGACGGTATTCTAGATGTGTATAATTGATTTTTAATGTACAGAGTGCATAAATTATTATGAAAATCTTTAAAAAAAAAGCAGTGAAAACTTTCGAAGCAAAATGGTAAAGATCTACTCGTGAGTAGATTAGTCAAGTGCGTTTTAAATAAATGCAAAGACGTAAACAAACTACTATAGACCTATTTTTATTTCTTACACAACTGGATTATATGTCATAAGTTAAAGTGACGAAGTTTTAGTGTTACATAAATAAAATGATATAAATACATTTAAAAATATTTACAAACATATTAAATTTTTATTTACTCATCATTTGTAACATAATTATTATTTACAATATTAATTTAATATTCTGTACAAATTCATTAAAGTATTTCAATTATAAATGTGATTTTATTATATTATTTCCTTGTGAAACCAACACTTTATAGTTTTAGTTAAATATGGTATCGGCTTCCTTTGTATGTGTGTGTGTGTGTGTGTGTGTGGGCGAGTTAAAATTACTAACTAAATTTAAACTCGGTCAAACACACATACACATACACACTCATACATACATAAACTTTGATAATTTAACTTGAATCACAAAAAACAATACGTATTGTACGCACAAACATACACACATATATATGTACATACAAACAAATATACATACATATGTAGATATAATCAATTTTACAATATTTATAATATTTCATAAATGATCACTGAATAAAATTAATAATATTTCCATCAAATAAACTTAAACTTTAACATGTGCACAAATGCAAATTTAAACAATCATAACTATTATTGTACAGAGTGACAAAACATTAAAGTCACAAAATTAAACAATTTTATTGAATACTTAAAAATTGTTGTTTCTAATAAAAATTTTCTTTTTTATCCAAATAATATTCAATTTAAAAACCTTAACTTCCCAGCAAAATCTTACGTGACAAGAAAGTAGTTTAATCATACATATGTTCGAATGACTACGAAATTGTTCGATTTAGGTGAAACATGCATGATTTTAACACAGGCGTGACATTGGATATCATGTGTTTATGCACCAATTTAAATAAAAAGCAATACTTCAGAACGCATGAACTAAACCAATGCAAAATCGATGATTTAGATACGTTTTTTCATTGGTAAAATAAATCAGTTCTAATACGTGATAGATATTTTGCATATGAAATCATTGATAAATTGAATGGGTTTTTCAGGAGTTCGACAATGACAATTACAATGAAATCTATGAATACATTAAGAACGCATTATAAAAAATACATTCTTAAGAAGTCACTTCAAAAATCACTTCATTTAAAATCCATTCAATTTTATTTTGATGGGTTATTTTATTTTCCATAATTCTTGTATAAATTACGTTTGTTCACATTTAAATAAGTTCGAATGCATTACATGCACTTGATAATTAATTTTGCCTTAATGAAGCCTATAATTTTGCCTCTATTATTATCGTCATTGGCATCATCAGCAACCAATATACCAAATACTAGTAACAGCATAATAAGTACATAATAAACACAAACAAACGCATACTCACGCTAATGTAAACACTGAGAGTAAGCAAATCTTAAAAGAAAATTAACTAACAGTTAAGCCGCGCCTCTTATAACTACCCTGTAAGTAATATTGATTGCGAAATAAGTGGTAATAAACACAAACGACATTTTCTGAGACCAATTTCTTCTAATTGAAAATTAAATTTTAATACAGTAGAGTTCAACAGTTGCCTTTAATTGATGTTTTTTTTTTTTACTTTAAACACTTTCTAAAAATTTTTTTGTTTGGTTTGGAATTTTTTTTTTTTTTAACTATTAAATTCCAGAAACTTTTGTTAGCTACTGTTAAACAGCGAAATTTCATTTTGAATCTTTTAGGGAGTTGACAATAAAGCGTTAAGAAAATTATTTAACTATTGATTAGCAACACTTTGAACTTCATGTCGATATGGACACTAACAATCTAATCTGTTCCGACAGCGATTGATGCTATCCAAGCTAATGTACACAACATCGCCCTCCTTCGTCGGTTAGCAGACACAATTAATAAAATGCCTGCTAATACAGCTTAACAAAGTTAATGCGTCTAATTAACACCATAGGCGCCTCAACACTGCCTTAAAAATTAACATAACGCGCAAAGCAGAGTTGTGAAAGAGTTAAGTCTTCTAAATTCAATTTTCAAGTTTCTCTTTAAATTAATAAAAAATAATAGAAAACCAAATAAAAAATAAGAATTTGGCTGAAGTGGTTAGCGCGTTGACTACCAATCAAACAATGGCTTGGGGTCTGGGTTCAAACCCTGGCCAGAGCAAGTTAATCAAAATCATTAATTTCTCTTATATACAATTCTTGAGACATTGTATTAATTATTGTCGGACTATTTAAGTGATGAAGGCATAGCACTGGTCACTGAAAACTGTTCCGACAGCGATTGATGCTGCTGTTCCAAGCTAATGTTCGTCGGTTAGCAGAATCATCGGCGAAGTAAAACAATGGGCGCGTTCAGCAGACGCAGTTTGCTACACAACTGTTGCTTAACAATCTGCTGCATGCTTTGATTACTGAGCGATGAGCAAACATTTTGATTGAGCGCTCACTATTTTTTGAAGCAAAGAAAAAGTACGATACCTTACATAAAATTTGATATTCCACTTCAGTTTGACTTTTGAATCAAATTTCATAATATATTTTTAAATTTTAATTTATTTAAATTCACAAAAAAAAATTTGAAATATTTTTACATAATAAAATTCAATAATTTTTATTGAAAAGTCAAATTTTTTGATATATTTGACAAAAAAGTGAGCGACCGTTCAGAAAAATTAATCAAATCAAAACATAACGCGCAAAGTAGAGTTGTAAAAGAGTTAAGTCTTCTAAATTTTCAACATCTATCTTCTCTACCCTATCCCTATATCTGAGTTCCGGCACATTGTACTGCATACGTAGGGGTCATCCCCTGAGTGCTTGTCCTAAATAAAAAAAAAAAAAAAAAAAAAATACATACATAAACATCTCGTGTCATCGTTGTGAACTCCTCCGAAATGGCTCGACCGATTTTAATAAAATTTTTTATGCATATTTCGTAGGTAATAGATTTTGTTTTAAAGTATATTTTAAACCGCTATGGGTACGACGAGATGAGGGAGGGGGCATTTCCTGTATTTACTAAACTACTAACCCAATTCGTATTTCAAACAGAACAAAATTATTTTTGTTGTTGAATGAAAGATGGCGCTACGTCCGCCTCATTTACGAGAAGCGTCGCATCATATTGACAGAAATATGGCGCTACGTCCGCCTCATTCACGTGAAGCGTCATCGTTCGTATTTCAAGTAGTATAAAATTATTTATGTTGTTAAAGGACAGATGGTGCTACCTCCGCCTCATGCCGTCGCTCAATTTCAAATAGTCAAGCATAAAATAGGGGGTTGATGAGTGGTGAGAATGGTACCCCCATATAAAAAATTGCTTCCGGGCGAAGCCGGCACAATCATCTAGTTTAATTACAAAAAGTAAGCGAAAAGGATGAGAAAATTACCTTCAAGTTAACAAAATTATTACCTGCAGAACTGAGTATTTTGACAGAATACTTTATTTCGTTGAAGTAAAAAAACTCAAAATAAAAAAGGAAAAATATTAAGTTGAACATAAACAAAAATTTTTTTTGGAATAATTCTTTGCTCTACGCATATTTTCGAATAAAAAGAAGAAAATAAATGTTAAGCTTTTTCTTTCAGTGTAAAAGAACACCACTCTCGTTGCGATTATTACTTTTGCTCATTAATTTTCCAATCATTTTGTGCGAATATATGTGAACATATGGAATCTTTGTGCAATGCATGATTATTAAATACATACACATTTTGCACATTGGAACTTAAAGTAGATTTTATAAATTATATTAAAAAAATTGTAGCTCTTTAACTTTTTACGATTAGGAATTTAAAGTTTCATAGCTTATTATATAAAGAATTATTTTTCAGTAGATCCGCGACGAAAACCCCTGGCTTGTGATCTATAAATCAGAGCATTTCCGAAAGTGCAAATTTAGAATTTTTTCTAGTTGGTTTTCAAGTTCTAACAGAAAACTTTTAACACGTCGCAATTAAGCGAGTCATAGATAAGGCGAGACCGTAGAAACTAATATAAAAAACGATTCTTTTCCATCCGAGGCATGAATATGGTGGGGACAACACATCTTCAATGCTTCCGGTAAGTCTTAAAAAGTCATATCTACTCATTGATTTATAATGCAGTGAATGATTTTTTAAGAAGGCAAAAGTTCAGTTTTCAATTTTAGATTGGAAATGAAAATTTTTTAACATGAGAAAATATAAAAGCAGACATGAGAAGTCAAACCATCCTCGGGCACGTCATCAGCAATGCCCTTCAATCTACTTGTGCAAATTTGTAGTGTTTTCTTCTCTACAAAAAATAAAATTTACCTTTCATTAAATTGGTCAGTATAATGATTTTTAGAAACGTTCTATCGATTTTTATTAAATCCCAAAATAATTAAGAATACTAACTCTAATCCAACTGCACTGCATGAAATGTTCTCTCAGTTCTGCACTTCAAATAATTAATAATCTTCTGAAAAGGTTACTACCACTGTGACTTGACAATTATTTTAATATTCTAACCAATTTTAATATAAATATAACTAAACAATTATGTATCTTGTGGAAAATAATGAAAAGTTTAAAATTTCAATAATTGACTCTTTTATGATGCCACAAATATAATTTGTTTAATGCAAAACAAGCGAATACAATTTGCAAACACGTTTCTATTTCCTCATAATTAGCTTTCAGTGCTTGCAATAATGACCCATGACACACAGCCAAACACACACACACGCACACACCCATGTTATATAAAATAAATTTAGTGCATAAAATTTTCATTTCAACCGAAAAACTATTATAAAGAATGAAAGAATGAATTAAAAAATAAACAGAAATTAATTGTTCCAGCCAAAATAACTAAAACTAAATGTTTTCATAATATTTTTTTCAATCTAATTGATGCCATTATTTATAAGCACATACATACATACACATAGACATATAGTTATGTATGTACGTACATAGATTTTGGTGGTTTGTGTTCAGTATAAAACAATTGCAAATACGTTAAAATTTGTTATTATTAAATATCTCTTTTTTTTCTGTAATTGTTTTGTTGATTGGCAATAATTAAAATTTGATTTGGTAGAAAGTATAGAAAAGTTTACTTAAACATTTAGACCTTTTTTTTTATTTTATGTGTAAATAATTATGTGGCATACGACTGATGACAATTTGTACTCAGTGGGGATGTATTTATAATAAATATTTTAGCTCTTGAAATTAAAACTATTTAAATTATTTTGAGGTTTGTTTTGTTTTTTTTTCGAATTTAAAACAAGTTAAATTGTTTTATTTGGCAGTAGCGATACTTAGTGATAAACTATTTACTTTAATATGTTTTTCACTTTGGTAAGATGCATATTGCAAAGTATAAGACTGGAATATTTTCTCAACAGCAGAGACTTTCAATGCATTTTCCAGCTTTTGCTAAAGTGGATGCAATTATTATGGAAAAATTCACACTTTTATTTTTACAAAGATTTGCAGAATTCAGTCACATTTTGAAGAGGTAGAAAACCTCTTGGCATATGCAGCAACATTAAAAAATCATTTGAGAAATGTGGATGAAGTCGACTGATGATTTAGCATAAGCTCCATGTTTTTTTTATAAATTAATGAATAATTTATAAGTTAATGAATACAGATTGTAAAATTTTTAAAAAATATTTTTATATTATTATTATTACGAATAAACGTAATTATTATTTGAACTTATATTGATTTACATATGAAAAGTAATATTATCAGGCTCAAGTTCAGTTTTATTGAATTAATGAAAATTCATAATTACTAAGAGTCTTTTTGTGTTGGAAAATATTATTATTTATATCCAATCAGTTTTTAGCAGAACGTATCAGTAAAGTGGATACTAATTGAGAAGAATATCAACTATTTAACCAGTTTTCAACAGAAATAGAATATGAGAATTAATTTTTAATTCGATTTTTATTCTAAAGATGGACAATTGAACGCTGATGAGAGGTGTAGCGGCCTTGAAATCAGTACTGATACGTTCTGCTAAAAACTGATTGGATATAAATAATAATATTTTCCAACACAAAAAGACTCTTAGTAATTTTGAATTTTCATTAATTCAATAAAACTGAACTTGAGCGTGATAATATTACTTTTCATATGTAAATTTTTAAAAAATTTAAAAATTTTAAAGCAAACGAAAGGAAACCTTTAAGAATATTTCCCTAATAATAGAAATTTCCTCATTAAAATTATCCATGAAAATAAATTTTAATTAGTTGTGATGCACAAAAGTGAAAACTTTTACCAAAATCTGATTTTTATTTATTATCAAAACATTTTTATTTGTATTTGGTCAAACATACATACGGAGTATATTTTATCAACACAAAACCACAATGAGGGAGAAAAAAAACAATGCAACTAAATGGGAAAATAAAATAGAATTCAAATCTTTAATTACAAATAAATGGATTTTATTTTTGGCAAACCATAAAAATGAAAACCAAGATTTCACACATGCAATCAATTGATCATTCGACAATAAAAGGAATAAATTTAACGCGCCTACAAAATAAACGCAAATGTGAACAGCGTTCCCGTTTTTTTTTTTTTACTTTTAACCACAATTTGTGATTGTTTTTCGCCCTTCTGCTGTTGTGCTCTTTTTTCTCATTTTGGTTACTTTTTTTTTGCAATTAAAAATTTATTTTTATCTGATATACGAGCTTTGTACAAAAGAAAAGCTGAATTTTTGAATTTCGCGGGCTGTGTACGAAATTATCGAATTTTTTTTTTTTTTTTTTTTTTTTGTTACGTTGTTACACATTGTTAGTCATATGTTGGCATTATCAGCACATTTGGATTAGTAGTTTGCTGAGGACAACTGTAAAGGTTAGTCACGTTAGTGTGTGTTCTTTTATTTTTGACTTTAAAAAAAAATGGATCACAGAATACGTATCAAAGTTTGCGTTAAAAATGGAATAAACTGCTCCAATGTTGACTGTGGCATTTGGCGCGTGCATTTTGTCTCAACAAATTGTTTCTTAGGTGTACAAGCCCTTTACAGTGGGCCGGGAAGATCTTGATGTCGATGAGCGTCCTGGAGTTGCAACCACGTCGTATGTATGTGTATACCTTTTTTAAATGTGTTCTACAAAATACAGGTCCTGAACAGTTTTTACGTCAGCAGATATCAATTTTGCAGCGACTGCAAATTCTCTTATTCGCAGATAAAAAAAAAAACAAAAGTAGATTTTAAGGATAAAATAAGAATGATATCTTAAAAATAAACAATAAAAAGTGGAAAAAAATTACTAAAATTTACTTTAAAAAAATATACGAATCTTCTAAAAATCATTTGCTTTGAAAAATACAAAATATAAATTAATTTTCTAAAATTGTTTTCCACAAACAAAAATAAAACTGAGACGCAATTTATCGACTGCTTCCCCTAAATAAAATGTCCTAGCTTTCGCTTTTGTGATGTTTGGTTTTACTTCTGCAGCTTTCACAATTTTTCACAAAATGAATACGAAAATTGGCTTTTTAAAAAAATATAACTCAACGTTAGCACTGGGATTTGTTGTGATAAATTTATTTACATACGTATGGGCGTAGTTTTTTCTTCTTCTGTGTATTTTGAACTTTAAATTAATGCTAATTTCCTTTGTTCAACATGAATTTACTAAATTAACCATGCGAAAATTTCAAAAGGCCTTATGATACTCTTAGATAAAATATATATACACATACTGGCTTTTATCCTTTAGTTCGTTCAAACTACATTTTAATAATGAAGGCATTATACAAAATTTATAGAAGAAACAAAAAGTACTAAAAGTAATAAGTACCAAAAGCAAATAATACCAACAGTACCAGTTATACCTCATTTTACTCTCCTCCCCCGAGAATGTACACTGTACGTTGTCGTAAAAAAAAAATTTATAAAAAGTACCGGCATGTCCTGTTTTTCACCTCAAAAAGTACCCTATATTTTAATCTGTATCATATGCGATTGGTCTACCAAATCCTTTTAAAGGTACATACATATTTGAGTTATAGTGAAAAAAACATCCAGCCTTGTTATTCAGCTTGCGTCACTATAAAAGAAATACGGGAACTTATAGATAGAAGAGTCTAATTGACGATATTCGTGTAGTTCATCTGTCCGATGATAAGATGCAGTTGATGAAGCCGAAAAATAAAAAAAACCAAATGAAAAGAGAAATGAGAAAGTCCTTGTGCCTGTTAAAAAAAAAGACCTTTCGACAGGCCACTGTAATTCGATGCTTAACCGCTGGCTGGTTGCGGCTATGAGCGTGTACTCGTATGTATTGTAAATAAACCAACGAATAAACAAAAAAAAAACACAAGTAAATGGAGGGCTGACAAGCTTCAATATCATCGTATTGGCTTACAGTAAGCACGCATATTAAAACAAATAAGATTCCACTGTTACGCATTAATGAATGCAAACATAAAGTCCTGGCTCATTTCAATTCAAGTGTAATTCACTCCATAACAGTTCAGTACAACAAGTGAACTTTAAGAATTTTTTTTTATTCATTCATTCACTATTGAAATTCTTGCAACTAGTGAAATAAAAGTAAAATATATATGCCTACTGCGTATGTAGTGTGCTATAGAGAGGTGTTATTTTTGTTTTATAGTTAAGTAAAATTAATATGTTTCCTGCAATCTTTATCTTTTTGGGGTTTTACATATCGAAAGTTATTGCAATGTTCTGCAATTAAAATGTCCTTTAAATAAACCTAAGCGGCAAATAGAGACTTTATGACTCATATGATCCCTTGACTTGAGAACGATTTGTACAAATAAAACAAACACCACAAGATGAGGGACAAAATTACCTGTAAGTCAGTTTTGTGTAAATTTTTTTCTATTTTTAACCCTTTCGAAATTATTCAAAAATAAATTGGGAAAAAAATTTGCTTTTCACTTAAAACTAAAGTGTGTTTCGAAAGGCTTGTATATTCTTCGGAATTTCTCTTCTAGCAGTTTTCATGTATAGTTGAAACCTGGAAATAATGATTAATCTTAAAACTTTTATCTTGGTTTTTAAACTAATTAATATATTGAAAATTATAAGTAATCAGTTAACCGATTAATGATTGTAATATGCATTAAATGTATGTCCCTCCAGTTTTAAAAGTAGAAATTGACTCTATATCGTTAGGTATTTCGCTAACGAAAAATTGAATAACTACTTCACTGGCTACAAGTAATGCAAGAGTTCTCCATTTGACTCTCTCACTCATGTACATGTACACGCACTCAGTTCATGCATAAATGTTAATGCCTTCAACCACAAATATTTTTTTACGAGTTGAAAAAAACTGTGCCCTTAATCCAAAGAAAATGTTTTATGATTTTGTGTTGGCGTACAATTAGAATTTCGTGGTCAGTTCAATAAGGAAATATCATTAGTGATCTAACTGGTACATTATGACTAGCGAAATAGTTGGGTTTTGCTGACTAGTGATTTCACCGGTCTGATAGTGTCAATTGATTACCGTCTAACTGGTACATTATGACTAGCGAAATAGTTGGGTTTTGCTGACTAGTGATTTCACCGGTCTGATAGTGTCAATTGATTACCGTCAATGTCATTCCCATGTTAAAATCGTCAGGAGAGTGCATTGCTAGTAGTTAGTCTGGTAGCTAGTGGTAACGACTGGTAGTTAGCGAAATAGCTAGTCATTCTCTAGGTACGTCTACTGCAAGGGTTATACAGGGACACTTTTTTTTATTAATCTTAATTCCAAATTACGTATGTATGTACTTGCAACAAATTTTCCACGCGATACCCTGTAAATAATCCCAATTCACACTTATTAGCCTCATATAAATATCTACTTCACACTTAAACATGTATGATGAGCAAACACACATACATACATACAAAAGTATGTGTGTGCGTGTGTGTGTGTGTGTGTGTGTGACTGTACAAAGTTATAAATATTTCAAAACCTACAATATACATGCACACACACACACACAAAACGAACGGAACAAAGAATAACCTGCAATCAAGTGTCGAAAGGAATTTAAATTGCTTCATTTAAAATGCAAGCGAAAATGAAACAAACGATTGCAGTACAACAATAAAAAAAACAAGCACATAATTATGCTTAAAAATGTTAGGGCTTTAGTGTAATGTTGCCATTTTGTAATTTTTTTAAGCCTAAAGCTGTAATAAATGTTATAAATTTATTGATAAAGCTGGTGTATAAAGAGTAACAAATAATAAAACATACAAAAAAGAATAATAATGCAATCCATATCTCTAGAGAATAGACACATATGTAGTATATTCATGTGTGTGTGTGTGTGTGTGTGTGTGTGTGCGCATTACATACACATATCACTGGCTTTCGATAATCATTTTAAATTATTCAGTATTCAATTTTGCAAATTTCACACACGCATATGTGCAAGAGCATTTGCATTAAAAGTGAACAACGTACATAAACACACAAACACACACACACACACACACACACACATACACATATTTAGGTAAGTATGAAAGTATCCTTGCAATTTTATGCATCACATGACAATAACTGTTATAATAAATTTTCGCACTCGTATTTATTTTGTTTCGGTGTTTTTTTTTTTTTTGTTTTTTTTTTTCATAAATGGCAGGATTTCATTCTATTCATTTTTGTTAAACAAAATATGTGTCCATTTGTCTCATCTCTGTTCGTTTGAAAATTTGTTGTGTGTTTGTATGGCAAATGAATTCTAAAACTTAAACTAAAACGTTATTTCATCTGCAAGTATACGTTTACTTTTATATTATTTGAAATTTTTATTATTTCCAGCTTTTTCTTTTTCGTATAGTCATAAAGCAACAACATAAACAAGCCACTTATATGTGACACTGCTATACGACCCTTTTAGCCATATTAAATATTTGCAAATTTATCACAAACAAAATGTATAAAATAAAAATCCATCCATACATAGACGGGAATTTTCATAAAATGCTAACAAAAAACATGCAAAAAACAAAAAAAAAAAGCACGAAAAGATGCGAATAAATATGCATGTAGTGGTCAATACACAGCCAAACATACGCCTTTTTGTTTATGAATATAAAAATAGTAAAATGTTAAAGGAAAAACTTGAAAAAAAAGACAAGAAAAATATTTGTTTAAATTGCATATTGAAATTGGCCATGAAAACATCTGCATCTGGGTCCACGGTAACAAATAAGAAATAAATACGCGTCAAATAAAGCAGACCTTTTAAGGAATTTTATCACTGCACCATTATCGTGGGTGCTCTTCTGCAAACAACTTTTATAATAAATTATCAAAATAAGTAAAAGTGCAAAAGATTGACCCATTAAGCCATCAGAAATTTAATAACTAAAAAGCTTTGAATTCTATTGCAAAAGTCACAGCGACATATTATTAGTTTTTTATTTCGCTCAGACGTCTCTTGGTGTAACTGCTGCACGCTCTGTCTTGTACATTTTGTTACTATGTCCTTGATATTACTCTACCTATTATTGCCATCGTCTAATGCACTGCTGGGATATTTGCTCTCTGCAGTATTCTCATTCGACTTCAACTCAGAAATAGCATCAACCGGTAATTGTCGACATTCTTTCTAATGACAGAGTCCATAGTAAACTCTACCCACTGTCTTAGGCAGAATTTAACCATCACATCTGCATCTAAATGTATCGGCTGGACATTCACACACTGCGAGCTCTGTTGAGCTCAGCTTTTAGCAACGTCATCTCCAAAGATTTTAATCTGTGACAGAAGATATCTTATGTTTACATGTCCTCTTAAAAGCGATTTTTACGTCGATTCCCTATTTGTCTCAGGTCTTGCAGCATCATTATAATGCACACAATAACTCGGAGACTTCGGAGACAGATGGATTTTTTACTTAATTAAAAATAAAATTAAATTCAGCGCCTTAAAAGAGATATTCTTGCCAATAGCTCTCCTTTCAGTATAAAACTAGTCCATTTCCGCTTTCATTTCTATTCCTCGCATTAATGAATGATCGATTTCAGCTTCTAGGCGCTTTCGTAAATGTCTTCGTGAAATGAGAAACCAAGGTAGTAGTTTTCTACTTTATAACGGAATAAATATTTCAAAAGCATATTAATCAAATATTACTTTGGGAAACATTGTTGTGGCAACCATACCCAACCACAATCATATATTTTCACGGCATGAAGAAAATATTCTTTTATACATTTTTCTTATACATCAATAAGTCCCATCAAACTATTTAATCCCTGCTTGAATGTGCAAAAAAAAAAAATAACCAAACCATCAAACAAAGCTTCAACATATAAGTCAAAAACTTTTTAAAGCCCAGCAAACAATCAGACTTCATTTGAGTTTGGAAAAGTTTTTACGAAACCCTCGAAATGGTTTTCAAAAATAAGATATTGTGCCCATAAAGTAAATTAACGCAAAACGAAATATAAAAACCATCTTAAATTTGTGCTCAATTTATGAAATTCTATAAAAAAAATTATTCTTTCACAAATTTCGTTTGAATCGTGCTGAAAAATAAGAATATTTAATATTTTCACTTGCAGCGCAGCTCAATTTTTTTTCGAAAATTGGCCGATTCGATCCGAAATTTTAATTATGGCATAATTTCACTTTTCAAGGACCGGTTAAAAAAAGATTTTTTTTATCTACAGTAAACTTTGATAAGAAATGGATTATGTGAGCGGTTTATATAATTGTTTTGAGGAGAAAAATTGTATGAAAACTACTCAGTTTTTTGACTGATTCCCATACAAAATTTGTACACAAATCACTTGTCTGTATTGTGGAAAAAGGATCTTAAACTTACCAATAGTGCGTAGCTTTTTCAATTTATTTTGGCTTAATTTCTTTATTTATTACAGAAGTGAAGGAATGTATTCTATATGCAAACTTAAAAGTGTTGATGGATCAAAATATTTTAATATATAAAATTTCAGTAATCAAAAAAAATTGTATATGCATTCAGAATTGTTGCGCCAATTCAATACTGACCTGACGTTTCCTGAAAAGCTTTATACAGTTATATTAAAATAAATCTCTCGACAGCATTTATTCAAAAAGCACAAATCGTTTAATATCACAGTGCAACACGAAAAAATATAACCATATACGGGCACCACTACGTGATAAAAGACCACAAAAAAAGACCGATATCTCCCAGTTTTGCCCCAAGTCATGCACTTTTTTATGAGCCCTCAAATATTTGGGGCCTCGGTGTAATTTTTTGCAAAAAACTGATCATATTCTCAGGCTCATATCTTGCAAACCGGGAAATTTTTTACTTTTGTGGCTACCTAAGCTATACCTAACCGAAGTTAAGAATCATTCCTAGGAAGTTCATATGTGCTAGAAAGTTGTTTATTGAGACCTTATATACATTTTCGTAGTTGATTGTTTCCTTGAATTTTCAACGGTTTGCTACCTGAACAGGGGAAAAAGTTAAAAAAAAAATTCGAATTTTTTAGAGTTTTTTGCGGTTTTGATCTTTACGATGAAGTTTTTTTGATTTTATATGCTCACAATTTTTGTTCTTTATAACAAGAGCTTCAACTTTGCCTCAGAGAGTAAATCAAAATTCCGAAAGGATTGCAAGATAAAAGCCTGAGAAAATGATAAGTTTTTGGCAAAAATTACACTGAGGCCCCAAATCTTTGGGGACCCATAAAAAAAGTGCATGACTTGGGGCAAAACTGGTCTTTTTTTTTTGGTCTTTTATCACGTGTTGTGTCCGTACATAGATATATTTCCATGACTTAAAAAATTACACAGAGTGTATTCTTCCGTATAATTAAAAATTAAATTAAATATTTTTATCATTTTATTCGAGCAGGTACACAATAATAAATGTTTTTAAAAATTAAGTTGTTTGTTCTTTTAAAAACTTTTCAAGCATTGTAGTAAAGATCTATTTGATGACTTCGCTTAGCAACCAATAAAATGCAGCATATAGATAAGCTTAGACGTAACAAACAACATAAATTAGATATTAAATGATAATTTGCTTGTTGTGATGATGTGTACACACAAGTTTCCATTTAAATGTACTCGTATTTGTGTAAATTTGTTCAGAGACTACAAAAAGTGTTGGTGTAAAAAGTGTTGTACTCTTTTATTATAATGGATGCTTTATTTTTCAATTGAGTGTACTCATATTTAAATTTCATTTATTTCTTTTTTATTTTGCCTGTTTGTTTGTAACAATACGACTGAATAATAATAATGAATGTAAATGTGACTATATGAGTGTTTCTTTTTTTTTTTGTTGCATACATCTCTTTATACATAACTTGTGCATTTCAGGCATTTTTATGAAAATAAATAGTCGATGATGGTGTACGATTTATTTCACATGCCTCAATAGTGTATTTTTATGTTTGAAAGTACAATTTACATTTTACCACACACAGTGTCAATAAAATATTGTTTATTGCTTACTTGTTTTAGTGTACACAGGATAACATCCGTAATAGATGGACGTATGTATGTTTGTGGAAATTATGTGTTTTAGTGGTACACTTAAAAAAATTGTGGTTAAAGATACAAAATTATAGAATATATTCTAAAGTTTGTTATAAAAATTATAATATTCAAGTTTAAATTTTATATGGGCGTACCTAGGCTTGCCACCAGTACTTTATAATAAAGTATTGTACGTTTTTTTGATTAATTGTACGCTATACTTTATAGAAGCAATAAAGTACACCAAAATACTTTATTTCGCATGATTTGATTTATCTACAATTCAAAATAGATTCGGGTTATATTAGTCATTTGTTGACGTTTTTTTACAGTGGCGATTCTTTCTTAAGACTATGTCATGGCAATTTGGATATTTGGATATGAAACAAGCAAAAAAAATAACCTTTTGTCTGCACCGGAACTAACCAGGGAAATTCACATGATTTTTTTATTATTTATCGATAAAGACTTAGAGTACCAGAATAAATGGTTAGATTTTAAAAATACAAACTGGTTATTTACAATTAGCAATAAAAATTTAAAGAGCAAAGTTGAATTTGATAATATTGTTAGCATAAACGAAAATTTAAATCTGCAAAAACTTAATATAAATATGGATGATCTTTATGGAGAAATTGCGTCATTAAACAAAATTTATGACCAGATATACAGTTCTGAAGGTTTTGCGGAATTATCTACAGCAAGTAAATGGCAGCTATTATTTAATAAGACTGATGATAATTTATCAAATTTGTTTAAAGTAATTTCATTTTTAATTTCTATTCCTGCCACGTCAGCATTCACAGAGAGAGTTTTTTCTGTAATGGAGAGACGAAAGAAACAAAGCGTCTCTGAATCTGATAAAAAATGAATTAATTATTTACTTTAATTTAAATATGATAATTATTTGATAAAACTTGCGAAATGCAATAAAAAAATACGTTTTCAAATATAACAATAAAGAAAAATAAATTGTACTTTATTTTTATACTGTGTACTTTTTTTCCTAACCTTTAACAACCAATGTACTTTAATTGCAAAAAAAAAGAAGGTGGGAACCCTAGTCGTACCATGATGAATTAAATTTTATGAAAAGTTTGTGGCAAACAAATCAAATTTGCCTTAAAATATTTTAACGTTTGCTTTGGTTCTTTATAATTTGTAAAATAAATAATAAAGAATGCATAGTTCTTATATTTGTGAACGCACTACTGTGCTCCATTAGAACTACAAACATTTTGAGGAAAGAAGACGAATGGAACAATTCTGTGTTGTGTTGTTTATTTACTCTGGCAACAAAATTACTACAATTATGTATGTTTTTAGGTTATTTCTTAACGTAATTTAATCAACACACGACAAGTGAAACGTTCAGGTGGAACGTATACTGAAATGTCCAGACGGGACGTTTGCTGGCACTCTCTTTGTTATTGTGTACTTAATATTATTAAGTCTACGTAAATTTGTAATGAATTTTTCAAACACTAGGGCGGCCGCAAATGGAGTTTTGTGCTTTCGAATCAGGGTGGTGTTGGCTGAAGTGGTTAGCGCGTTGACTACTAAGCAAACAATGACTTGGGGACTGGGTTCAAACCCTGGCCAGAGCAAGTCAATCAACATCATTAATTTCACTAATGTACATTAGTGAGACATTGTATTAATTGTTGTTGGAATATTTAAGTAATGAAGGCATAACACTGGTCACTAAAACCTGTTCCAACAGCGATTGATGCTGTTCCAAGTTAATGTAGACCTTCATCGGATAGCAGAAACATCGGCGAAGTAAAACAATTAATAAAATGCCTGCCAATACAGCTTAACAAAGTTAATGCGTCTACGTAACACCGAAAACGCCTCAAAACTGCTATAAAAATTAACATAACGCAAAGCAGAGTTCTAAAAGAGTTAAGCCTTCTAAATTTTCAAAATCTATCTTCTCTACCCTATCCCTCTCACTGAGTTCCGGCACAATGCACAGCATACGTTGGGGTCATCCCCTGACAGCTGGTCCTAATTAAAAAAAAAAAATGGTGATGTATAGGAATATCCCACTAATCTTCTCCAGGATTTTTTTTAAATCAGCATTTTTTTTTAAAGTCCCTTTTCTGCATATTAGTAGACCCCCTAGACTATACACCACCATTTTTCCATAAAATTCACTAATATTCATTCGAAATGGATTTCATCAACTTTTGCAGCAACTGTTAAGTGTTTAACAGTGCTCTGTTAACTGCAAAATTGGCTTGACTAAAATTTTTGTTTGAAATCTTTGCTAGTTAAATTTAAATTTATCTTCACACACATAGGAGTTTTTCATGATTGCAAATACGTGAAAAGTGAAAAAATTGCGAGGGAAAAATGATTCACGATAGGCGTGATTATTTTATTGATTTCTATGTGCTTCCCTACACGTATAGTGTTTGTTCGTTCTACTCGTATTGTCGACGCGATGCGTTGTACAAAAATTACCCTTCTCGAAATTTCATATTGAAGTGAACCGGACAAATTATTCTTTTGTTTTAGAAATTAAAGACAACGCGAAATACAATTGAATTTCGAAAGCGGAAATTCTGCTGCGCCTAACTTTTTATTATGACGATCTGACTAAACAAACGCTTGAAATCTGACTAAACTCTTTGGTGTAAAATAGGAGTTCAAAGTAACTAGTTTTTATTTTAGCAACAAGTGTAAAAAAATTCTCCGTATGTATGTACATTTGCATGCACATAGTACGATACAACATACATACATACAAAAATATATTTGTAATTCTGTTTTATATTTGTCAATAGCAATTTGCTTAAAATCGTACTCCTTCTTCTTCTCTATATTCCTTTTACGCATGGAAAGTTTATGTTTTTATCGCCTCATTTTTTTAGATATTTAATGTTAATGCCTTATTGGCTTTAAAGTAGACACTCATATATGTATGTTCTTTTTTTAAAAGAAATTGCTTGTCTTTTTAAGTTATTGACTATCCTCCTTTTGCTCTGTCTTTTAGAGTCTGTTAGTTCATAAGATCTTATTTTTTTTTATTTTTCGCTGTCTTTTTGGCACAACAACCGTTGTTGCAATTACTTTGCAAAACATCTTTATCATTCAACAACTTTTATTAACTGTCGTAAATTGTAAAAGGATTTACCGTCCGCCATTGGCTTCCAATGTTAAATAGCTCATTTTCTTAATGGATTCAATAAAAATAATAACATGCTTAAATGTCTTTTTGCTCTTGTTTTCGAGAGTATATTTTTCAAGTGCCTGCTTGCAAATTGTTTGTTATTAAAAGGATGTATTTCGTGTGTGTGTGTGTTTCTTTTTTTTGTACTTAACAGTGTGTAATAATTAAGCAGGATGCCAATCTCACAACAAAGTCACCAGATAACTCTTATGAATATTATTATTAAGTGAACTTTAAATTTATTTCTTGCGTGTCTCAGTTTGGGCTTTTCAAAATTAAAACACAATTTTACCTAAAAAAAACATATTTACATACATTCATATTTATTTTACAATTAAATTAATTTCACAATATTTATTTATTTTCTTTGCAGGTAAATAAAACATAAATTTTAATTGTTTCGCAGCAGCAATAAAATGAAAACATTTAAAATTTCGATCATTAAAATAATAAACATAATCATGGCATAATGCAAATCATTAGTAAATGCAACATTTAAATGTAAGTTCATTTTATACAATTGTATCAAATGTGTTTATTTATTATTTTTTTTTTTTTCTATTTTGATTATTATTGGTTTCAAACAAACAGTCATAATTAGACAAATAACATTGAACTATTTTATCTTTATATTATTAATAATACAACAAAAACAATAACATCCGTAGTGATGGCAAAAAAAAGTTAAATTGAATAGCAAAAACTTATTATTAACAATATTTAAGTTTTTAATTAAAAATTTATTTTTATTGAAACATAAACAGTTGGAAATTAAAGTTTGTTTGTACAAAGCAGAGACGTTCGCAAAAGCCTAACAAGAAATGTTTAGAACCAAAATCATCAAATAAAATAAAAAATTAAATTAAAATGTGAATACTAAAGCAGATTCTAATTTGTTTTGTACTCTTCGTACATCCTAAGTAAAACTGAAATAAAACTTTCTAACTTATTCCAAGGAATACGGCTGTCCAACGCTGTTGACTCTCTGGAGCTCACCGAAGCAATGTGGGTTAAATATAAAAAGTTTTAGTTTTACTACAAAGGAATGAACTTGTTCACGAAAAGCCGAATTATTCACGTACAATACTCGGTATGCCAGTGAACAGCAGTACGCATTTCAGAGAAAATTCAGAATTAGTCAAACTGTTAGTATGTGAAATAAACTCTCCGCAGAGATCTTTCTAGTAGCCTTTAGTATGGTAGTAACCGTAGTAAGATTGCAGTATGTAATTGCTCAGTAGTAGGATATAAAAGAATTATGCGTGAATGTATTTGTTTTAAAATGAAAGCTTTTAACTACCGCCCTGCCATGCCTATATAATGCACAAAATTTTAATTTACATTCAGTGAAAATAAAAATCAATTGCTCTCAAAAAAGTAAATATTTTTCTAATTAATAAAATATTAAATTGCATATTAAACAAAAAAAAAAAAAAAACAAACGTAACTGCTGATGAAAATTAGCATTTAGTGGTGAAACATAATGCAACATGTTCCGTTATGTGGGAAAGCTGAATGTTTTTTTTTTCTTATTTAAATTAAATAAATCAAATAAATAAAAAAAAAACTCATCCAATATTTTGCTACAGAACTAGTAAAAAAACGGAGAAAGCAAATTCAGAGGTTATCTGTGGGTGTGGATCCATCAAGAATATTATAAGTAATGTGTCTATGTGTATGAGTGTATGAGTGTATGGGTGTGTGTGTTTATTACTTTACAAATAAAACTGTCGGCTAATTTTATATTTTTACGTTCTGTCTGCATGATGTGACAAAATCACATCTTTCAATTGTCTTGACACATACAATGCACAGTAGTCACAATTGCAAAATAAAAAGCAATAAACCTGAAATTTCTAAACTGAATGGCACGTTCAATATTGACTTGTAAAGCTTGAAGAGAGTCTGGTTTATTTCGAAAGACCAATGACTTAAAATAACCCCACAAGAAATAGTTAAATGGTGTTAAATCATAACTTCTTGGCGGCCATTCAATATCACAATTTCTTGAAATAATCGAATCTCCATACTTTTCTCGCAATAATTCAATTGTTGCATATGCTGTGTGGCAAAATCAGCAAATTCATGACGTTTACGATGATCCAATGGCTTCAGTTCTTGAGTGAGAACAATTTTATACGGATGCAAACCCAAATCCTTTCTCAAAATCATATCATCCCTATTGGAAAACCTTTTATAACGAATATCTTTGCGGCCTTCTGACTCATTGCAGGAGAGGAGCTACAGTGGGTCGAGGCTGACTACCTGGGACTCAAAACAATTTCTAAGGACGATTTCAAAAATTTTAAAACACAATGAAATATTTTACAGAATTCAAACTAAAACAAAAGAAACAAGTTTCTTTTAATTCGGAAAAAGCTTATAAAATGTCAAATCGTTAAAATTGGCCTGAAAACCATGCAAGTCGCTCTAGAAAGAGAAGTAATACTCAGCCCATGATGCCTACCAGTTAAGTAATCCCGTGCTGTCCTTATTTTTTGGGTGAGGAAGGGATTGCAAATGATAAAATGTGAAAGTAAGAAAGAAAACTTAACTCGCTTTTGTTCACTTTGTAAGTTTTCAAAACAGTACTATCGATCCTCAGGGCTCAAGAACAGCTATTTTATTGACAATTTAACTTCGCCGGCAATGCGGCTACAATTATCAGCATGACGATTTTAAGCATTTCACAACCTTTCCCACTGTCTAAATTTCACCTTGGTTGTTACCATCTCATCCCTCTAATAAACGCAAACTTGTACAGTTTCTCCATTTGTCGCTAAATTGTCAACATTTTACGTTGCATATCTGAATAAATAATAATTTCAAAAAGATATGCTTATTATAAGACATGCCGCATTAGGTTGACATTAAGGCAATTATCGTAAAGTATAAATTAATATTTTTACTATAATAATAATAAAGCAAATATTATGTGTAAGAAACAACAAATAAAAAACACTGCAAATTATTTTTTAATTATTTGTATCTATTTTCCATTCCAAACGTACACGCTACTTACAGTATTGGTCCCAACTTTTACAAATCGCGTTAAATTTTGAAATTTACGAAATTGGATCGTTAAACAAAGGTTGTAGTCACGTTTGCAGCAAGTGCTAGAGAAAAGGATAAATAAACTATAAGTGTGGCACAAGCCACACACAAAACTAGAGATAGTGCGCCTTAAAATCGACTTGGCTCGAACTTAATTTTTTGCCTCTTTACCTCATTATTAAAATTTTCTTAGTTTTTATATTTGTGGCAGCTAAGAAACATAAAAGAGAAGAAGAAAAGACCAAAATAGCTGGCGAAGAAGAAAATTCAATAAAAAATAATAAAACAAAGTATATAATTGTTCTTTAATATGCTTTAGTTTGCATTACTTTAATAACAATTTTGTTTCCCCCCCTGTTACAGGCCATAAACCTCTGCAGACCATTAATGCACAAGTATGATGATGAGCTTCACATAGACAAGCTGCTAAAACACGACTGCCACAAATGGTGGCATCCAAGCCAAGCAATACATATTTCTGTACCAGTCGAACAACAGAAAACAATTATGTCCTTTCTTTTTAGCTGATTTTTTTTTCGTACAATCCCTTTGCTACAAACGCTAGACAAACAAAACAAAACAAGGCTATAATGAAAGACGAAGAAACAAGAACAAAATAAAGAGAGAAACGAAGTCGTTGAAAAAAGTTTTGCGGTCAAATTGCTTAATTACAAAATTGCGTTGAATATTGCAACAACGGCACCAACACACACACACACACACATACGAACACACACACATACCTATCCACCTCAGTAACATCACAAAAAGTCATCATCAACATCAACATACAATATACAGTAGAAAGTGTAGAAACATCACAAGCATATAACAAAAATATATACTTGCAACAAAATTTAACATGCCACAAAGCCACCATAGTGTTTGTGGTTCTGGTAAAGCTGACAAGGACGAGATAGATTCGCCGGTATCGTTGATGAAGGCAACTAACGGGCTAAGCTGCAAACACTAGGAATGACGATCTAGTGGGTGATGGTGACTTTTGTTTTATGGACGAAATCATAAAATAAAAACTTTAAACAAATTAAATATAAACAAAGCACTTCTTACTCTTATTTAAGTAGATGCGAGATCTTCTCTTTTATTGTCATTTTTTTATATCATATTTTTTATGCTTCACTTTTATATTTTGCTTAATATTGTCACATTCAACATTAGAAAAAATTCTATAACAATAGGAAACTTTTATGAAAAGTTTTAAATTATAATTACTCTGATTTATTTCGGTACGAGTTTTAGAATTTATATCAAAAACTGCATTGAGTATCTTCAGAATACCCTACACAAATCATGTCTACAACATTGAAAAGAAAACATCATAAGGGACCTTAGGGAAAGATACCGATAAAGTCTCAAAATATAAAATAAACGTGGTATGTTTAACATTCATCTTTTCACTTTCTTACGAACAAAAAACTTAGCAACATTGCACGATCAGTAATGAATTGTGTAGGATATTGTTTACATTTTCCCAGAATATTAAGAAAATAATTTTTGAAATCCAACTGAAGTTTTCGAAATTAAGTTCGAACGATCTTTACCAACGATAGAACAAAATTTTTTCGTTATCGAAAGCATTTTTAAGTAATAAAGTTTTACAAGCACTAAGAAAACTTGGAGACGTTTGATATTTGGTTGTGAACTATGCTTTTCTATAAGGATGTCGATCGATAAACACTGCAGGAAATGAAGCTAAGAACATTTTAATTTATAGCTTTTATTTAGACTAGTTTCGATTAAATTACAAAAACCGGCAAAATATGTTCTTAAATTTTAAATATAAAAATTAAAATATCTAAAAATTTGCTTCTCTTTAAAGTGAAGTATCGAATTTTGAAAATGAAATTCGAAATCTAGTTTGAATTTTTTCAATTAAGATTGAATTTTCAAAATTAAATTTAACATAACCAAATTAAGGTTGTTTTTCAATATTAAGATTGAATTTTTAAATTAATTTCGAAATTTCGCAAATAACATTGAATTTTCGAAATTAAATTTAAAATCTCGAAATTAATGGGGTTTTTCAATATAAAGATTGAATTTTTAAATTAATTTAGGAAATTCGCAAACAACATTTAATTTTCGAAATTCGATATTCGAAATATGTATTGAAATTTGAATTTTGAAAATAAATTTCGTAATTTTTAAATTAATATTGATTTAACGAAATTAGGTTCCAATTTTCGAAATAAAGTTCGACATATCGAAATTAAGTTCGAAATTTCGAAATTAAATTCTAACTTCCTCATTTTAGTTCAAAATTTCGTGGTCACTAAATTTATGCTGATATGAACATTCATACATCTTTAATTTATTTTGCTACAAATGAGAATACATTTTTATTTTTCGTGACAGTCATTTTGCGTCTATAAATTGTACCAGGACCTGCAGCTGCTTCAAATTTTCAACATTTTCACATTTTGTCCTAAAATGTGGCATTATGACGAGTTTACGAGAACTTTCATTTTGTGATGAGTGTCATTATACTTTTAAAAATATTTGTGTCATTAATCAGTATGGTTTGTGATACTTCTGCCTGTTTATGCGTACACCAAAAAGTATCACAAGTCCATGGGTATTACGATGCATGATAATACGTCATTACGTTAATCTACATGATGACAAATAAACTACTCGCCATTTCACATAGAAATTAACAGAAATTATGTAAAAGGTTCGGCATGGCTGCTTGTAGTCAGCTCACTATTTTCTATTGAATCGGTGATCATGTTCTCCTTTTAACTTTACATTGTTGTCGTCTTCCATTCATTAATTTTTTTTTTTTTTTTTTTTGAGGTTTCTATTTATTTCCTTTTCTTTTGCATATTATTTTATTTCATAGAAGTTTTTTTTTTTTCTTAAAAACTTCTGGCTGGTAAATATTTTTGCACAAGTTTGAAATTAAAATTCCTCTGGCATAGCAAAAGTTAAACACATTTTCTAGCCTCGAGCATTTAAAAAACTTGCATAAATTAATTGTGACTAAAATGGGAGAAAAAATGGAAAATTAAAAAAACAATGAAGAAAACATCGCTATTGTTTTTCTTTGATTTTATTCACTTTTTCAACTTTGTAGCCCTTCGCAAGTGGTTTTTTCATATATTTTTTCTCTCTTAATTATTTATTTTAACGGTTTCTCCTTTTATATTTTGGGAAGAACTTTATAGTGCGTTCACAATAAATTATAAGGAAAAACATTTAAAAAAAAATTTTTTAAGAAAAAAAGCACACAAAATTACTTCCAAAGACATAAAAAAAACATTGAAAAATTAAATATATGAAATGTATTGCAAATGCTCTTCTTTCAATATTCAACAAATATAACATTTTATTCGAGGAAGTAATCAAGAAATTATGTTCTTAAAAATGTTCATTTGTTAGTTGTTATGAGTTATTTGATCTATATGCATTTCATTGGTAGCTAAATATCAACTCTAAAAATGTTAATTAACGTATTAACGAGGTACATACATACAACTATTTAGCCAATACTACACAAAATGTTAGTCTTAGCTGTTAACTATGCGCCTGGTTTCTTTCTAAACCGCTAATGTTCCCTATAATTTAGAAGTTTTACAAACCTAGATGTAAATAGCTTACAAGTTAGGCGACGATCCTGATCAATACCCTGATATTTAACTTCAAAGTTCACTGGTTAATGATTTGTTAAAGAAATGTGAAAAAAAATTTTTTGTTTTAGACATTTTGTCAATTGGGATATTTTTCTGGTTCAAATATTGAACATAAACTTGGATGAACAAAAAATCATTTAGTTAAAAATATTTTAGTTATTTTACTTTTCTTCCAGTACACGTCTTACACCTGCAAGCAAGAAAAAACCCTAAAAAGTATCCTTAGGAACGTAAAAATCTTATAAATATTTGTGTTAAAAGTTAAACTCAATGGCCAAAAAGGAGTGTGTACTGTTTTATTAATAATGCAATTTATTTTGTAAAAGTAAGTGTAAAATACCGTAAATAAATGTTTAAATAATTCATAAAACATTAAACAAAAATAAACTCAAACACTTGTGCTCATTCACGCATATATACACATACATACACACACAACCATTAACAAAAACAGAAAATATGGCTACATCGGAGGTAGATTGAAAAGTCTTCGTATTTTTGTCCATATTTTTCTTTAAAAATCTTTTTTTTAGCATCTCCTGCTCAATATGTAATTTGCTCACGAAAAAAAATTTTTTACAGTTGAAAGAAAAACTGTCCGTAAATTTTTCTTTATTTATTTTTAAATATCTCTTAGATTGCCCTCGTCAATACACAAATATTACAGATATGAATATCAAACAAATACTTATTTAACCATAAACGTACTTATCATACTAATGGGCTTTTAAGCTCATCACTTGCACTTTATAAAAACTCACCAATTTGAACACACATTTACAAATACTTACACTCACCATTACACTCTCATGCACATGAGTAACTTGAAAACTTACTTGTTTGCGATTGTAATTGGAACGAGTGATATAAACTGCGAATAATAATAGATAAATAAATTTTATAGAAAGTCCCCATTCACACACACACACACACACACACAAATTCAAGTGTTTGTACACATAAATATGTATATGTACTGAAAAATAAAACTCAATCCAAACAACAAACAACTTTAAAGTGTTTGCAAGCGAGTTAAAAAATACACTCGCATAAACTTTTTTTATCGAATAAAGTTTTTAAGGAAAAAAAATAAGAAAAACATTCTCTTGTTCTTTTATTATAAATGTTTATGAATAAAAAGAAACAAGAGAAACGTGTTCAATTTGATAACGCTTGATTGCACACATGTGTATTTCACACACACACATATTTATCTATTCATTTTAAAGGAAGTTAAATAGAGAAGAGTTTTACATACTCCTTTAAACACACACTTGTATTTATTATACTTTTATGCTAATAACTTCTTATTCTTTCGCTTGATGTTTGCAAAGGAAACGGAAGTACATACACAGTTTATTTTTCTTTTGTTGCATATATATTTTGTTTGTTGATGTTTCTCTACTTATCTATGCAAAATAGGTAAAGGCCATTTCATTCATAAACGTTTTTTTATTTTAGAACTGCTAAGGAAATTTTTTTTTTTTGTTTCCAAACTTTGGTATTCTGTGTGCAATTTCTACAGTATTAACTTCAGACCCCATATCCCATTGAATTAATATCGTGGATTCTTATAATAAAGATGGTAATTATTATGAAAAAAAACGGATCTCTATTTACCGTTATCCATATCAGGGCTGAGCTTTTTTCAAGCATAAAAACTCGATATAAATTTAATTTATTCCAAAAGGTAACAGAGTTAGGAAACTTTTTCTAATGCCATAAGGAAGGTTATACACCCAGAAAAAAGATTGGTTGGAAATCGGTTGTGTCAATAGAATATCAGTTGCATAAACTATCGTATATCTGTTAGCGCTACCAATATTCTATGGATCCAACCAACATTTCATAATCATAATCATAATACCAGAATTGTAACCAACATACGGTTGTGACAATCTTTAAATTGTTTGGGTCAACCGAATGCATTCTCTTGTTGCTACTATATCCCAAAAAGGCGAGCACAACTGAATAATTAGCAATGAATATGGTTTGTTAGATACTCCTAACCGATTATTCAGTTGGCATAACCAACTATATTAAAGTAATTACTTATTCAATATTTATCGATTTTAAAATACTCATGTGGCTGAGTTATTGTGCTTCAAACATGTAAGTTCTATGTTCAATACCAATAATGGACAAAAATAAATTTAATTTAGTTAAATATTTAAAATAGTAATATAATTATGATCCAGGATAAAAATGATCGTAAACAATCCCGATTAGCTTCCATTAAAGGTTCCAGTTATCGGTTGTCGCAACCGAAAATTCACTTGTACTACACGACAGTTGAAGTTGTAGCAACCGAATACTATGGTACGACCTCTACAATTTGGTTGGCAACAAATTCGGTTGCCACAACTAATCTGTTTTCTCTGTGTAGTTAAAAATCGCCTGAAGTTCGTATATAAGAACAAAATCTTAAAAAAAAAAAATAAATATATTGGACAAAAACTAAAGTCTAATATTTGTGTATAATATATTAGAGAATTATATTGTAATTATTTAAAAATCACCGAATGTGGCAAATTAATCAAAGATCACAGAAAATGGCTGAAATATAAAATAAAACCTTTTTAACTGCTGAAACAGATATTTTAATTTGCTAAAAAAAAAAACACTTAAACTTTAAACAAGCAATAAAGTCAATCTTAATTTGAAAAGTTGATGCAATCTATAACAAACCATATTGGCGAAAAGTATTTATTAGAATAAATAAATAGCTGATGTGGTTTTTCAATTCTATAAGAAAATAATGTCCTCCTACTTACAAGAATATATGTACATGTGTGTGTATATTGGTTTTGATAAAAGGTTTTGCCTAACCTGTCTTTTACATCTTATAAAAATAAAAACCCAAAGCTTTGTTTCTATTACATCACTTTAAAAAATAGGGATTGCATTGGCTTCCATCTTATACGTTTTGTCGCTGTTTGTTTTGCTTATTTACTTGTAAGATTTGTTTTGTCTTTTTTCTTGGATTATTATTGTGCGTCTCCATCTGCTTCTCGGTTAATAAGCTTTAGATCTTTTACGCTAACTTTTCATTTTCTAGTTGTATAAGACTGGATGTTTACGTAGGATATGTACATTCCGTTGCCGTATTTTTCTGTTCGTTGTTTTGTCTTGCTTTACTTTCGTTAATGTAATTTTTTTAGATAAGTAGATGCTTGGTCCCAGTATGATCGGGCAGCTATCTTCCGTTACCTAAGAACTACTCCACCGTATGATTGTGCAGGGGGTGTAAATCCTTACTATGTGGTGTGGAGTCTTGCAAGATTTGTCATTTGTATCGTTTTTTGCAGTAGATGGCGCTTCGATCAATCACACAATTTCCAGCTTTTGGTGGCCATTCTTTACAATTTCAAATCTAAAGAATAAATGGACAGACATCTTTGTTATGTAAAAGTGAAAATAATGTCCATGGATAATTATTGCAATTTGCTTTGAACTGTACATTGAAGGCAATAACGAAATAAAGTTAAAATCTTGAGAGGGGCTGTGCACATATTACGTAACACTCCAGGAGGGGGGGGGGGGGGGGGGGGGGGGTACAGATTTGTTACGGATTGGAAATTTTGCATTGAAAAATTATTAAAATGCGTTACGGTGGGGGGGGGGGGTATAAAATCTCTGAAAACAGCGTTACGTAATATGTGCACAGCCCCATAGCGGTCATACTTGTAGGTATAGAAAATATGAAGATATTGTGCTCTAAATCATAAACGGATACATCTTAAAGGTCACTAAACTTCTTGAGGCTAACAAACATTTTTGTAATTTTGTTATTAAGTTGTGTTGCACAGGAAAGAAAATCGTCATTTCATTATAGGTATTTTTTTATTTTGTGCTGTGATTTTGGTAGTAAAATGTGATGTAGGGTTGTGACATCAAGTGATCAAAGGTACACACGTGATTACGCTCACCTTCAAGAATTAAATACACACAGTTGATTGATTGGTGATCAGTTTAATGTGTAAGGATTGCTTAATATGAATTGTACGTTTTACCCGAGAAACATCAGCATTGAAATATTTTCTTAAGTACCAATATAGTCTCTATGTCATACAAAACTCAGACCACACGAACGATAACATCTTACCCTCTGTATGATTTGCAATCACATACATCACCTCTTTTGTCATTACAATTGACACTTGACTATATTTATCATTTTTTATGATTTATTTTATAATAAATTTTCTTTTTCTTTTTTAGTTTGCATTCGAAGAGTTTTTTGTTTGTTTTTTTTTTTTTTTTTTTGTTAAGTAGACCCCTCTAATAAAACAAAAATCCGTAACTTTTTATGCTGATTTTAAAACTATTGTTATATTATTCCTTTTGTGAGTGTGTGTGTTGTTTTATCTGTTGATAGTTGTTTATTCCTTCATTGGCTTTTATTTACGCTACAATGATTGTAAAACAACTTTTTTCCTATTGCTTTCCTTTTGTCCTTCTGTATGCTTGTGTCATATTCCAACACCCACATTTTATATTATTATAAGTAGTTAGAATCATATACACACATATGTACTTACATATGTACATGCAGATGTACATACATATATGTATATGTATTTGTGATATGTGTTCATGTATGACATTGCTAATACAGTCATACAAATGGTGTCCATGTCTCACGGATAAACACTTTAGAGTTTGAGACAAAAGCAACAAAGCATTATTTCAAAAAATTTTCATTTTAAATAAAGCAATGGTAAATTTCAGAGATAGACAACCTGAAAGTATTAGTATTATACAAAACTAACTTTTTTACACAAAAATACGATTACTATTCAAAATTATTGTGATCATTAAAATTTTTATACAAAAGTATAATTCTGCAACATTAGATGGCAAATTTAAAATATTGCCCACCTCTGACTTGTATGAATGCATTTAGTTTGCTATTGTTATAGTCCTTGTTGGCTTTCGAAAATACTAATAATAATAAACCTTTTTTTTCGGCAATAGTTTATGATAACAGACATAAGAATGAAAAAGTTTTGTATTATAGCCAAAAGTATTATGAATATGAGTACATACTTCAACTAACAAACACTCTCCATTGCAATTTTACTCTTGACTCTTTTTATATGGCAGGCAGTCTATGGTGTAAGTATGACTAAAAAATATTTTTTAAGTGACATATTGCTGTTGTTGTTCTTGTTTTTATTTCCATAAGTGATGTCATATGACTGTCAGTCACATTGGCAATAAAAGTTCAGAAAACTTTATTTGAGAAAAAAAAAACAACGTAGATAGAAAGCTTTTTATCAAAAATGGCCCAAGGGCTACAAAATGTTTAAATATAAAAGTAAAAACTTGAAAAATTTACAATAAAAAGTTTATAATTTTATTTAGTATTTATTTTAGAAAAAACTATGGGAGATATTTTTGCCTTGTGGAAAAAAGAGTCAGAAAAGGAAGTCCTTTTATGATAACAAGCCCAAAGAATATTTATCTGTGAACAGATACCAATCTCAAATAAACAGAATTATAAACCTTTATGGTATAATGTCCTAAGTCATCCCACATCCACTCAGATGGGCTAATTGTTAAAAACCACATGGCAGGACCGTAGTTTTTAGTCATGCGGACTACGTCACTTCTCGGTTTCTTCCAGAATTGTTCGGTATTCCTCAGCCGGCTTAATATAGTCTCCTTCCAACTGCTGTAAGCTTTTCTTTTTGTTAAGTAACGTTAAGCTTATAAAAGACACCAGCGCAGAACATTTGTTCTGAATGGGTTAAACAGCTTAAAGAAGACATGGAAAATATGAAAAAAGGACAGGTTGCAAGGCATGGTCAAACGCAAGTCTATGTGCCCAAAGAACTACACCAAACATCCTTTGTTTTTGTTCGAGATGATACTGTTCGATACTGTGCACATATTACGTAACGGTGTTTTTAGAGATTTTTTACCCCCGCCACCCCCCTTCGTACGCTTTTTACTAATTTTTCAGTGCAAAATTTTTCATCCGTAACAAATCTTTAACCCCCCCCCCCCCCCTGGAGTGTTAAGTAATATGCGCACAGCCCCTAAGACTAAAGCGTTTGAAAAACGAACAGATATAATGTAAATCTATCATTACCGATACCCGCGAGATCTGTGACAGGCTTATTTCTCATGGGTTGTTTCTGTATTTTTTTAGATGTACCCCACATGATTTTATTTTTGACAATGTTTGATAACGGAGAAGATGAATAGGATCGCTTTATGTTATTATTTAATTGTAATTAATAATATGTGTACTACAAAAAAAAAATCAAATTCAACTAAATTTATTTTTTCCAGAAAAATGACAATTAAATAAAAACTTACATAGTATAAAAAATGAATATACATATGATTATTTAAAATTAAATTTAGAAAGTGGAAAAGGAAAGGTACAGTATCACTACATCACTCCTCCTCCAGTGATAACGTCATACATTGATTTGTACAGTTTTCCCAGATGGAAGTACTCGAAGTGTTTTAGGTATTAAAGAAAAATCGGTTTTGGAATAATCGTTTTCATTATCCAAAATTACACCATGCTTCAAGCAATCTATTGATATTGTTTTATGCTTACCATTAACATTAATAACATACATATGTATGTTTTCTTTATGGTATTAGTATTAACGTGGAAAATCTTACAGCTTAATCGCCAGGTACTTTTTAAGTAGGAGAATGATTACGTTGATTATCTCGGTTAGTTTAACTTCATATGAAATATTTTGTTTCTAGCTAGTAATTAATATTCAAATCTTAACTCTAAAAATTACAATTAGGAACGGTAGGTCTTAAGCACAACAGCAAAGATGAACGCAATTTTTTTTAACAAACATGTTGGCCAACGCGGTTTCGTTGGTGTTGACTTACGCGATCGCTACAATTTCTGACCACTCTGCGCAATACATGCGGCTGTGTTTCGCCAATGCGAATAAACTTAAATGTTTTTTAGACCGGACTATCACCGCCGGTGTATAAATGTCAATAATTTCGATTTCCAAAAGTACATACTTATGTACATACATTCTCCAACAATGCAAATTTTCGTAAAAGTATTCTTTTTTAAAAAATTTCCCAAAAATGTTCTTTTACTGAACATAAAAAATAATATGGAAATAAACAGCATAAAAAAGCCCATCAAGCAAAACAATAATTTCGTCATTTGGTCCATAAATTGAGGCATTATGCGCTAATTTCCGGATCAACTTGCACTCTGATTTAAAAAAAACAAGTGGAACAAACTAAAACCAAAACCTTTTTAAAGAAACCAAAAATGCTTTTAATCTATCTGTTAATGAAAAAGTTAATCTTAATTCAATATAGAGGGGAGGGGGAGGAATGGGGTAGTCAACTTTCACATCCGAATAAAAATAAGTTTATGGGACCAAACTGCAAACAAATCCATTTAAAGGATTCAATGGTACTAAAAACCGATCCATAAATGGAGGTATAATGCGCAATTCAAAATTAAGGAGGACGTCTTACCGATCTTGGTTTCAAATGAGACCTAAACAAAAAAAAAAAAAAAATCGTTTCATAAATCGCTGATTTTTGTACAGCATGCCTCTTCGATTTTCCAAATCAGAGCAACTTGTCCCTCAGATTTAGAGAAACAAAGGAAGAGTTATGCACAATTCATTGTATCTACCGTGGTTGGTCAACTGATTTATAGAACTGAGAGCAACCACTGCAAACGAAAAAAGAATTTCGAAAATCGCTTCACAAGTAGGCCTCTACAAAGACAAAAAAATATAAACAGCTCCGTTTTTTAAACCGGTTAAAATAGTAGGTACCAAACGTAAATTGAATTTAAGAAGTACCAAAATACATTAGAGGGCTTCTTAAAAACAAAAGAATACATTTGAAATTTTATGTCTAAGCTTTATTCCTTCACAGAGGCTACCAAAAAATTATCTAATATGTATGTATTTTTACCCTTTTCGCCCCTTAGCAAAAAACTTGAAAGAGTACCAAACTCCTGTCCGTTTAGTTTTTTGTTTTTTTTTTAATTATGTAGGTATAATGCTTTCTGAATTTAACAATTTTATTCGTTTCGAACCTTTTTATCCGTTTAGAATATAAATTCCAAAAAGTTTCTTCTTAGTGAATCAAAACATAAATATGGAATCGTTTCTTTTATACTTACACAGTGCAATTAGTTTATAAATATGTACACATATGTACATACATACATATCGAGCCTTTGCTGCAATAGATTCATAACTCCAAAAAAGTAGTTTTGCAGAAAACGAGTTCAACATTCGCTAACAATTTAATAGTAAAAGAAAATTTAATATTTGTCTCAAAAGTTTAGTATGCAAGATAGGTAGTTGAATGAAAGTTTTATACGTTCTGAAGCACGATATGATAATTAATGCTGCATTATTATCTCAAAAATCACATTTTTTGATTTATAAATCAATTGCAGCAAAGGCTCGATATGTTTATATAAAGGTTTTCAGTTAGAAATAGGTGGTACATTAAATTGTTATAAAATAATGTCCATTAGGATGACACAAAATATTTCTCATTCACTCACCTTTTCATTTTATATAAAATGTCTATCACAATAAAAAGTTATTATTTAATTAACGCCCGTATTTAAACCCGATTTATTATTGTTATATTACGTAGTGGTAACTCTAACACGCACTATACACTTCAACTTCCAACCAAAAAAAAAAAAACACTTGATGCTCTGCTTTTACACAAAATAATTTACTCTGCTTTTTATACTGAGAATATTGCCTTTTCTTCTCTTGCATTACTTCCATATTCAAACACAAAACAACAAAAACACATTGTACAGAATACAATGCAGCTGAGTGTCTTCAAGAAAAGAACCTTGAAAACACCGTTATTCACAGCAACAATAACATGACGAAATTATTTTTAACTTTTAACAGCATGTATGTATGTAAGTATACATGTATGTAGATACATATGTGTGTACATACGTACTTACATATTTTTCGCCACTTGTTACTGCACTTCTAATTGATTTATTTAATGAATTAAATTATTTAGACTTTTATTTTATTACTTTAGCATTCAATAGACACTTTTAACAACATTTAACAAATGATTTTATAATTATTTAAACACTTTAAACTTTATTAAACAAATAATTTTACGGGTACTAAATATTTAGGCAAGTGATTTTTGCGACGAACGCGGGAGAACTAAATTTATTGGGCAATTAGAGCAGAGCTGCCAGTAAATATATTAATTGATTCTATAAAATGATTTTAGTATGTAAATTGTGTAACATTTTTAAATAGTACTTTTAACGACTTTTTTGCGGTTTTATATGCATGCATATGTATGTATTTTTACATATGAAGACAAATTTGGAAAGGGCACACAAACAACTTATTATTTCACTTTGGTATTAATTTCTCCTATTTATTTTATATTACTTTTTTTATTATGTACATATGTATGTATGTTTCACTACTATATAACCAGTAGTGCTATTCAGTAACTTTTAACAATTCGTTAATTGTTAAATTTACCGACAATTATTGCGATTTGCAGTAACGATTTTGTTATTCACTAATTGCTTCTTAACAACATCGTTATAATTTCCTTTTACTTTGGCATCTCTATCAATATACATATGTATAAGAAAAGCACAAAGAGAAATAAACAAAAAACAAATAAATTAATTTATTTATTAAAATTTTTCCAAAAATTTTTTAGAATTTTAAAATATGAATGTTAAATTTTATGAAATTTAGAGATATGAATGGTAAATTGCATGTTTAAATAATGGTAATATTATTTTTTATGCATAAAAGATTCTGTGTTTGCATACATATATTGTTATAAAAGATAAATTTTGTTCTTTGCATAACGCACGTGCTACGATTGAACTGCTGACTTTTATTTATTTCATAACAACCGAAAAATTATTGTCATTTACATACCGATAGCGAATATCGTTAAAAGTGTTACTGAATACCAAATTCGATAAATTTTCGTTATATTAATTTTAACAATATGATTATCGTAATGAAAGTTACTGAATCCCACCACAGATCTGTTAGGGGCTATTTTTGATTTGAAAGCAATACGGGAAAATATTAATATTCATATGTATGTACCTATGTACTATATATTTACTTATGAAAGCAAGAATAAAATCCTACTAATAACTAATAAAAAAGTGAAAATTTCTGTTTAGATGATTGTTCCACTATAACTTGAAAATCGCTTAATGGATTTTAATGGAAATGAGTAAACGAATAGCACATAACCCAGATTAATATAAAGGATACTTTTTAAGGGGTAAAAAACACAAATCGGCACTTTTGGTACATTTTGTTTATTTAAAAAAAATTATTTTTTTACAATAACATACATTGTCTTTTCTGGGGTAATAAAATGTGGAAAATTTGGTACTTTGTTTTTGCTTTTGGTACTTTATTTCAGTTGAGTATACAGATAGTTTATGCCTTCATTAACGTGGGGCGCGCAAACGAAGTCACAGGGAAAAAAAATCTACTAGTTTTAAATAAATATTTCGGCACCTTTCCTTGGCTATTTGATAACTAAAAGACATTCTCGAGAAACTTTCCATACATTATAAATTTTTTTGTCTGTTTAATTAGTAGAAATTTTTAGAGTGAGTTTTTAGGTTGGTGGGTTAAACTTACTAAAAAGTGGTAACACAACAACATGTAGAAAAAGCCAGCTATCAAAAGATTATAAACAAAAAAATTATAAGAACATAAATAAAAGATTTTTCTAAAATTTTATTATTGTTTTTTTGTTTAATAAAATTCAAAAAAATAGTTTAAACGACAAAAACAATTTTAGCTTAAGTGACAAGCCTCAGTCACGAAAAAATACAAAGAATCATTCATTGCACTCATAAAAAAATTGATTTTGCTATAAATTCGTAGCGGTTCCGCGAAAACAACGTCGCTTAAGCTGTTTTTGCGGTTATGACTCGATATGTGTGTATGTATATTTCTTATATTTATATAATATTTTTTTTTAATATTAAGTAGGTATATGGGCATTTCCAGAAAAAGGTCAACCGCGACAGAAATATTAAAAACCGGAAAAAAAATTTTTCTTTATCAAATTTAATTAGAGAACTGTCTAAATTTTTATAATTTATTAACTTAAATAATAATTCTTTTATTTTTGTTATCATTGGAATATATCCTGTTTTATTTATTTTTTATACGTATAAATAAAAAATTTTAAACCTAAAAAATGCCTTTGGAATCATTGTCCCGTTCGCGATGTCCCGTTCGCGATTCTAAAAAATATATTTAAAAAAAATAATAATAAGGATAATTAAAAAAAAAACAAAATGCTAAATAAAAGCTTTATATCTCTGCTTTAGTTAAAAAATAATCTCCATTTAATAAACTGACAAAATTCGCAGAGTTTTAAACAAAACCACACACCGAAAAAAATGACTTACATTTTTTGTCCCGTTCGCGATCGCAAGTTTATCCAAAATATTTGGAGAACGTTCATATTTTATAATTTTCTTTTTGTTCTCAAAAATTGTTCTACTAAAATGCTATTAAATATTTATAAAAAGTTAAAAAAAAAATTTGAGTTTTCATATTTTTTTTTAAAGTTGAGTGCGTACGAATGTCCCGTTCGCGATCCTGTAAATGCCCATATGTAACCTTAATCTGACTACCGATTTTACTTTTTTAATTATTTTTTTTTATCATAGTAGAATTCGAAAAATTCCTTCTTACTAAATCTCTACATCGTTAGACTGTAATTAAACAGGCAAGGTATACTTTGCAAAGCCTAGAGTTTATTGCGTGTGGTAGAAAGAGAGTGACGGGGAGAGTACAGACTTTAAAGTACTCGCAAAGTTTCGCTTTATCTCTTTTTTAATTAGGACCAGCACTCAGGGGCTTACCCCTACTTAAACAATGCATTTTGCCTTAACTCTTTTAACACTCTGCTTTGCGCGTTATGTTAATGTTGAGACGCCTCCTGTGTTAAGTAGACGCATTAACTTTGTTAAGGATTATTAGCAGGCATTTTTATTATTTGTTTCACTTCACCGATGTTTCTGTTAACCGACGAAGGAGGGCGATGTTGTGTACATTAGCTTAGAACAGCATCAATCGCTGTCGGATGAGTTTCTTAGTGACCAGTGCTATGACTTCATCACTTAAATATTCCGACCACAATTATCTCAATGTCTCACTAATGTAAAATAGAGAAATTAATGATGTTGATGTGACTTTCTCTGGCCAGGGTTTAAACCCAGGCCCCAAGTAATTGTTTGCTTAGTAGTCAACGCGCTAACCACTTCAGCCAACACCACCCTCAAGTCAAACTCTTATGAAAAATATTATTTTTTAGTTTTTATTGTAATGTTTTACCTTTTAAGCTGCTTAAAGTTTTTTTTTTACTTAAAACAATGCAATGAATTAAAAATATTATTAGTTTGCCACTGTCAATTATGTATGTATGTGCCTCTTCTGTTAGTTGCAATATTATTTTTATCATATGAAACTTTATTTTTGTTTGTTTTTTGCTTCATTTGCATGTGTCTTCGTAACATCGATAACAAATTCAATTCAATTTAAAATAAAATTTAAAAAAAATATGCATATATAAAAAATATATATGTACATGTATACATACATACATATGTAAATACAGTCGTAGCATAAAGAAACCATTGTAGGTGTTTAAAAGGGTGTTCAGATTCCTGAAGGCAATAGTAACATCATAGTTATTAAAATTTACTTAAAAGGGCAATAAAACCTTCGCAGCATGCCCTTTTTATTCTCAATACTTATGTATGTGTATTAAAATTTCTGAGTTTTATTGTAAATATTTTTCGATTGTACGGTGCAGCCTAATTAATCAGTTATTCGAACGTACGGTGCAATTGATAGCAGTGAACTGCTCAATATGATTTTCATATATTCATTTTGTATGTTCGTATAAAAATAACAGAAAATGATATTCATGGTTAAAATTGTTATTCATGGAAGAAGATTTATATGTTGACACATGTACACGATAGACATACATACATACGTACATATACATATGTATGTATGTATGTATGTATATACGGATGAATAACATTCCCAAATCCTTAATTTTTATCCGTTATTTTTTTTTGTGCATGTGAAAGTGGGCGAATGAAAAAATAATATCTATTATGGAATCTGTTTTATAAAAAAAGTTAACACAAATTGCAAACATTCTTTTATATCTTTTTATATTGAATTTTGGTGTTTTTTTTTTTTAATTTTTGCGTCAAAGAATATTTAAATTAGGTGTGTTGTTTTAAGAATTGTATATTTCCAATAATTTGCAAAATAAGCATTTATGTAGGTATGTGTGTATGTATGTAGGTACATGATTAATATTTTACTGAATAGACATTTGAGTGACAGGACAACATTTTAAAATTAATTAAAAAATTTAAGAAAGCAAAAAAATGTCAAAGATGCTTAAGAAAGCAAAATAATGCAATTCTTGGTAGGGGTTCGTTTAAAAATTATCAAAATTCGCTTTTAATTTCAAACAGTTTTCATGCAGTTGAATCCCATAGAAATCAAGGGGCGAAGTCCTTCCCCTAAAATGTGCTTATTTTTTTTTTTTTTTTTAACAAACATAACAACGCAAAGCGATTAGCTTTTCTGCAGAAAAACCCCAGGATCTCTGGCCGGAATTAAACCGACAACCTCCGTTCTACTAGTCTAGCATTGCTACCTATCAGCCACGGCGGCACCCTATCGAATACATACTCCATTTAAGATATGAAAAATTTTTGATTTGTTCAAACAAGTTTGCTTGCAGTTTGTTCCTCTAAATTTATTTTTAAGATCAGTGGCAAGTTATAACACCCTCCGAAAATACTATTTGTCGTACAACTCTTTAATTTATTGAGAGATTTTTTTGTTTGGTCGAGTTTTCTAGATTTTTGCTTCCGTTTAGCTTTATTTTTTATATGTTATATATATGTATTGGTCGTATGTTTATGTACCGAAACAAAAAAGTTTTGATCATAGTAGAGTTTCCTCGTAAATATAAACCGCTTAAGTAAGTTTACTTTTAAATTTTTTTTACAGAAGTACCGGGAAATATTTTTCAAGTACTTTAATACAATACTTGCCATGAAATGTCTACATGATTATTTACAAACGATATTTTTAATCGATATAAATCTATTTCTAAATTTCTAACAAATAATTAAAATCTTCTAATTTTTTTTCAGTTCTGGGAAATTATTTCCGATGAACATGGCATTGATCCAAATGGAATGTATCATGGCGAAAATGATTTACAATTGGAACGTATCGATGTCTATTATACTGAGGCTAATAATGGCAAATATGTACCACGTGCAGTATTGATTGATTTGGAACCAGGCACCATGGATTCGGTGCGACAATCGCCGTACGGTCAATTATTTAGACCGGATAACTTTGTGTTTGGCCAGTCGGGTGCTGGTAAGTTGTAACTGATTGTTGGGAGAAAAACAACGCTTTAAAATTATATAATATTTTTTTTTGTCTAGGCAACAACTGGGCCAAAGGTCATTATACCGAAGGTGCCGAACTAGTTGATTCAATTCTTGATGTTATGCGCAAAGAATCCGAAGGTTGCGATTGTCTGCAAGGTTTCCAATTGGCTCATTCATTGGGCGGTGGTACTGGCTCTGGTTTGGGAACTTTGTTAATTTCTAAAATACGTGAAGAATATCCCGATAGAATTATGAATACATTCTCTGTGGTACCTTCTCCTAAGGTAAGATAATTGCTTATTTTTGTTTAATTTTGGTTTTAATTTAATGTGTTTACTAAAAAGGACTTGCATGTCTGTTAACATAAATAATGTTTAGCTTTAAAACTAACTTCTAAAAATAGAATTGAAATTAAAGATATTATATATTTAATTAAGTCTAGTGTATGTTAATAAATTTAAATTTTATTTGTTTTATTGATGTCTTAATAATACGTATAAGCACTGATATTAAAAATCGATGACAAATTTATCCTTATAAACAATGTGAAAGATTATTGAAAAAAATAATAGGAAATAAATCATCAGTTCTATATGTACGCTTCAAATTAACATTAGGATAGAATTAAAAAAAATGTACGTAGATGGTCTTAACTTTCATTATTCATCCTTTTTAATGTCGAAAAAACTTTAACCTGAATAGAAGGACAATACTTAAACAACTTTTTGTGGCATTTGGTATCAGCCAGATCTAATTGATTCGAGTCTTGAGGACAAAAATCAACATTATTATATGGGGTCCTCCTACAATATATCTTTAATACTCCAGCTGTATTTGAAATGCAAGCAAGGATGCGTTCCATATATCCTTTCAGAACATCTATAAATTAAAAATAATATCACTAAAACAATCAAGCAATAGCTTAAAACTAAAGTAAAGAAATCCAATTGCGAGCAATGCAAGAATATTAATGCCTTCCATATGTTCTAGTTTCAGAAACGGAAATTAGTGGAGTTCGGGAATTGTACAAGCAATGAAACATTTCAATTATAATGAAAATATATCCTGCGATTTAAATGTGAAATTCTACCATCCAGTGAAACGTTTCCTAAAATGTGGGCTCCATTCTCATAACTCGACACTCCTGTTAATGTCAATAAAATGGGCGATTTCCCTCTTAACAGAAAAGTTGAGGATGGCAAAAAAAAATCGCTGTTAATTTACTGCAGTTCAGAAGATGTCCTAAGATTCTTATGATCAACTGCCCGTTAGAAAAATTTAGCTTACAAACTACTTTTGTCTCATTCTAACACACAAAAAATATGGAAAAGCATTTTGCAAATCAACAGCTCAGTTTGAAACGATTAAAATTAAATATATCGACTGTAAATAATTTTTTTGGACACAATAGACTAGTCCAACATTGTTTTAATGAAACAAATCATTTTAAAATAAAATATTTAATATAATTTTTTTTAAATCATCATGGTGGGTGTCCGCCTATGAGAGGTTTTACTGTATCCTTTTATAAAAATATAAATTGTCTGTTCACTTAAAGAAATTCCTACAAGTGCAAAGCCTTTAAGAAAAGATTTATTACTTTCGAGATACGAAAGAAACAATTCAATAAATATACAAGAAAATGGTGAATCTCCGAACCATTAATTCAAATGATTGAACAGGATTAATTAATTATAAAGGATATTCAACTACTTGATTACTGCTGCCAGTCATGATTTGCAATGAGGTCTAAGCAGAATAATAATTGTGATATTGAAATCGGGCTTGGTCTCGAAACATCCTGATGACAATTCAACTTTCCGTACGGTTTTGTGTAATTAATTATTACGGTATTCTGGGATTTTCTTTCTAATAAGAAAATGTATTTAAATATCTACTTAGGGATTTTTTAGTGTGCAAAATCAATAGACTTAAATGTAGGAGCTGTCCTTAAACAGTTTCATAGTGGATATTTTTCTTTTTGGTGAAAATTCTTTGTTTGTACCGCACTTATATTTTATACTTTGTTTTTTATCCTAGAATTTCCCACTGTACTAAGTATGGGTTCACACGTGAAAGTTTTCTTTCATGAAAGTGGTAGTTTATTGGTGAGAGGGGAGAGGGGAGAGAAGAATAGTACCCGACAGCATTCTTATCTCCCCTCTCACCAACAAACTACCCACTTTCATGAAAGAAAACTTTCACGTGTGAACCCAGACTAAGTTACGATATAAAGTAAATTTAAAACTTTTGCTTTAGTTCTTCTCCATGAAAATTTAGTCATGTATTTTTTATTTTGGATAACAATATTGAGTTCATTATAATGATGATTGATTACGTTTTGCTTTTTTTAATGTAATTTTTTTTTTATTTAATACGTATTGTAACATTTATGCATATTGAAAATTAATTTCAAAAATAATTATATTTGTATAATTAAAAAGAGCATCTATAATTAAATTTAAAAGTCATGTGTTATAATAAATTATAATGTCATATTGTATGAAAATATATTACAAAAAAAAAATATAAACTCATATAAATATAACGTCACCAAAAATCCAAAAAGGCCGTAACTGACAAGAAACTTTAAATTTTATTTTTAAAAGATAATGAATATCGTAAACCCTTCTTTCAAATATATGCAATAACGATTTTATTATCAATATATAAATGTTTAATTACATATAAATAGTAATAAAAGCTTTTTTCTTCTCCTGTAAAATAATATCAAGTGCAGTTACGGTCTTCTAGCTCTTAGGTGACGATATCGAACATTGTTAAACACGTAAAAAACACCTGGTATAATTACCACATAGACGATTTAAAATAAAAAATTTCCTTTGCTTTTATTATTAAAGATACTTATCATTAGCTTAATAGAAAAAGGATCTAACTTAGAGGGATATCTATCAAAAAGCTGTAAATATGCAATTTGAAAAAAATATGAGTTAGGCTCTTTCTATATTGAGGTAACGATTTGCTATTAATTGACGTTATGAGAGCAATAGTGGCCTAACCCGCTAACATACCCAGTGCAGTCAAATGACATGTTTCACACCATATTTCCCAAATCAGAGGTGCCAAAGTACTGCTACACAACAAATATAAGAATCATCAACTTTTCATACACATTAACATCACTAGATGGCATTGTTTGCCGTAGCAAAAATTACTAAATCAGCATTTTTTTCTATTTTGTGGGCTAGGCCAGTATTGCTCTCATAGCCTAAATTATACCATTTTTTTTATAGCTGGAAAAAGTCATTGCAATTGATCTGTTTGAAATGTTAAGGGTATTCGGTCTTTGGTGCAAATTGCCTTGCGAAAATATAATTGTAAAATATTGCAACTGTTTTATAAAATCTAGCAACGAAGCAGAGACGTCGTTAGAATTCACAAAAAAAAACAAAGCTAGAATATTTAGCATTTACTTTACTTTTGCAAGATCATTTGCACCGAACACTAAACAGCGCCATTTTTAATTTTGAAATACATATGTATGTATATGTATCGCACTATTTGGAAATATTTTAAGAAGTGTTTTATACATTTTTCGCTCTTATTAATTTTGAATTGATTGGTCAATTCCAATTGGATAACAAAGAACTCCAACTCCTTTTGTTCACCATATAGTTTATTCTGTCTGTGGGAAAGTTATGTTTGATCTGTGCCAGTAAACTCTCTTTCAATTTTTAAAAATCTCCCATTTTCGAAAAAATGTTCCACCTATCACTGCTGTCCTGTAACGTGAATTTTCTTTCTTTATAAAAATTAATTAATAATAATAATAATAATAATATGATTCATCATCAGCTGTTTGCTATTAAAAAAAAACACACACACTTTGAAATCAATTAATGATTCATATCATTACTCCTACGTAAATGTTTATAATATTGAAATAAATTTCACCTTTATTATGAATAAAAAAAATGTTTAATGAATGTTATGAATTTTTATATTTGCGAAAAGCTAAATTATATTGAATTTTTAATTAATTTTTAATATCCCGTTGTTTTGCCTTATTAAATTAATCCCAGCAGCATTTTATGAAATTAATGATTATATTCGAGTCTTTTTCGACTGCTCCCCGCGATTAAAACAATAATTTATGTATTAATTTTCGAGTCGAAATTGATTGATTGTTCGTTCGGGAGAAAATGGTTCCCTAGCCGCGACTCTTCTAGAAGAGTCTTTTATGACTCGCGCTTCTGATCAATTTCGACTCATTTTCGACACAGTTTGTGGTGCAGTCAAATTTCGAGCATATGTCTGACCAATTTATGATTGCGCACATTTGTTTGTTAAACAAATCACTTTCTAAGCATTTCTGGGGATCATTTTCGAGTCTCATTTTAAGCGCAGAACTGATTAATCAGTTTTTGATCATCTAAGGGAGTCGAAAAAGACTGAGTTTGGTGAAACAATCTTCCTCATGCTGACTGGGATGTTAAACTCAAAACACACATTTGTAAACTGATGCCACAAACACAGACACACGCACATGCATACATACATACATATCTACTTGTAATTTGTAAAAAAAAAATTGAATTTGACAGGAGACATCAAAAAAATTACAACACACGTTTCTACTAATTATGCATCAACGTAAAATTATAATGGAAATAATTAATTTAAATTATTCTGTTTGTAACGTTTCCATTCAATTTGTTGTTGTAGCTTATGTTAATGATATATTCTATGGAGTCTGATGGCGGAAATTATGTTCAAATATTATTTAAAAATTGTTTCTTTTTTTTTTTGTTGTTAATTATGCGTATATTAAAAAATTAATATGTTTTTATACATATGTATGTACATACATATACATACACGCTCATGTGTAGATATACATATGTACATATGTGTGTAATTGAATATTTTGCATAAAATTAGGGAAATATAAATTATTTTTCTAAAAATAAGATAATTTTGCCTAAAGAGCACTTTTCACCAGCATACTTGCATGATGTATTGGACTAATTCCAGGACTATAAAAAGTGTGAGAAACGTGTTGGGTTAATATTAAAATATTTTAATATGAAACTTTTTTTTTACAAAAGGAAAATTTTAAAAATTTAGATTTTCTCAGCTACGTCGACATACGTATGTACATACATATATAATATTTTTAATAGAACCTTTGAAAATTGTGTCCAATAATTAATTAAATTATGTATGTAATACTTATCATGCACATGCCTGTTGGCCACTGTTTTCTACTTTAACGCTGTTGGTTGGGCTGTTATTACATTCTGTTATCAACATCTAATCAAGGCGAATCGACTTTACAGCTGCTGTTAATTATGCCACAAGTACAACATTACAACAACATTTAACATATCTACATCTATGCATGCATGCACAAATTTTGTAATTTCGTACTTAACTATGCAAGGAAAATCTAGATCAGCTGTTTTCATAGCAGTGTTAAGTGATTTCGCCTTCAACTGTACATTCGGCCAAATCTCATCAAGCATTTATCATTGTATCAGTAAAAATTTGTTTGTATGTGTGAAACCAACGACGCTTGTGGGTAAATCAAACAATTAGATATTGGGTATGCTTGATGTAAAGCATACGTACATACGCTTGATGTCAAGCATTTTGACAGTGCTCGAGTATAGTGCCCTTTAGGCATTTCAAATAATGTAACGTTTTAAATTTTCAAAGGCTTTTTCTGAGTTGATAAAGCTTAAAGAGATGAATGCATACGAATGCATGACACACCCCAGACACTTATAGTTATGCGATCACAAGAGTATGTATTTCTAAGACCTAAATGCCTGTTGTTTTTATCTCAGACGAGATGTAAATTTAACTAAATCTATTTTCGAAGCTATGTAGCAGCTGAATGCAATGCGAAGAAATGTAATGTCATGCTAATGATCTGAATTTAGTTAAATTCGCTTTCCTATAATTTTTTTCAGTAATCAATCCTTGGATTAGTTAATCAGTGGTGCTTTAAAAATTTAAGAGTATATACGGCAGGGTTCATTAATGATTTCCTCAGATTTAAACATATTAAGAAACTGATTGAAGGCGCTGATATCGTGTTTTCGCGCTGACAGTCAGTCGTACTTGGCAGTTTGGTAAGATCACTCATACACATATCTTGAACTCTTATTAAACTCGATGTGTCTGATCATAATCTTTGTATTCGATTAAGTTGCGTAAAACTTAATCCATGGAACCGGAAAAGAAAAAGTTTGTTAATTTCCAAACAAAAGCGTAAAATAAGAACTTTCACTTATGAGAACACACCACACTCGTGATCAGTGTTTAAGTGAATTTATTGCAAATTTCTTTATGTTGTGAATGGTTATAGTTTTGTATGGTAAAGAAAAAGGCTCAAAAGTTTTTTATCTATCATTCAAATAATTATTAAAATTAATAGTAAGAAATTATCTGCTAAATTTATAAAAAAAATAAATCACGTTGAATGAATTTCATAACGCCTTTAAGAGGTTCTTCATTGAAATAGATGCGAAGCACTTACGTAAATAAAGATCATAAATCCTACGTTTAATTCAACAAAAAAATTGTTTGTCAAAAATCACTCAAATAAATATTGAAACTAATCCATACGAGTGTGTGAAAAACAAACATGTATTTATGCAAATTTAAATACATAAATATGTGCATATATCAATTAGTCAAAAAAAAAGATAAGTACAATAAAAATTTACAACAATAGGGGCCGCTTATTCACTGAACAAGTGTGCAGATGTGCGTGAGAAAGTGCAAAGCAATTTAAAAACTTTACTAAAATAAACTAAATTACAAACTTATTTAAGATAAGTTTGTTTTTTTTAATTTTAATTTGTGTTATTTTGTGGTTACCCCAAACACATACAAACATGCATACTAGCTTACACAATTTTATACGCAAATAAACCATAATTACCACATAACAAAAGGCTTAAAATGCATACATATGTATTACATATGTATGTATGAGTATATCGCTCACTAAATCAAGAAACAGTCACGTGTCAAAATTTTAAAAAATGCAGATCTAATCTGTAACGATCATATAAATTTACATTCCATTACCATCTTTGCTCAATTCGAAAAAAACCGATGTGGCTGTTTTAAATTTTCTTGCATTAGCTACTTGTGTACAACAGTATTTTGACTCTCATGAATGTTTGTGATTTTTGAATTGTGACTGTTTATGATTTAGCGTGCGATATCTATCTGTACATAGATAAGTTAAAACCACAAACATATTTTACAACCACTTAACTATAACTCACTCTTTGACTAACTCTTCATGGAAACATTTATTCATACAATAGAAATATTTTGCTCTTTATGAATTCATTGTATGTATGTACATACATACATATGTATATTTGAAAATTCGAAACTGTATTTGTGGCGAAAGTTGTTAAATGAATTTAAAAATATTTCTTTTGTATATTACTCGCTCCTAACATTGCACAGTGTGTCTGCAAAGATCCCGTTATGCGGGAGTGTACTTAACATAAAATTCTTATTCTGTAGCTCCAACTTTCACAACTCCAAGGAAAATACATACATATGTATTTCGTATTTTTTGCGGCCATTTTAAATTTCTATATTTAGGGCTTCAGAATGGAAAATGTTAATTGGCTCCATTAATATAAAAAATTGCGCCAAAGTTTTATGTGGAAAAATGGTCAGAAAAATAGGCAAAGTGGCTCCAAAGTTCGTGTTGCTGTTTTCAATATAAAATTTTCGATTTAAATATGATCTTAGCTTGAGTAAAAATGGCCCAAAATGAACTATAAAAAATGTATCTAAACGAAAAAAGAGTAATGGCACTGCTCACTAAAGATTCCCGGCATAGTCGGACATCTTCCGGTCTTGCATTGTAACAAAGTACTCAAATGCAATGCAGGAAACTTTTAGTAAGCAACGCCATTTCGGCAAAATACCATTGTGGCGAAAATCCTTAAGCACGGCCGATGTCCATCTATGAGGGAGTCTTTACTTTGCATTGCAATTTTTGGATTTTAAATAAACATTTTGAGATGTTTTAGTTTTATTAACAAACAGTTTTAAAACGAAAAATGGCTCCAAATTGAAAAACTAAAAATTGTAAATAAATCCAAAATAAGAAAAAAAGGACCAACAAAATTTTTTTATACAAAATATTTGGGGCCATTAGTAATTTTTAGCTAGTTTGTGGTAATTTTTCGTTGGAGCCAGTTTTTTAGTTTTCTGAAATGAAAGTTTCCAATTAAAAGAAAACAAACCTTTTCGATTAGACTAAATAAATATCCAGATTGTCAAAAAGTCTCATTAAAATAGGAAGATATCAGGTCTCGTAGAAACTTTAAGTAATAAATTAGTTTTGCTTAATAACTCGTATTCTACTGGAATAGACACGAACAAATTAGTTATTAATGCTGCTAAAATCCTTAATGAGCATTTACTTTTGAATCGGTCCCACTGTAAATTGTTAACAAACTATAGCATAAACATTAGCGTACGGCTTAATTTTCTCCATATGCTGAATTATGTTCATATGTATTTGTGTACTCGCGCGTATGCATGCAAGTGTTTGCCTATGCATGAGCATAAATGAGTGTTTAAATGTTTTATGTATTTAAAGTGGTTACGAAAATTGAGCGCTTCAAGGGGTCAGTTAAGGAAATAACTTTATTTCAGTTTTAAATCACAGCGTTATTAAAGAAAATACAACGAGTGTGTGTGTGTGTGTGGGTCAGAGAGAAGAGGCTTATTAAGATGAATGCTGACTCATTTGAACATGTGTGTGTAATGATTGTGTGAAAATGTATGTTAAGGCTATTTGTTTTTAGTCTAAAGGAGTTTTGTAGCAATTTTTTGATTATATTTTTTTTTTGCTGCCTGCCTGCTTTCCTGCCTGCCATATTATGCGTTATAATAAATTATATCTATTCAAGCATAAAATTAGATGAATGCCAATTGACTTGACATCTTGCATAAGCAGTTAAGCCTTATACATACATACGTGCATTCACATGATTCTGGTATGAACAAACTTGAAAAGATGAAAAGTAGAATGGAATGGGAAAATTAAAAATTAAATTTTATTTTTCGAATGTCTTAAAAATAATGACAAGTAGAAGAAGAAGTAAATTAAATTTAAAATATTTTTTTTTATTTAAGAGGAGACAGCAAATAAATTACATGAAATATACATACTAATAAAAAGGTCTTAATTTAAAGAAATTTAAAACAATAAATTAATTCTTAGAAATACTTGAGAAATTAATAATACATATTTAGGTTTAAGCTCAGTTTTTATTGAATTAATGAAAATTCAAATTACTAAAAGTTTTTTTAAGAAAAACATTAGAAGAACTTATCAGCATACCGATTTGAAGGCCGCTACATCTTTCTCATCTACGTACGCTTATGAAGTAACAATGCGATGAATTAAAAAGTAAACTTTATACTTTTGAAAGTAACGGACTTTAAGTGTTTGTTAGAATATTAAAAATGTCGAATCAGAAGTGAGGGAATTTCAGAATAAATAAAAATTGTGTCAACATGTTAAAATTTAATGAAAGAAATTACAAAAAAAAAAAATCCGAAATGATATTTCTGTTGAAAAGCTGGTTAAATAGTTGATGTTATTTCTTAATTAGTATCCACCTTCATTATTGGTAAAATCGAACAAACGAACGTTGATGAGAGAGGTACTTTTTATGGGGAAAAATAAACTGGACATATTGGTACTTTTGGATTTCTTTTAATTTTTTTTCATCAACCTACAGTGTACTTTCTAGACTGTAAAAATATGGAAATGCTGGTACTTTTGGTACTTTTTGCTCTTGGTACTTATCGATAAATTTCGTATACCGCCAGTCTATGACTTCATTAACGTGCAACGTAAACAAAATCACAAAGCAAATACATTCGTATAATTTAAATAATAATTATGTGTATACATAATAATAATGTAAAATATTGATGAGAGCGGTACTTCTATGGGGAAAAAAAACAGGACAAATTGGTACTTTTGGATTTCTTTTAATATTTTTTTTTTTACATTAACCAACAGTGTACTTTCTGGCCTGTAAAAATAAGGAAAAGCTGGTAGTATTGGTACTTTTTGCTTTTGGTACTTTTAGTTTTTTCGATAAATTTTGTATACCGACAGTTTATGCCTCCATTAAAATGGAGTGTGAACAAAGTCTTAGTTAGTTACGTGTACTCGTAATAATTTTAAAATTTTGTGTATTTTATGCGGAAATAAAATGTTAAGGATGTCAGGACATAATTGATAAAAAGAAAAATTTCCAGATATTTTCAATCCTTATTTAATACAGAAGTGGGCTGATGTTTAATTTTTATAGTTGTGAAAACGTATTTAATATATCATGGAATTCTGAAAACGCAGATTATAAATAGAGACCATAACACTAAAGACCTGAATTAAATCGTAAAATTATTTGTAAAATATAAAAAGACACACTCAATATTTATATAGTAAGACTTTGGGGGCCGTATGTTGCAAGTTAAGTTGAACATTAATAATGTTTTTTTTTTGTCTCTCTTGCACTCTGCCGCTCATGTAAGTGTGAGAGTGTAAAATAAATTTTAGTTTTCGTTTGTTCAAGTTTCTTTTTCATATGTTTCGTTTAAATTGACAAAAATTTATTGCGGATCGAAATGCGGATTTGGTTGATTGGCTTAAGCTTTTCTATATACAACAGCCACACACACACAAACACACACATACAGGATGTGAACAAATTTACATGTACATATTCTCATACATGTATGCATACACACTCACTCTTACTAAGCCAACCATATATGCAAACACTATCATATGCACATACACATGTATACACTAACGATAAATAAGTTGCATGCAGGATTTTAATAAAGGGTACAACAGGAAATATATTGATTTAATTAGAATTAGGCAAACGAATGACTCAAAGCTAATCTCACATTTATAATTCATAATTTGTAATTTTTAGTCAGACCTTAAAAATTAATTGAAAACTTTAGTTTTTGCAGTTGAATTTTGTTGGAAATTTTTCTCTAAATTAAACTAAAGATTTATGTATAAGATTTACTTATAAATAACACCTGCCCTCTTGCCATCCACTTTCAATTAAAACAAAAATAAGTATTCTAGATGTAGTGATACTCCTTCTTAATTCATATATATATATTTAATGGTATGGATATAGTCACCCTGTAAAATAGTATTAAAAGCATTGAATATTGCGGTGAAGGCGTTATTGCATACAACCAGATTTTAGTGGTTAACTTATGGTACAATGCGTATGTTATTTATGAGAGACAAAAAAGCATTTGTGTGTCATCTCACAAACGACTATTTAAATTCTGGACACATGCATGTTTGTACATGCATTTAACCCATAGAAAAATTGATAAAAAAAAAACTTGCATAACATCAGCAATTCAATAGAAGGCAAAATATTTTAAGGACCTTTTAGAAACGTCTTTTTTAAATTATTCTACAGAGATTTCCAAAGAAAACTTTTCTTGGGATAATGGAAGCACTTCGTACCGTATGTTAGTCCTAAAAGTTAAAAAAAACACGTTGTGAAAAACTCTTAAGTTCGGTTTCCATAATACAAGTGGTTTAAAAACCACTCGGTTTTTTGAGTGGTTCCCATATAAAATTTCTAAACAAGTCATTTATTTATAGTGTGGAAACCGCACATAAGATTTTTTCAAAACTTGTATATCTAAAATTTCCCTAAGAAAAGTTTTCTTTCGAAATCTCTGTAGAATAATTTAAAAAAGACGTTTCTAAAAGGTCCTTAAAATATTTTGCCTTCTATTGAATTGCTGATGCTATGAAAGTTTTTTTCATCTGTTTTAAAGTTGTTTTTTTTTTTATAAATTTTTCTATTTTTTCTGTTTGAACGTTGCGTTTAGTTTCAGTTAAATGTTGGAGTATTCGGTTCTGTAATAGATCTTTTAGGGATTGCAGAAATTGGAATTAATCTTCGATATACTTTGGACTAAATAAGTAAGCTCCCACTGAAGAACACATCCTGAATTTAATTACAACTCAGTTCATCTTCATATTTGCGTTTTATGTTCTTAACATAATTTTATAGTCCTTAAATTATTTCGAAAAAAGGAGCTGTAACTGGGCTGCTACAAGCCATTATTAAAAAATATAAATATTTTTGAAATTTTTTAAAGAAAATTTTATATATTTTACCTCTTTTTTATGACCAGCATTCAGGGAAGACCCCTACTTACGCCATGCAGTGTGCTAGAAATATGGAAAGAGGGCAGGGTAGGGAGGTTAGATTTTGAAATGTAGAGTCGGCTTAATTCTTTTACAACTGTGCTGTTGCACGTTTTGTTAATTTTTAGAGCAATTTTGCAGTGCCTCTGGTGTTAAGTAGGCGCATTAAATTTCTTAAGCTGTGTGAACATTCCTTTTGCTAGATAATCATCTTTACTGCTATTAACTAGTATCATTCATATATTGCATAAAAATTTCATTTGCGATCGCATTTAATTAATTTATTATGGCATAAATTGTAATTCTTGTGTTGTTATTTTTGCTGCCTACTTTAAATGTGGATAGTTTTATATGTATGCATGTTTAATACGAATTAACAAAAATTTTATAATGATTTTTCTACATTAATACGTCAGTAAGTATGTATGTTTGTACCATAACACAATAATTTGTTATGGTCATGTACGAAATGTTGTGTAATTGCAAATTATAGGATTCTTTATAAATCCTTGTTGATCCATGTAATTACAGCAATAGCAACATACGACTTATTCAACCGATTTATTTACGCCAAATAATTAATTCTCACGCATACAAAAGCAAAAAAAAAAAACATCAATAAAGAAAAATATTAACTTAAGCTGCGTTCACATTTATCAAATATTTGTCGAAAAAAACGTAACCAATAAAGAAACTAATAATTTATTTCCTTTAATTCCAATATTTTTAATTTTGGGTTCGCATTTTAAAAAAAACTGTATAAAAATACTTCTTTGCGGAATAATTAATTTTAATTTAAATGACATTATCAGTAAACGAAATTAGTGGTTACGTTTTGTTGAACAAATATTTGATACGTATATATGAACGTAGTTTTAAACACACAAACAATAATTGAAATATTATATACATATAAGAGGTTTTCCAATAGGGATGATATGATTTTGAAGTGACGTTTCGGCCATTTGTAATATGTTATGATCTGGCCTTTGTTTTTCATTCATATTCAGTAGTGTTTACAATTTCATCTTGGAGAGATTCACGCAAGAACATCGTTTACAAATTATTCAGTTTTATTATCAAAATAATCGTTCTCCAATTGCAACTTATCGTGCGATTTTGCCATTTTATGGTCGTAATAATCGTCCAAGTGTGATCGTTATTCGTAGAGTTGTTGTAAATTTTGAGCTTACATTTTCTCTACATAATGTTCAAGTGCCAATAAGACAAAGAACCGCTCGAAATAATGCAAATATTGCTGCTGTTTATGCAAGTGTTGCCTGGTGGAATCATCGGTCCATAGTTCTTTCGAAATGAAGCTGGTAACACCGTTACTGTCAATGGAGAGCGTTATAGATCGATATTATCCAACTTTTTATAGCCGAAATTGGAAGAAGTTAATCTTGATTCCAACAAGACGGGGCTACGTAACACACAGCAAATTCAACAATTGAATTATTGCGAGACAAGTTTGGAGATTCGATTATTTCAAGAAATTGTGATTTTGAATGGCCTCCAAGAAGTTGTGATTTAACACCACTAGACTATTTCTTGTGGGGTTACTTGAAGTCATAGGTCTTTCGAAATAAACCAGACTCTCTTCGAGCTTTACAAGTCAATATTGAACGTGCAATTCATGACATACGACTTGATTTAGTGGAAAAATTGCTCGAAAATTGTGTTCATCCAATTCGTTCCTGCAGAAGAAGTTTTGAAGGCCATTTGAATGGCATTTTATTTAGAATTTAATTGTATCGATTGTACTTAACATTAAATGAAAAACTTTTGAATTTCCTTAACAATAAGTGTTTTTTTTTTTTAAAGAAATCATATCACTCTTATTGGAAAACCTTATATAAATGTACTCGTATGTATGTAGTTAATTTTTATATGTATTAACGTACATTAAATAATGTTAAACATAAACATAAACATTAAACGCACATCCCAGTAAAAAATGTTCATGTTTTTGAAGCACTAAAGAAATAAAGCGCATTATAATTCCCTTTAAAATATGAGCTTGCTAAGAAGCTGATTTCATAGCGCCACAACAATGCAGGTTTTAAAAATATATTTCATATGTATATTTATTTCATATCATACGTTAAACAAAAACAAAATGTACATTGATGATCGCTGTCGTCAATGTTTACCAGCAAAGCATACGAAAGTGTTGTTGCTTTGCTTTTGCGTGTATACAGTGAAGAACGACAAATAAAACTAATAAGACAAAGTTGTTTGTGTATTTCGTATTGCTAGTACTGAGTGCTGTATGAGTATATTAAAACACACAGCCTATAGCTAAAGCTGGAGGTAAACGCGTGAAACGCGTGGTATTGACCTCCAGCTTAAGAGTATTACAAAAACAAATGAGCATGAAGAGCACCGCTGTTTTAAAGCGAGAAAGTTAGCAAATATACACACATCCAATGGGTAGTATGAATAAAAAGTATTTGCTTTTTACTTAAAGATTTGTTTTAAAACTCAAAATTCTGGATATTATTGACTATAAAAGTAAGAATTTTGGGGTTTAAAACAAATTTTTAAGTAAATAGGAAATATTTTTTTTATTTTATGTGAGCCAAAAAGTAGTACTCCAAACCGGGAACTCGCCATACAAAAAACAGCAGCGATATCAGCAGGTTTGTCAGCGCTTCATTTATTCTGTAATAGTAGAAATCTGCTCTATTTGAAGCAATTTTTTTACTGGGATACTGTATCATTGAAATATGTACGACTATATTTGTATTAGTGATTGTATACTTTGTATATCTTTACATAAATTAATGAATAAGAGTGCTTTTATAATTATTTATATTTGGAATTCGTAAAAGTATTACATATTATCATTATCATTTGAGTGCAAATATACACATGCAATTTGTGTACTCGTATGTGTTGATACCAACTTGTAAATTATGCACGATAAGCTGAGTAATTTAATACCACCATATAATTGTTAAAGCAATTGATAATATTTTTTTAACTCTTATTTTGTGATCACATTAAACATTATAGAGGCCACACCCGGTTGAAAGAAGGGATACTCTTTTTCTCAGCCGTTCACGAGAGATGTAAAACAACAAAAATTAACCGTTGAAATTAAAAATTTTGTTTAGCATTGACTAAACTTTTATTTAATATTTTTAGATTTAAGATTTGAAAAACTTATTGATATTACAATCTAAATTGAAGATTCAATAAATAATAATATTATCATTAAAAAAAAAAAAAAAAAAAAAAAAAAAAAAAAAAAAAAAAAAAAAAAAACATTATAAACCCAGAAATAAATAACGAAATTTAAAGAGAAAATTATCACTTTGGAGACCGATTGTTAAGAAGATGTTGCTTCATTTCATAAATTTTAAGCAAATATATATTTATGAATCTGTTGGGAAAAAAATCCAACAATAATATGTTCCTTGCAATAAGGTATATTTGTTGGACCACCACTCAGGGGATGAACTCTATACAGAGGAAACAGTGCCTAATAAATACCTAATAAAATAGAACAAAATTAATAAGATATCTCTACGGTTTCTTTTTTTTTGCAAGAAGGAAGTCTTATTGTTTTAATAAGGAAAACCTTATTGAAAAACATTTTTATAAAACTTACGTATTCAGGGAGTTGAACCAAGGAATTTCGGTTTAGTAGATTGGCACTCTAACTACCTCTACTACACCTTACAATAGAATACATGTTAGCAGCCAGTTTAAGAAGATGATTTATTGTAGCGCAAACAATAAGGAATCTCTTCGAAAAATTCTTCACTTCTTTCTGCTGGGATACCCCTTAGCCAAAAAGCGTTTCATAGAGAAAATCTTATTGATTCTATTAGGCAGTTTTGGCTCTGTGTACTTATGCAATGCATTGAGCCAGATATTAGGGAGTGGGATGGTGTAGATAAGGTAGTCTTAATTATTTTACAAATCTGCTAGAGGACGTTTTATAAGTATTTAGAAAAGTATGGCAGCGCCTCTGGTATTAAGTAGATGCATTAATTTTTTTAACCTGTACGAGCAAGCATTTCTTTATTAGTTTTACTTCGCCGACAGTTCATTAGAGAAATTCATGATGTTGATTGGCTTGAACTGGCCAGGCATCGAACTCAGGTTCTAAGTCATAGTCTGCTTTGTAGTCAATGCTCGAACAATTTCATATTAAAAATTCAACAATAGTATGTTCGCTGCAAAACAAGCTATTTTTAATTTGATATACTGTAAACTAATTATTATTACGACAAACAAAGTTATGTTTGCAAATTAAAGTTCACTGTGAATCACCAAAATTGGTGAAAATAACCGTAGCAATTTTGAACGATTTCATCTTTTAAGCCAGACATTTGTGCGGGATGCACAAAAATGTAATAGAGAATGTGATTTTGTGTGTTTGCTTTAATAGAAAATTTTGTTTTTAATCAATTAAATTGTGATGTTTTTCGACGAACTGTATGAGTTTCAATCCACTGAAATTTAAATAATTCTGGCTTATGTATGTGTGGGATTTTAAAGTCACACTTTATTGAATTTATTTGATGCATTTGTCGCATTTTGCTTAAATTTTTTTTCGGTTTTAGAATATTTTAAAGTTCTTTAATCGATTAAGGTACTTTTTGAGGGGTACTATTCATTTGATTTTTCTGGCCCATATGGCATTTTAGTCAATTCTGGTATGGCAAACTTTTACTGTCTCTCCAGGATTTAAGCAAAATTTAATTGTTAAGTATGTTTGAAGAATCTTAGGTCCAATAGAGTGGAAAAACTTATGGTGTTTTCTTTTCTACAAAAAAATTGTACATCTCCATACAGAAAATGTATTTTGGTGTTCGGTTCTTAAAAATGTTTTGCTCTCTAAAAGGGCAGTGTTTTTGATTCTAAAAGAATCGCCCTCACTAATGGTGGCAGGCATTGCACTTTATGCTCCGTAAAAATCTACATTGTTAATAGTGCCCTGTAAAACTTAGCTGTCAGCTGTTAAAAACAGGGCGTTCCACTTTTTCATAAGTTGTGTTTTGTTCGTGTGAAATCACAAGCTGCATTATTACAGGGTTGGCAAGACACTTTATACATGTAGCTTTCAACAAGGTGCCATTTTGTGTGTAGAAAAGAAAACACCATTATTAAAAAGAACTTTATTTTACTCAACAGTGTACACATACATACACACATATTACAATTCGTATTGTATATACAAATGAAGGTTTTTCTTTAATTTTATTTGCATTTTTTTCTATCTGTTTGGCATTCATTATGGTTGTTGATATTCATTATTAATGTAAATTATAAACATGCATACATGCATAAATATTAATGCATGAATATGTATTATGTGAATTCTCCTAAAGTGCAAATGTATAAGAAAAAACTGTGGAAAATATGTGAAATGATATTCATAAAAAATAATTGCAAAAATATTTCAGTATAATTTGTTAAAAAAAATATTAAAACATTATTTGCTACAGTGAAAATACTTGTTTTTTTTTCATTAATTTATTAAATCATGAAAAACAAACTGAATTAAAAATATCTTTTAAATAAATAATATTAATTAAATTAAATGCAAGACAAACAGTCTTGTTATTTATCTGTTTGAAATTTTTTTTTTATTTTCTCTTTAAGGATATTCATTTCGCCTCTGTGTTCTTGTAGTAGGCCGCATAAGAGTGCATTTAGATTAGCAAAGTTTACTTTGCAAAGTTTTATTTCAGCTGGGCAAAAGACAGAGAGGAGAATACATTCTATTTTTGTCTTTCTTCCAGCTGAATTAAAATTTTGCAAAGTATATTTTGCCAGTAAACTTTGCTGGTGTAAATAGGTACAGTCTAAGAAATGTTTCTTATAGTGTGTTCTCTCGTTCCCTCTCTCTTTCTCGATTTCATGAATATAATATTAGATGCAAATTTCTCTTGCGATATTTGACATTAATTTGTTTTTGAAAATAACTACATATATCCTTTGTTAGATTAGTGCGTAGTATTCTAGCATACCAGTACGAAGATCGTGGGATCGATATTTCTTTCATTGCACAACAACGGCAAATGCAGTAAAAAAAGCACTTTCCTTAGATTGATAATTCAACAATCTCTTGAACCGCGCCAGTGAGGAAGTTTCTTTCAACATACCGACATTAAAATATTGGTCAATAGCCACATACTGATAGTTTGATTTGTTTCCAGACATTGATCTTTGGCCGGTTACTCAAAAAACTAGTGATAGTGCAAAAGGTCTGCGTATAAGTGGACAAAAAAATATAAAATAACCTACGTTAGTTAGTCTAATAGAAGATGAAGAGGCACCTTAAGTCTCCGTCCAAAACTTAAATCTATAAAAAATTAATTCTTCTTTGCATGGTGATGGATATTTCCATCATATTATATATTGATGGAAAAACCCGTTTAGAAAGAAGTATACTATTAATTGTTTGATGTTGAGATCATTTTGCATGTGTGCACAACACGTTGGAAAGCAACGGTAAAGAAGGGTTGAACTACAACAGCTTTCTTTCAAGGCGTGATCAGTAGTGATCAGCCTGTGAACACATTTTGTTTTTGGCTTTTAGGTACAATTTAATCAACATCCATCCATCCCCTCTGTGTTGTATGATCTTTATTTGAAATATACTTATTTCACAAATATATTATGGAAAAAAATTAACATATAAAAGAGAAAAATGATTTTCAGCCATGACACAGAGTTGGTTTGTGTTCGGAAACGGAACTGGATCCATATACCGGTTTTTCAATAAGACACAAACGAAAAATTTTTGAAAAAAAAAGGTATTTTTAAATTTACAAACAAAAAAATTTATTTGTTAATATTTGTAAAAGCTAAAGTTCGTAAATCTTTATAATCAGAGAAATTTTAGGTAGACATTGTTAACATATTTCGAGCAACAAAGTAAAAATTTAATATTTATACATCCCACCCTACCTAATATTTCTCTGATTATAAACATTTACGAACTTTAGCCTGTACAAATATTAACAAATATTAATAATAAACAGTTCGTAGTAATTAAAAAAAAAATTAATTACAATTAATATAAAAAAAGTTATTTAATTAAAATAAAAAAATGGTTACATTCCGAAAAATCGTTTGGTTTTTTAAGAACCACAATACGGTTTGGACACCGTTTCCAAACAGAATCGAACTATGTGACATGGCTGACATTTTTTGCTTTCACTTGAGCCTTAGAACTAGAAAATTTTAACAAAATATTACCAAACTCATGATAAGATTATCAAACACATAAAAAAATCCAAAAATTACTCTTAATTTTACACTTTACACTCGTCTTATTTTGCCCAATATTTTGTCATTAAAAAGTAATTTATGTGAAAATCGATCGCATACATATAGAAGATTTTCTATATAAGCTTTATTAATTCCTGCATATGTACTCGTATATCATAAATTTCATACAAAAATATTAAAAAGATTAAATAACAACATAAAAGCATAAGATATTATGAAATGCACAGTTGTGTTGAACAGAAAAGCAGCCTGCAAATTTTGGAAAAATATTTTTATTTGAAAAGAAGAAAAAATTCTCACATGAGCTTAAAACTTAAATCACAAAATTGTAGTTAATAGAAAAAAAATTGTTTTTGTTTAGCATGCAGTCCTTTAGAAAGGACACATCGTTAAGTGAAATTTTTTTTTTTTTTTGTAATTAGGACCAGCACTCAGCGGATGACCCCTACGTATGCAGCGCACTGTGCCGGAACTCAGGGATAGGGATAGTGTAGAGAAGATACATGTTGAAAATTTAGAAGTCGCAACTCTTTCACAACTCTGCTTTGCGCGTTATGTTAATTTTTAAGGCAGTGTTGAGGCGCCTCCGGTGTTGTTAAGCTTTGTTAAGCTGTATTAGCAGGCATTTTATTAATTGTTTTACTTCTCCGATGTTTCTGCTAACCGACGAAGGAGGGCGATGTTGTGTACGTTAGCTTGGATAGCATCAATCGCTGTCGGAACAGTTTTTTACTGACCAGTGCTATGCCTTCACCACTTAAATAGTCCGACAACCATTAATACAATGTCTCACTAATGTAGATTAAAGAAATTAACGATGTCGATTAACTTGCTCTGGCAAAGGTTTGAACCCATGCCCCAAGCCATTGTTTGATTAGAAGTCAACGTGTTAACCACTTCAGCCAACACCACCCTCAAAAAATGGAGCAAAGTAAATACACTTCCTGAAGGCGAGAATTGGCTGAAGTAAAATTATTATTGTTTTTGTTTTTGTTTTTAGTTTCACTGATCTTTTGATGAAGGCTTCGATGAAACTCGCTAAAATTAATCAAAAATCTGATATAGAATTTTTTTTTTGCTTGTTAGGTGGTTTTGTATTTCAGCTAACGATATAGAAAATTATAAATTTTTTTTAAAAGCTTTCTTCCAATGAAGCAATGCTGCCGTTACAATACCTGTACGAATTTAAAACCAATAAGCTTAGCAACTGCTAGTTTTCTATACTTAACTGTTTTTCAAATAAACAAAATTTAAATTTGTATGAAATTAAAATTTATTCATACTTTTGTAAAGCAACACCTGCAAATAAATATTAGATTGGTTAAATAAGAACAAAAACATAAATAATAATTTGATTTATATATTCAATACACAGTCCTTATGTACTTGTGCGTAGTATTGTGCATACAATTATATCCAGGTTTGTATTGCAATTATGTATGTTTCTAGCAAACATTGATTTTTATAAATATCATAAAAACCTTTATTTAGTTTAATTAAAAATACTTTCTGAATGTATAAATAACAATTAATATTAATGCAGATTTTAAGAAGGACGTAGGAAGATTTGTAAATTAAATAAAGACTCAGCTTACGAGTATTATAAACTTTATAATCGATTATAAAGAAGAGTAATCAAAAGCCAACAACTTTCGGAAAGATGATTTTTCACAATTATGTATATACGACGAGAAAAGAAATCCCTTAATTTAATAAAAAAAAAGTTATACAAATATGTAAAATCTGTGTAGTTAAGAGGCAAGACCATTTTTTGTGATGGACCTTAAGGCCGCATTATTCAACCGATTTTGACAAAATTTATATCAAATTAGAAATATTTATTCACAGAATTAAACAAGATATTTTCGGTTAAAATTGGTTCAATATTTTTTTCCACCTACATATAAGCGTTTAATGTTGCTGGTAATACATGCGCATGCATTACTAATGCATGTGAGTTAAAAAAGCAACAACAAAATATGAATGTTTTGTTCTCTAATTGGTTTTCCACAGAGAGTAACAACAGTAAGACATATTTTTCTGTGTGAGAATTGTAGGGATGTTAAAGGCACAAAGGAGAATAAAGTTCATGAAATATATTTTGCTCATTGGATGATATTTTTTGCACTTTATTTTTCTGATTTCCTTTAAATATAAGCGTATTCATGCAAAGTCAATTGTGTCGGCCGTTGGTTAGACAAGCTTTTACTCTCCTCTAAGAAAAACCCCTAAGGGTTGACATTCTATTGACTTTGGTCTTTAGAAAGACCATAGGTGCCCTTTCACCTTCTACCAGATTAGCATAGATTACCTACTTCCTATATCTACCTTACATGTACATCAGTTGCTCTGTAGATTAAGAGATTGGGGTAGTAACATACTCGTATAACTTTTATGGGTAATTGACAAAAGGAAATGTCTGGAAAAGCACAATACCCATTTCCTCAACAGGCACAGAACCAAGATGTGGATATCACCAAGATGACAAAACGTACCCCCGGGGATATTTATACCCAAAAGCGTACTTTGAGATAAAATTATAGGAGTCGGTTAAGCTTTATGCCTTAAAAAAATCACTTACCTCTGTGTTATTTTAACATCCTTGAAAAATCTATTCGAGTTTATTCAAAAACCTTGTGCTAATATTTAAAAATATTCGATAGTATGTTGAAACTAATTTACCTCATCTTTATAGTAATTTTAATTCGTAAGTATTTGCATAAATTTGTGTTGAAAATCATACAAAAACAATTAAATAAATTTTTGTTAAGATTAATTCATAATTTATACTGACACAGTACTCGTATCAGGCATTACATATGTACATTAGTATTTATGTACATACACACATATGCATGTATAATTAAATAAGTTTTTGTAAAAATGTATCAGTATATCTGTGGAGTTTTGGCAAAACAACTTAAGTAGAATTTTGAACAATTTTAGTATAATAAAATACTATTAAGGAGTAGAATGAAACTTTTTGTTTGTGAGTTTAAGAAAAGTTAACAGAGAGAAACAACAGCAAATAGCTCAATTGAATAATATGAAAAGAAAATAGTAAATTTCCGCACTATTAATTAGTTATACGGGATATTTAACTTCTTAATTGCAGCTGTCGTAATTGGCAGTGAGATCTAAGCGGTAAACAACTGTGATCATGTGACTGTGGTTGTTGATCTCGAAACATCATGGTGTCAATTCAACCCTCCTTTTTTTTTGTGTTCTGAAGAAAAATAATAATCTATATATGTGACCTATATATGTGATCTATAAAGGGACCTCTGCGCCGAAAAAATTTTTTTTTTACTTTTTGAGTGATTCTTTCAAATGCCGCAAACCGCAAGTTTCTATGGCTTTTAGTTTTTTTACAAATCACCTGTAAAGATGAACATAATTAATGAAAATCATCGGTGCAGATACGTAGCTCAAAACGAAGCGCTTTTTTCAAACGCGTTTTTTCTCAATAACTTCTTTTCGGCGCAGAGGTCCCTTTTCGTGGAGCAAGTCACATATATAAAAATCTGACTAAGCCTAAGACACAGTCTTAGTCTCGCTAGAACTCGAGAACTACTTGACCGATTTATATGTTTTTTTTTTGTTTTGTTCGTCTAATCAGCCCAAAAAAAAGGTTAAAAAATCGGCAAAAACGAAAATTGTGTTTTGTATGCATATTTTACATTGCACCATTAATTGCTGTGGATTAGTCTGCTTAAACTCGATTGCCTGACCGATTTCAATGATTTTTTTTTTTTGTTTTTTTTGACTTATCACGCCGATGGTTTCGAAAAAAGGAAGAAGAGGAAAAGCCAAAAATAAAAGTCGAAAAATCAGAAAATCTAAAATGTACGTTTTGTATTTCTTCAGTTGGTGGCGGACCCATTGTTTGACAGCTGCACAGAAACAAACCAAATTCACTGGTTTCATAAAATAAACCAATTAACAACTTTGTTATATGAATTAATCATCATATTTATATTATCTATATACATACATATCGTCAGCTAAAACGCAAACGGCTCTAACTAACATTTTTTTAAATTTTTCAGGAGAAGCAAAATACTGTTTTAAACCAAAAGTATAGTTTCAATGAGCATTATTTTCACCAGTATTATTAAAAAAGATGTGACAAATTGATTTTTGGCAGAATAAACTAAAATTTGGTGATATTTGAATGGCTATGTTAGTTAGGTCCTTTTGTACCTTAATTTTCTGAAACCAAAGGCCCTATCTACACTTTAATGCAAAATAGTTTTATCATATATTTTAATTATACACATTTTTATTATATATTAATTTATTTTAATATTGCATCACAAAAAGTAAATTAAAATAATTATTTTTTTAATAAAATGCCTTAAGCTGTAGCTAATTTTATTTTCCTTTAAGAAACAATTTCTTCAACGGTCAAATCTATCAGTTTTTTTTTTTTTGTCAATTTTCAATGTTGCCCACACAAACGATCACTTAAGTCTTTTTGCGTTTATCAAATATATTTTGTTAGTTAGGGCCGTTTGCATTTCAGCTGACGATATATAAAAATTAATTGCTATTCGTTAATCTCGCTAAAAGGCGAAAACGGCTGGACCGATTTGGTTAATTTCGGTCTTGAATTATTTGTGGAAGTCTAGAGAAGGTTTAAAAGTACTTTTGGTACTTTTTTATTTTCGGATACTTTTTTAATGGATTTTTATGAAATTCGATAGGGTACTTTTTAAGTGTTAAAAAGGCGTAAAGTTTGTACTTTTGGTAGGTTTTGTTTTTACTAGGTTTTTTACATTGACCTACAGCGTACATTCTTAGCGGCAAAATAATGAAAATCTGTAACTTTTGGTATTATTATAACTTTTTATTAAAATATATTTAAAATTGTTTTTACAATAACGTCATTAATATAGTATACTTTCTTGGGTGTAATATAAGGATAAGTAGGTAATTTTGGTGCGTTTTGCTTTTAGTACTTTCTGTTTTTTCATTAACATGTAGCGTGAACGAAGTCACGGGTAAAATCTAGTTTAATATAAAAATTAAATAAAAATCGAATAATAAAAATTTCTTTGATTAAACATCGTTCAGTTCGACAAAAAATTCAATATATTTACAAATTTCAACCTAAAAGTATTTTCTAAAACAAACAATTAAGTATTAAATTACCCGAAATTTCTTTGGAAAATTACAATTTTTACATCAATCAACCGATTGCGATCAGAATTTTTCCGTTGTTTTTAAGCTATTGCATAGATTTTTTCGCGGGCTTTGGCGACTAAATCAAGAAATTCCGTAACGAAAAAACCTGACACTAAGTTTGTTTTTTAAGTCTTTTGTTTTTGAAGTATTTAAATCGCCCCATGTATGTTAGTCCCTAAGGTATGATATTGATTTCGATTTCATTAACATACAGTATTACCAGAATAACAACCGAGTTATTAAACAAAACGTAATAATATAATTAAGTTGATAAATAAGTTGATAAAAAATGCTATGCAATAGCTTTACCGCGGCAGTCCCCGAGTGCCACATTAAATTTTTTTTTTCTGTAGTGTTTGAGAACATTTGAAATTCGCTGTTGATGAGTCACAAAATAAATATATTTAAACTTCTGTAACTATACAAATTCGTTTTGTTTTTTTTTTTTTTCATTTGTTAATTGATCTTAACTTGACTTAAGTGCTTTTTTCAAAAAGCCCACAGATCTACAGACATACATATGTATATGAACTATAAAATTTTGTTTAACATTTCATGAACAGAAAATTCCTTTAGCTAAATCTATGCAAAACATTAGAAATGTTTTATTAAAATAACAATATTTTTAAAATACACAAATGGATACAAATCAATAGCAACAAAACATTAGCTAATACGAGGGTTAGCCAAAAGAATTTAATTTTTGCGTTCCGTTTTCTTATATTATTTCTAACAAACATAAACCCTTAAAGCGATTAGCTTGTTTGCAAAACATTACATGATCGTTTGGCCGGAATCGAACCGGTAACCTCTTATTTAATAGGCTATGATTGCCGCCGCAACTGAAGATAAGAAATGGAAATCTAGTGAATATTTATGCTAACACTTTTTAAATTCTGAAAAGTTTATTCGATCCCACAGTTTTGAAGAATCAAAATAATATGGATATAAATGAGAAAAGCAAAAGGGAAATACTTATTTACCTTGTTTATATTATTTTGTCATATTAATTAGGGATGGAGCTGCGTAATCCCACATTAGATCATTTCGAACAAGATCGATATTTTATTACTTGAAATTTAATATTCTAAATAATCTATATATGTATGAGAAATTATTAGAGCTATGCTCTTTATGGTGCGATGGGGACTGAATTTTATTTTTCGTAACATAATTAATCGACACTATTACAGTTATATTTTCCTTTTTGTTTTGATATGCTTGTCCTTTAAAAGCGACTTTGTTGTTGTTTTTTTAAATATATGTATGTATATGGCGTGTTACTCACATTCAACTGCAATAACAAAAGCAAAATATTAAATATACTCCTATGAATACATATGTATGTATGTTAGTGATTCGTTTTTGTTTTGCTTTGCGTTGCTGAGTTGCCGAGCTACCCACCAAACAAAACGTCAAGCGTTTGAAAATAATATTTTGTTTTTTCTATTAAATAAATATTATATTATTTAAAAACTTAACTAAAATTTTTAAATTATGGATTAAATTTCTTAAAACAATGTCATAAACTCAGAAAAATTATTAAATCTTTTCACATTTTATGTAGGTATATACCTAATGAGCATAGCTCTAACCGTGTGTCCTAAGACATCTCTCTTCTTTTTATTATTAGGCTTAAGTTCAGTTTTATTAAATTAATTAAAATTGAAATTACTAAGATTTTTTTATTATTATTTTATCCAATCAGACTAGTAGAACGTATCACTATACCGATTTCAAGGCCTCTCAATTTATGTAAAGTGGATACTAATTGGTAATGAATGTCAACTATTTAACCAAGTTTTCAACAGAAATAGAATACGAGAATTATTATAATAAATATAAATGATATAAATAATCTTAATTTGTAAATACAAATCAAGCAAGGCATATTTAGATTTGCTTCTGTAAATCTCAGAACTCTTACTAAACTCCCAAGAAATCCTTAAAATGGAACTTTTTATAAATTTGCCCATAATTGCCCATATTTGGTCTAACAGGCATGTTCTGTCAATAGCATTTCGCCTAAGATTTGCGATGCGAGTTGAAATCGCATGATAGGTGTTCTGGAGTTCAAAATCGCAATAAGTTTTGCGACTTCAACTCGCAAACAAGTATTGAAGTGAACTGATGTATTTTACTTGAACTGAAGTTCGAACTAACAAAAAGCAAAGTACAAATTAAAGTAAACATGTTTTCTTGTATATTTGGCAAAAAATAATAAAATTTCCAAACTATTTAAGTTAAAAATATCAAATTTAAAATTCTTCTTTTATTTTCACAATTTTCCTTGCCAATTGTTTTGTTGAGTACAGGCGATTTGATTAAAACAGCTGTTTTATTTGATCTAAAAAAAAAATAGCAAAACGCAAGTAAAACGCGTGAACGACAGAGCATGCAGAATTTAGTTTGGCGATTTTCAATACGCATGCGATTTCATATTCATGCGAGTGTCAGAACATGGACGTATGGCTCTCATAAAATGTTTTTTAGCAGAAAAATCAGTAATGTGCTTCTGCAAGTAGTATTTGTTTTTGAACATCAAAAATTAAGGACATTTTTTTTATATAGATAAAATAATGTTAGTGGTTTTATCAATTCATAAGTTTTTTAAATTAAAAATTCTATAACTTTTGTTTGAATGCAATACTTTGAAAATGCTGAAATAATGTTTTTAAACATTCAGAAATTTTATACAGCAATTATTGAACTTTTTTAAAATGTATAAACTGACAAACTGTACAACTTCGCTGATCCACTCCCGAGCAGTTCATATAAAACGCTTATCCTCTCTGTCTGCGCTTTATACTGACTAAATTATTAATGTAAAAATTGCTTATTTATTTTCATATGAGTATAGATCGCTCAAAATCAAAAGAGCTAGAGCACACACCTCATAGCAAGTACACACACCTTTTAAACGGTTTGGGTTTTTTTTTTTTGGTATAATATGAAACAAAACATCATTTTATAACTTCGTATTTCACAGATTAAAGAAAATAAGTGGCAAATTTAAAATCTGAATTTTTTAATTATGCGCTTTTTGTTTTACAATTTCTTTCGTCCTTCAAGATATATAATTTTTTTGCTAATTACTTGTTTACCACTTAATGCCGTTCCGCCTGAAAATATTTTTGTTTTGCATTCAGTTTTGCGTCCTTTTTTTCCTGCAACCATTATAGCCGTTTTACACTCATTGCACCACCTGTGTATAGGAAATTTATTGTTTTATTTAAATTTTCATGTATAGTGCACGTATTGCATTCATATGTTAACATTATCCACTCATTAGGCTTAAAGGTGTACAATACATATATTTCGTTTTTAAATTTACCAGATTCTCATACCAAATATGTCTATGCCTTTAGGTGGTATTAACAGTCAAATACAGGCACATGTATGAAATACATGTATGCGTACATGTGTGCATGTAGAAAATGCACAAACACATGCATTTATTGCATGTTGTTCGTGTATTTGGAAAAACACACAATTAAGAGTGGACATACAAAATGCCTTAAGCAAATGTATCTGCCCAGCTGCAAATTGATTCCGAATTGCTGGAATTAACGTTTTCGTTTTCTACAAATTACAAAATTGTGTGTTTAAAATGCATTTTAAAAAAGGCGCGATAGAGCGATTTATTCGAGATGTCATAGAGGCCAATAAAATAAACTCGTATCTACTAAAACAGCTTTGTCAAAATCGAAAAATGCATTATATCTGCTTGACAAAGATTTTAAATTAGTTTAATATATTTTTCGTTTTCCAATCGTTAGTTTCTAACGTTAGCGATAATAAAGTTTATATTCTAAAAGTATTTTCTATTGAACAACAACCGAAAACTCTATTTACAAATATTAAGTAAAATATTTAAAAATTAAAAGAAATGAGCTGCTACAATCCAAAAAAAGAGAGGTACTAAATTTAAGTAAAAGTAATAGAGGCGTAGCGTGCTTGAAATCGGTACTGATACGTTCTGCTAAACTGATTAGATATAATAATAATATTTTTCAACACAAAAAAAATAACTCTTAGTAATTTGAGTTTTTATTAATGCAATAAAACTGAACTTGAGCCTGATAAAATTACTTTTCATAAGTAAAAAAGTCCTAAAAAAAAGGGTTTTTTTCAAATTTAATTAAGTTTCTTCGAATTTAGGCATTTTTTAAAACAAATAATAATTCCTTAATATAAAAAAAAAAAACTAAAATAGTTCAAGTCTTTGACAATGATTTATAGAGATATTCCAAAAATGTGTTATTTTCAAGGACATGTTTAGTTAATTTGAGAGATCATTTTATTTACTAAGTTCAAGGACATATTTAATTTCATACGAATGAATTTATTCTATTTTAGCTTTAAACACATTATTTAGGAAATGACTTACTGCTGAATAGTTCATAAAATTTTGCAAACTTAAAAACAGAGAAGTGTGGTGTCCTCTATTTAAGTTCATTTGAAAAATTTCCAATAATTAAAAGAAAAAATTTAATGAATTATTTTTAGTTCATGACTTAGAAGTTTCAAGAAATTAACTTTTTAAATGGAGTTTTAAGTTGTTATGTGAACTGATAGCTGATGATGTGGCAGACCGAAGTGAAAGCGTTACGAATCCAGACAACACATTTATGTTTAAAGGATCATTCTAGCAGAAAGTTTCTATGTTCTGCTGACATCAAGATTTTCGGCGTAACAAAATAGATATTTAGCAACTGACATATACAGGAGAAAATACATCAATGAGAAGTATGGTTAGCAAGGTCACAAACCAAATAGCTATTGTCTGTCTGATGATAGGATAAAAACTAAACTAGTTTTTTAGTAAATATGATTTTGAAAAATTTCATGTGATAGAAGAAATTTTTATATCCAAAGATCAAGAAAAAGTTTACAGAATTGCTGTAAAAAATTTTATGTCCTCTTTTTTTGTTTACCTGTCTCATGTTGTACCTATGCCTTCCTCCCGGGGTGTACATTTCCATCTTTTTGACTTTTAACACCTTGATGCTATGCCCTCCGGGGTATAGGGTAATTGACTTTTACAGACATAACCTTTTATCAATTACCCACTAATATGCACTGCCCAATCTCTGAATTAACAGAGCAACGGATGTGCATATATTTACTACAAAGGAAGCGGCATGCCACGCAAGTCTGTTTAGAAGGTGAAAGGGCACCTAAGGTCTATCCCAAGACCAAAATCAATAAAAAGCTAATCCTTTGGGGTTTCCTTTCGAGGCTCCACCAGTAGTTAACTGGTGCCACGGGGACCGACAAGCTATCATGGGATATTGTCAACCGGGAGTAGCAGTGATGTCCTACATTGGTCACACGATTTTCAGTATGGGGTTTGCTAGATGCGTATCCGTTCTCTTGGGATGGATATGCTGGCAACATGATTCCGGATTCCTTCAGGAGTACACGTGGTGGCTGTGGTTGCTACCAAAAGCTTGGAGAGGTGTTGGTTTAAGGACTGATTCTTGTACCATTGCTAGTGGCTGGTCGGACTTCGTGTCCACCAACGTGAACTCTCTATATGCTGTTGTGAATCAACAGATATCAGAGATAGATAGCTCGAACACTTTAGAAAGGTGTTTAGGCTTGCTGGGAATTGGTCATGTCTGAGAAATTTCTACCTGATGTTGACCCTAAGGGGATGACTTCAGTTTGGTCCCGAGGGGGCGGCTCGGGTGTGTTTGTGAACACTAATATTCACACGGTGTTAAGACCACCGTCGGATTGCACCGCAAGGCTCGTGTAACACATTTGTACCTCTGCCTTTTAGCGTTCACAACTTTACATAAAAATTCGTTGATATAAATTTACTTAAACCAAATTTAAAAATCTCCACAACAAGTCTTCTATGAATTGCAATGTTTTCCATGAAAATCAGTTAAATAGCCTAGACGTGGCGTTAGATCACGATTTGTGATCGAAATCATTTAGGCACGGTACGTATGAGTCATATATTTACACGTAATATTTCTTAATTTTTTGGAAAGCTTTCTATCCGTGGAAGAGTTAGCTGCTATAAATATTTTAAATATTTCCTAATTGTTCAATGTATAGCAATCACTTTGCTCCGCCGTTAGTCTGTGAAAGTAACCGCTAAAACCTTTCGATATTATTTACGAATATTATTCTTTATTTTTGTTCATTTCCAGTTGGGATCATATCGTATTTTCTGCCATAAGTATTTGCGTATGTATTAGTATTGTTGGTTTTATTTTCATTTGTGATATTATCACACTCATGCATGCAGCAGCACACTTGGGAATTAGGGTGGTTTATTTTAGACAAATTATTTTTTTTTTTTTATTAAGGTCAGGTCAAAAACATATTTAGCTAGAGATTTTTCCCATAATACCCCTTGACTCACCACATGTATGTTTGTATTCCTTAAAAAAATATTGCTTTTGTACGTGACAGAAATACAACCCTACTATACCTTCAATTAGATTTATGCGTCCACTATGTTTTATGTACACAATCTTTGTATTTATTAGTTGATGTTATAGAATTTACTTTTGTCGTATGTTCTGGTGTAAATTATGTTTAACATTTTATATTTACATGTATTTATATTCATTCCTTGGTGTCCTTATGACAAAATGGACTAATTCGTCCAAAGTACGTACCCTTCTTAAGAATGCAAATTTATTCGAAGACAGGCTAAAAATTTATTTATTTAATTAAAGGAATTTTAATTATTCAGGCTTTAGTTTGTTTTTAATTTAATTTTAAATAAAAACAATTTTTTTATTAGAATGAAATATTTACAAGCTGGTAATAATTAAACAGACAAAGAAAATTTAGACGGCACTAAACGTTTAACTGACATTTTGATATTTCGAGACTAACCATAGTCTAATCATCAGAGTGGTTTACCGTTTAGACCACACTGCCATAAGTTAATTGTTTATTTATTTAAAATAAAATAAAAGTGCAAAGCTGCGTTCATCAAATATTTGTCGAAAAAAACGTAACCAAGAAAAAATCGAATAATTTTTGTTTTTTTTTTTTTTTAATTCCAATATTTTTCTAATTTTGGGTACGCATTTTTTTAAAACTGCATAAAAATACTTTTTTCCAGAATAATTAATTTTATTTTGTAATATAAAAACCAAGTTAAATGACACTATGCCCAAGCAAAACTAGTGGTTACTTTTTTTAGCCAAATATTTGATAAATGTGGACCTAATTTTGTTTAGTTTTTTTTTGTAAATTTTAGTCCTTCTAATTTAAAAGTTTGTATGTTGCACGTTCCCCCTTCTTCTGACCCAGATTTAAATGTGGGATACTTTTTAACCGCTTTAAAAGGGATAAAGTGATAGTTTTGGTACTTTTTATTTTTGTAATAATATTTTATAAAGATTTATAAATTAAAATACTTTCTGTAGGATTCAATGAGAAAAAAACGGGTACTTTCGATATATATTTTTCTGTGGTACTATTTTACATTTGAGACTATTTTTTTGACAAATTTTTTTTAATGGATTTAGATGTGAAAAACAGATTAAAATATAGAGTAGTTTTTAAGGGGTGAAAACGGTACAAATTAGTACTATGTATAGCAAAAACGTCATACACATTTTTATAGCAACTAGCAATAGAATACAATTTTGTTATATATACTCCATTACTTGCATGCACGTTATGTGCTGGCTTTGCTAAAGACTCTCTCCCCCTTCTTCCTCTCACCAGGCAAACTCCGGGTCAATTATTATGTTCAAGATTTTAAGTGCCATATTTTTGGCAGAGCTTTGTAGACTTAACATCATAAATCCTTGGAAGCATTATATTCTCTTTTTAATTTTAAAGAAACTTAAAAGATCAACCCGATATAAACAGGCTTTCTTGTACTATTTTTGACCATATTCCCATCTTGAGCATTACTTGTAAATTAATTAATGTTGCTAATTTATTTTATGCATAAATTTATTTCAGTTTACCTTTCCTTAAAAGCATTTACACTTAAAATGTTAGGGTAACCTTGTTCCAAAATAACAAAAATCATTGATCATTAAGAAAAAAAATTATTGCTACATATTTAGCTTTAATCTTTGCAATAAGTTTTAAATTGCAGAAAATGAGACATTCGGAAATTTTATATTGTTGTGTTTTTTTGTGGACGCCCTATAGAATTCATACGAGTGAAATTAGAGTTTGAACTATTTTTCAATCTAATGTTTTGCGTCATTTTTCCTATTGATCATTATGGAAATTATATAACTTTGAATGTCAAAGTGTGTGTGTGTTAATAATATACGTTTATTTAATATTTGTTAAATTCAATTCAGAATATTTACAAGTGAATTGCCAAAGGATTACAAGAGTTTTAATATGAATAAATAACAATAAGAAATTAGAATATAAACTTTTTGAAATGCACTTGTTTACTTTTTGTAATAATTTCAATTAAAAGGTTGTGGATTATATACACCTAAACATATTTGTATGTATGTATGTATTATGCAAGAATATTGTTGTTATGGTATTTGATCTCTATTGACCTTTAGAAAACAAAATAAAGAGGAATAGAAAGAAATATTGTTACTAACTTACTAAATATGTATGTATACTTGCAGATGAATTGAATCAAATTGGTATTTGTTTCTTACTCAATGTAAATTAAATTTTCAGCAAAGAAATCAAAGGAATTAATAATTTTGTGTTTAAAAAACAATAAAAACAAAAATATAGTGACTGAACCATTAATATGAAAAAAGAATCTGATGATAAACTTTCAAATGACTCAACATAATTAATTTGTGATAAAGGATACTCGATTACTTGATTGTAAAGCGTGTTTTTTTTTTTAGAGTGTCACATGTTTGAGTTGGCATCACTGCTTTATTTGAGCTCACATTTAACAGCTGATAGTTGCTTTTTGTTTAGTTTGCTTTGAAATTTCATTATGAATCGACTTACACTAAAGCAAGGCGAGCAAACTTTTGAAATTTTTGTATCAAAATAATTATTCTATTCGTCAAACTCATCGTGCAGCGGGCGCTACAATTTATTTACTCAAAAAAATAATTTCACTTTAGATGAAAATATAATTTCACGTAATGGCCCAAATAATTGGCCTTCAAGATCATGTGATTTAACCCCATTATATTATTTTCTTTGGGGTTATGTTAAGTCACTTACCTACACCGATAAATCACAAAAAATTTAAGACATGGAAATCAACATTCGAAGAGTTATCGCCAAATGACGGCCGCAAATGCTGCGAAAAGTTGTTGAAAATTGGTGTTCCAGATTACACCCTCTACGCGCCAGACGTGGCGGCCACGTGGCAGAAATCATATTTAAACATTAATTTCATAAAATATTCTTTCCAATAAAGCCTGTTTCATTGATATTAAAAATATATTTCCTTGTTTTATTATGATTTAAACTTGTGTCACTCAATAAAAAAAACACCCTATAGATGCCTAGCCGATCAAAATCTATGATTATGACATGGTGATTGATCACGATTCACTCACATCTTGACGTCAGTCAAATAATTCTATTTTCTTTGCAATTTTTACGGGATTTGGAATTTTCCATGCAACAAAAAATAAATTAGACAAGAAATTAAATTTTACAAACTTTATCTAAATTTATTAGGATTTGTTTAAATTAAAAGCCTAAAATATTGCATTAAAATTACTAAAAATTTATTAACTATTACTTTTTAAAATACGAGTGTTAAATGGTACTCCAAATCTGTATGAATACAAAAGTGCGACTTTCTAAATTTAATGCAGTTTGCTCTTAGACTAAAGTTCAAATTCCAGCAGCAAAGTTGTGGCGGTTTCTAAGGGAAGACGGTTGCCTCTATACAAGGTCATAATTAAAAATCTTTTATTTACACAACTACACAACCATAATTTGATGTGGGGTATTTTAACAAAGGAGTACGATATTGACGAAATCGAAAGAGTGTGACAGTGATCCATCCTGTGACAAGGCTTGTGTTAAATTCATTGATTTACCACCACAAACAGAATCACCAGATGAGAAATTGCTTATATCAATGTCTCCACTAATAATGAAAAAATTGATAATAAAAAAAACTATCAATTAGATTTGTTCTACTTATGTTTTGTGCACAAAAGGGTTTTTGTGCTGCTAAGCTTCTTTAAAATGATTTTATTCTAGATAATTTTCATAGTTTTAAGACCTTGACGATTATTAACACCTTAACCCAAAAATTATACTTAAGAAAATATATTCAGTGGCATTAAGCTTATTTTTATAATATTATTTTTTTTAAGTTAATCACACAATTAAGAAATGTTTTAGGTATTTTGATAACTAAATACTAATCATTAAAATTAAATTGATAAACAAAGATGTCTACGAATAATAAGCTCTTAATTAATGCAATTATTGCTTTACAAAAAAAAAAAATTCAAACTGATTAATTAAAGATAAATTCTGCTTCTTTCTCTATTATTTTCTTTTATGTGCTCTCCTGCTCCTGCTTTTATGCTACATATACATATATATACTATATACGTGTGTGTGCTCTTGGTAACCACTACAATCACGCAACATGCTGAAACTACAAAACATTAATGCTAAATATTGTATGCTGGTCATGCTGTGCTGCTCACTGTATACAATTATGTACAATAATGAATGTATATAATAATAACAGGTTTCCGATACAGTTGTCGAACCATACAATGCCACATTGTCGATTCATCAACTTGTCGAAAATACCGACGAAACATTTTGTATTGACAACGAAGCATTGTATGACATCTGTTTTCGTACACTGAAGCTGTCATCGCCAACCTATGGAGATTTAAATCATCTTGTTTCTGTAAGTCGAATTTTTTAACTAATTGAAATATTTTCTTTCTCTTTCTTTAACTCGTCGCGCCATTCACTTTTGTATCGTGTATAATTTATGGAATGCACGCGCCATGCTTATCACCGCGAACGATAATGTTGCTTGCAACAATACAATGACAACAATGCTACATCATACGAATTGTGATGATTAAACTGATGCTGTTCAATTTTGGAAAACTATAAATGGATTTTGTTGTTTGGTGGATTTTTTCACTATTCGTATTATATGTTGGTTGGTTGGAATTTTCTACGTAATACCACTGACTGTTATTCTGAATGGATGGGAAACTTAAAAAAAAAAAAAAAACCAAACGGCAAAATCTCCACCATCAACAACATCGACGATTGCAATGAAAATGGGTGATAATAATGAACGCCATCTACAAACTCCGACATACTTGCTGCTGCATATCTTCGTATTGATGGATGTATGGGTTGTGTAAACATCATTACGACCATGAATGTATTTAACTGTGTGTGTTTGGTAAATGTGTGAATCAACATAAACAAATGAACGAATTAATGGTGGGATAAATATGCACACACCCATACACGCGCACATACTCGTTTACTATGTTGAACACGCAAATGAATTTGATTTCCTACAAAATGGTACTTGAAATGAAATAAATGAATGCTTAATGTTTAAACGTACAAACATACACACATACCACCCCACACATACATACATAAACATTTGTACATTTGCTAATATTTACTTATTCATTTAACCAAACCAACCCAACCTACCAATACATTTAAAAAAAAAAAACATTTATAAATGCACCCACCCTTTTGAATCTTCCTGCCATCCTGCTGCCAATGTCACTTTGTGTTTGTGTATTCAGGTGTCAGAAGTTATTGTTGAACCCTACAATGCCACATTGTCGGCCCATCAATTGTGTGAAAATACAGATCTGACATTCTGCATCGATAATGAGGCGTTGTATGATATTTGCTATCAACATTTACGTTTCCTGTCACCCTCCTACCAAGAACTAAATCATTTGGTGTCCGTAAGTACTTAAATGCATGTATAACATTGGCAACGCTTTCAAAAAATTTTTTTTTATATTTTGGATACGTTTTATTGCAGCAAAATAGAAACATCCATTCTGTTTCTAATTATGCCCAAAGTATTATTGTGCATACATACATTCTAACTTTTTTTATCGGCATTAATGTGGCAATTAATTAATTTTTTTAAATCACAATTCAGAAATCACAAGTCAGTTTCAGTTAAAAGGGTCCTATGAATGAAGAAATCGATTTTTACTTTTTTGGTGATTCATAAAATAGACAATACGCTCTTTCTAATTCAGCAAACCGCCGTTTTCTAACTGCATTACTTTTGTCATAAGTAAGCGTTAAAATACACCTTTGATAAGAAAAGAAAAGGACCCGCTATAATAAAATTTTTTGTAATTGATCTAATATACTTGAAACTCGCCTTCGGGGGTTTTCGCGACTGACGATTACGAATCTAGTATTAAATTTTAAAAATCCTAAATGGTGGATAATGTTTTTTTTTTAATTGATCAGATTTGTTTTAAAACAGTTTCAAACAAATTCAATTATATTACAAAAAAATAGTCCTCCATATTGGATCCGCCATTTTGAATTTTCAAAATCCAATACCAGATTCGTAATCAGCGACCCCCAAAACCCCCTAATAACGGGTTTCGAGCTATAAAAGCCTTCAGGCGTTTCAAAATTAACTTGTTAACTTCAAAATCGTTTTTCTCGAAAACTCATTTTTTGCCCATAAGTCCCTTTTAACTGAAACTGACACATATATTTTTAATTTAGAACATATTTTTTTGTCATAAATTTTAATTTCTACTATACGTAGTTTATGTAACTTGTCATATACCAGTAACTTTTTAGTTGCAGACAAAATGTCTCATGAATGTCCGCTTAAATGAAGGCAGAGGTCAGACAAAATGTCTTATGAATGTCCGCTTAAGTGAAGGCACAGTTCGCTCCGAGGTCCTTTTTGCAAAAGATTTTTTTGTTGAAATGTATTTAGGACAACAGCTTATTTCATAATAATTTTTCTACGCCAAAATTACATATCCATTTTAGAATTATAAACTTGAACATGGATACAAGGATATCCAAATTAAAAATATAACTTTCAATTTACCTCAAGCTCATCAATCAAATATAAACAACTTGAATAAGAAAGCAAATTTTATGCATCTTACGAATCTGTAAAGTTTTTAATGCCGCCCAGTTCAGAAAATATTAAAAAAAAACTAAGAAAATTGTTTAAAAAAATATGTATTGCAATTTACGACCATACGATTTTTGTATGAATATGGGACAAAAGAAAATTTTCTAATTTCTTGTCCAATGAAATTTACGTTTTATTAACGATTTCTTTATTAAATCCTTCACATAAATTGATTAAATTTTCCGGTTAATTTGGTTCTATATGATGATTGCCTAATCATCTACAGCATTATATATTTTTTTTTCTCTTTAACCATACAAAAGTAATTGTATTTTATATACAAACATGCACACATACATGCATAGGAATTGTATACATATTTAAAATAATCAAATAAAATGCCTAAAGTATTGAACTTTTCATTTCGATATAATGCCAACTGAAACAGTTCAAAATTAAAATTTAAATTGACAGGGAAAACAATTTGCTGAAACGAACAGTGTCTAGTAAATAAAATGCAACTACATGTATATCTATTTATTTTAGAGAGGCCAGAGCTTTTCACAAACACTGTAGCAGAAATTCTAGGCATGTTTACTCAGATCTACATATTTTAATTATTTAACTTGTATACAAAGTGATTAAAAGTATACTTTTCCAAGATCGTGCATAGCCATACGAGATTCAAGCTCATCATTTTTGGTTATCAACAGTTTGAAATGATTTTCCATGATTCCACTTTAAATTTCGTTATTGATCAGACCGATTTTACTTTTGTGAAATTTTCATTTTTCTCTGGAAAAATAAATCTATTTTAGTTGTTTTTTTCATGATTCGCTTTCGTATTAACAAGTTCAGTTTTCGTTTATACTGTAGCGCTTTCATACTGCTGAATATACATCAATACATACATATGTATGTATGTGTTTACTTACTGCTGGTATGTGCATACAAACCCAGTCGTTCTAATGGAAATGATTTTATGTTATCATATTTTTTCTTTTTCTTAGTGGTGAAAATGTACAATAAAGCCTAATTCTTCTTTAACAACTCAGTTATTGCGCGTTTTGTTAATTTTTAGAGCAGTGATGCTGCGCTTCCGGTGTAAATAACGTAGACGCATTGAATTTCTCAAGGTATATGAGCACTTTTATTAATTGTATTAGATCTCCGACGATTCTGCTAACCAACGAAGTGGGGCGATGTGGTTCACATTAGCTTGGAACAGTATCATCCGCTGCCGGAACAGTGGCTTAGTGACTAGTGATATGCCTTCATGACTTAAACAGGCCAACAAATATTAATACAATGCCACACTAAACTACATCAGAGAAATTGATGATCTTGATTGACTTGCTCTGATGAGAGATTGTACCCAAGTCCTAAGAAGTAGATTGCTTTGTAGTTAACTTAGAACCTAGATTTTAATTAATAATTATTGGTAAAGAACTATAATTAAAATTTATGCGATCTTGCCAGCTTTCTAAGATCGAAAAGAAGTGGCACAAAAAATTTACCAATTTTACCACGAGCAATTTAATGAACTGTTGGGCTTCTACGCATATTCATGAATTGCATTAAATTTGTATATTTCATTGTTTTTTTTTTTTTTTTGTGGCCAAAAATTTTTCGACAAAAATTGATCAATTTAATTTTGTTTGTTTGAATTTATCTTTCATGTTTTTTTCTGCATTACCTGTCATGTTCAGCTTGATTACTCCCTTATTAAAATTCTTTATTACAAAATGCAAATGACACTTAAACCGTTTTTCAATAATTAGAAATTTTTTTTTTTTAGCTCATTCTCAATAATTTAGTGCAACAGTTTGAGGGCGGCCATTTTAATAATTTAACGTACGTATGTATGCGTATGTATGCCTATGTGCATAGATTGAAGAGATCAATTTGTGTATGAAATTTTGATAATAATGAGATGTATAGAATATGTTAAAGGGCTTTAAAAATTTCGTATTATCATAACATTCTGTTGCAATAGTCACAGTAGTAAAAATTTCTTCTGATTTTATGTGTGCAATCTCGTTTCTTATAATGATTGAAATAAAAAAAATATACTCACAGGATAAGAATTATTCTTTTTGATGTATGGCGTATGCTCCAAAAGCATCATAGTATTTATTTGATCGGCTTCTGCAGTTTATGTCAGTGTTAGCTGGGAGATTTAATATGTGAACTTTCGAATATTGAATTCTAAAAAAGGTGTGCTTTCAGTACAACTGGTATCAGTTCAATCATGCTTGTTGCTTTTTGAAGATAATAGAATATACACAAACTAGGAATGAATCCAGAAAGACTTCTTGCGTATAAAAAGTTTCAACAGTAAAATGTGTGAAAAATACCGTAATTTATTTAAAATTAATAATATGTGGAGATGGAAAAAGTTAAAATCTGTGATACCAAAAATGCACTCTAAAACGTAAACTCCATCGGTATAAATTAGTACACGTTTCTGTGAATTTAATGTATATACTCGTATGTATCTGCACAAAAACATAAATGTGAAAATAAGGCCAAGTTCTTATCCAAAAAATTCCGACCGTAAAAAGTACTGAGATCAAAATAAGGACCAAGGTACAATACCATCTCATTTCTAGGCAACCTGTAAGCTTGGCAATATTTTTTTGCCTTTCTAATATGAGAAAGAATTCTTGGAAAAATATTGGCAAGCGTACAGGCTTCCTAGAACTGAGATGGTATTGTACCTTTCAAGTTTCATTATATTAGAGGATCAAGAGTAGCAAAGTTATGAGGGGGTTAAAAACAGCTCGAATGGTTTCGTGTAAATATATACACTGTGTGGCCGGAACTTGGCCTGGCGCACGATAATGAGTTCTGAAAATGTTTTCTAAGAAATTTTCTGTTACACATGAAAGAAATTATTAACCCAAAGATAACAAATTATTTAAGAAAAACCAAAAAAAAAGTTCTTTATATCGAAAATAGCGAAAAATATACATTTTGATGTAGAACTACACAGATATACGATGAGAATCTTATCTGTAACTTGAATAAGTTCGTAGGCAGCAGTTAAATTTTAAAATTCTTAAGGAATTGGAAATAAACTAAAAAAAAACCTTTATAATATAAAATTTGTTCTTTGTGGGTTACTTTTTTTATCCAATCTGAGATAATAAGCCAAATTAAATTAAAAATGTACACATACAAACATATGCAAATCGGAAACAATCACCCTTATTCCATTTAGCGTCGTCGTCGTCGTCGTCATCGTCATCAATTTAATATCAACATAATTTTTTATCGACATCGCCATCAATTCGAACAAAACTTGTATTCCATAACTCGCAGTCTACATTAGCTTATTATTTGTTATAACATTAACATAGCGCCAGCAGAAATAACAGTACTAAATTTGCTAATTTTTTTCTATGTGGGGAATATTAGTAAATGTTCATGTGCTGTTTTACCACAATTTTAAGGTGGAGTGGCAGAGACAGCAAATAGCATTTGTTTGTTTTCTCGTTTTTTCATATTGGAAAATGACATTTGATGTCTGACATCGTTGTTCTGATAATTGTTCTGATAACGATGTTATAAAAAGAGTAACAAAACAGTAATATATGCGATCTATACTAGCAAAAATTTTTCTCCTGATAAATGTTATAACAAGTAATAAGCTAACGTAGACTGCGAGTAACAGCAATGTAACAATGTCGATTGTTTATCGTTTTTAAATCACATATCTAATAATTTAGACAGTTGATTTGTTTTGTTTTCAGTTTTTATTAAGAAATTTTCTTAATAACTTTAAACAACTAAAATGTTTTTATTCCTGTTTGCATTTCGACTCCGAATAATGAGGAAAATAAATCTTTTTGGTGCCTACTTAAGTCTTTAAAGATTCATTTCATAGACGATATTGAATTATTAATTTTCTTTAATATCTGCGCCTATTCATCACTGTGCATTTGGAGCAATTCATAATGGTCCTTAGATGATCCCGGTTTCTTTTAACGTAGATTTTTCCCTTCCTTTTAAAGGAGTCAATTTGCGCCGCTCTAAGAAGTGGTTGCAGCTGCCAAATTGTAAATCCTGCTAAACTTTTTGTCATGCAGCAATCTTTTTTGACACTATTCATCTTACCTTTTGCTAACCGTCATCTGCTCTTTTCGGTGGAGCAAGGGCATTTAGTATTGTTGAAATTCCATCCCACTGTTCTTCAAAATCACAAGGAAGACTGCCTTTTTGAAAACTTTTTGCAATTGAAGGAGTTTTTTCCATCTCCTCCACTAACTTAATCGATTGGCCAGTGCTTATAATTTTTTCCATTTTCCATTCTTTTAATTCAATATTAATATTGAAAAGTTCAAAACGACGCCAATAAAACTGACGACAAAATCAGTGTCAATTTATATCGATGTCGGCGTTGACGTTGCGTACGGCATACCAAAAATACATCTACGCTTATCGATAAAACCTGATATTGACAATGGACATACCGATTTGCAACAATCGACACAAAACGATATCGTTTCTTACTGATGACGCTTAATGAAATTGGGATGAATAATTCTTTAAAAAATTTTCCTTTAATACATATAGATTATTCGATTAAAAAAATATGTTAGCCTCTGCAAAATTTATATCTCCCAAAAGATTTTTAACTAAAAGGGGGGATGTCAAATAGTATGCATTTCAGATTTACTTTGTGCTATAATAGGCGGCACTTATGTACATAAACAATACTTGTAAAGTTTGTGACTTCTTTTAGTCACAGCAATTTATTTCATACAAATCGGTTCTGTACTTTAGAAGTTAAGTACGAGTTTATTTTAACTTATAGCAAATTCGCGCCCCATATTGTGGCTGTAGTATGCGTTATATTTTATTAATTTGCATAAAATATCACTCATACATATAGATTTGTTCAGAAATTATTGCATACTTTTTTCTAATTTAATGGCCGCATCGTAAGTTGGAGCGAACGAGTAGGTAATATTTGTACGCATACAAATAACATACGTATGTATATAAATACAAATACGAATATCATAAAATAGGCGAATAGTCGAATAATCGAATACGAGTATTCGTAACATCACTACTCTGTTTATTACGATACATACTCCAGTATTCATAAAATCATCGAATTCATTCCTTAATAAAACTCACATACTAAAACGAGTGCACAATCATGAATAATCATGATTAATTTTGAATGTAAGATTATAAATAACGAAATTCAAATAGCTGTATAATTGAACTAATGTAAACGATAATTAAATCTACACACACACACTGTATAAGATACACATACATACATACACACAACGGATATTGTTTGTAGCTACCACAGAAGTCTTACGTGCAAAATTGAATGGCGCGTGCATTTTATAATAATTAATTAACGCTTTCGTCTTAAGGATACTACGTATTTTGTTGTATGAATTGTACAAACATATGTATGTACATACATAAGTACATACATACTCAAATTGAAACTCTTGCTTCATAAAATTATCATTACTCATTTTCTTTACCCCTCCCTCGCTTCCCCTCAACATGACACAATTATAGGTTACAATGTCTGGCGTTACTACCTGCTTACGTTTTCCCGGCCAACTGAATGCTGATTTACGCAAATTGGCTGTGAACATGGTGCCTTTTCCACGTTTACATTTCTTTATGCCTGGTTTTGCTCCATTAACCGCCAAAGGTTGCCATCAGTATCGTGCTCTAACTGTAGCAGAATTAACCTCTCAAATGTTTGATGCCAAAAACATGATGTGTGCCTGCGATCCCAGACATGGACGTTATCTCACTGTTGCCTGCATCTTTCGTGGTAAGTAAAAATTTTATGGATTTTAATTAAAAATATTTAATATACGAGTATTGTATATTTTATTTTTAACAATTAAACACTTTAATCAAATTGTATTAAAACAATTAATCCTATTTGATTAATGACTGCTTACTAGTACATTTTATTTGTACGCATTATTTTACATGTGACTGCATACATAAACACAAATACATACATAAATTGGGTTAAAATGATAAAGGATTAAGAAGAAAATATTTATGTGATTAGAGTAATATGAAACAAATTAATTTAGCAGTTAATTCTAATGTTCAAGGTATTTATTTATATTAATAAGGATTTACATTGATAATAATTAACAAATCTTTATTGGTTTGCATTAATTTATTGAAAACCTTTTTATGTTTTTAGATACTTTACTTTTCATTTTTTTTCTTTTAATATCTCATTAAATAAATATTTAATAAACTTTAACTTTAAGTATTGGGAAACTTTAATAAACCATGTATGTACATACGTCCAAATGTTTGTATTTCCTTAACCAACAAATAAAATTCATGTTTTAACATTTTTGTTTTGTAAGTAATCACAAATAAGCTAAGAAACTTTGCTGCTACAAACTTTTTGACTTTTTGACTTCATTTGTCACCACAAAAAAAACCAAATGAATAATGAATTAAATACTAAATAAAAACGATCTAAAAATAATGATTATTTTATGGCCGGTCATAACGAATCTTGCACAAGAAATAGAATAATTCTGGACATAAATTACAAAGGATTACAGTAAAAGTACACAAAGAAAACAGTGCCTAATAAATACCTAATAAAATATAACAAAATTAATAAGACATCTACGGATTTTTTTCAAGAAGGAAGTCTTATTAGTTTAATAAGGAAAACCTAATTGAAAAAATCAAGAAGGATACTTATGGTTTTTATTAGGTATTCTTATTGATTTTTTTTTCAAAACGGTTGTCCTTATTAAACTAATAAGACTTCCTTCTTGACAAAAATCCATAGAGATATCTTATTAATTTTGTTCTATTTTATTACAAAATGTTTTCTCTGTGTGATTTTAGGAAATACAAATTTTATGTCATCAGAACGTCATGACGTCCGAAATGCTTATTTACAACATGAAGTTGTATTATCTGGATGAGGGGTAATGAAAACATTTTTATAAAATTTACGTCTGTTGGTACTCGTACCATGGAGCTTGGGTTTCGTAAATAGGCACTCTAACTACCTCACTACTAAACCTTGCTACATGTTACCAGCCAGTTTAAGAAGATGATTTACACATGATCATACAGGATCATAATGAAATCAATAGGGAATACCTTTTTTATACAATTCATATAAAAACCTAATAGAATCAAAAGGTTTTTCTCTATGGATTGTTTTTTTTTTTTTGGTGCCAAAAATAACGGAATTTGGGTAAAAAAATTGTGAATAACAAGTTTTCTTCTTGATTTTATGTGTTTTCCTTCTTGATAAAATTAAAAAGATTTATCACATGAAAATAATAAGGAATATATACGGAAAAATCTTCGCTTCTTTCTGCTGCGATACCCCTTAGCCTAAAAACGTTTCATAGAGAAAATCTTCTTGATTCTATTAGGCAGTTTTGGCTCTGTATACGTTTCTAAAAATGTTTGAAACTTTTTAGTCACTTTGTCGAAAAACTGTGTCCATTCCTTATGGTCATATCAAATAAATTCATTAGGTACTCCAGGATATTTCACTACACAGAAGAAATATTAATTTTTTTTTTTTCAATTAACCCTTTAATTAAAAATGTACAGATAATTTGATCCGACTATTAAAGTCCTTTCAGCACACGTTTTTTACACAAAAAAAAATTGAAAATCAATTTTTTGTCTCCTCATCACTGATTCGACTGTGCGAAAAGCTCCAACACTATAAATACGGATATTTTAAAAAACATAAAACTATTTTAGGATTCCCTGATCGTAATCTTAAGCTAGCAATATTAAAAATGCGTCGCACTAGTACCCTCCAAAATACAATTAAGGGCATACTCCAAACCTAAGTGTCCATAGTAATTGATACATCGATTCACAGAAAAAAATTTTTCACCAATTAAAAATTTGATTAAATATTTAATTTATTTAATTAATATTTTTAATTGTAATAAATAATTTTAGTATAAAAATTATTTATTACAATTAAAAATTTAATTAAATAAATTAAATATTTAATCAAATTTTTTTATACTTTTAAGTAAAGAGTTAATTGGTGAAAAATTTTTTTCTGTGATTTAAAATGCTGCAATTTTTCTTGTACATCTAGAAAAAATATTAGTTAGAAATCGGTTGTGTCAATAGAATATCATTTGCATTAACCACATATCGCTTACCGCTACCAATATTCTGTGGATCCAACCAACATTCTATAATCATAACCATAATACCACAATTCTAACCAACTTGTGGTTGTGACAATCTTTAAATTGGTTGGGTCAACCGAATGTATTCTTTTCCTGCTACTAAATGCCAAAAAGGCGAACACAACTGAATAATTGAATGAATATGGTTTGTTTGATACTCCTAACCGATTATTCGGTTGGCATAACCAATTATATTAAAATAACTACTTACTCAATATTTGTTGATTTTAAAATACTCAGGTGGCAGAATTGTTGTGTGCTTCAAACATGTGAGTTCTATGTTCAATACCAATAATGGACAAAACTAAATTTTAAATTCAAAATGAGTAAGTAAAACAATTGAAATTTTGTTAAAAATTATCAATTATATCAATTTAATTGTGTTCCAGGATAAAAATGAGCGTAAATAATTCCGATTAGCTTCTTCCATTAAAGATTCAATGGTGTTAACCAGTTTTATCGGTTGTCGTAACCGAAAATTCAGCGGTACTAAACAAAAATTGTAGTTGTTGCAACCGAATTCTATGATAGTTGTTGCAACCGTCACAATTCGGTTGCCACAACTAATCTGTTTTCTCTGTCTGTGTATTTAGAATCTGCTCTGAAGCCGTTCTTATTCGTTTGTTAAAATTAATATCGTTCATATGTTGCAACATGACTTGTACAAGATCTACCTTATTATCATGACTACTTATACAGTGATCATTACTGTCTAACTCAAGCATCTAAATGTAAGCCACAGATTACAAACTCTCTATGAAACTTCATAGTTGTATTTTTCCAAACCTAAAAATAACTAAAAATATTAACTTTGTGAAACAAGTTGATCAAGTATATGATTTTTTTTGTAATCTCAAAAAGGATGCTGATATTTCCTTCATTAAATAGAAGTTTATATACCGAAAATTTGATCGAAGTTGATAAAATTTGCAATATTTTTTGTCGGTTGAAAAAAAAAACAGCTTTATGGAGCCCCTAATTTTCATGTTTAATAAGTTTGGAAGAGTTGGCTGGCACAAAATTGGGCTTATTCAGACATTTCGGGAAATAAAGTCTACTGCACCGCGTTAACGACAGTGCTTAAAATTTCCTTCACTAATTATTTAATAAAGAATTAATTTTTCGAAACTTTCAGGCTAGTAAATTTATTAGTGTATTATAATCTAACATACAAAAGAAATAGCTTTCATTTAAACATTTTATTTGTTACAAGCGAAATCAATCACTTAGAATACCATATATGCACATATAGTGCTTACTAAAATGTTACAAACACTTCATATATCATGGCGTAAGAGATGGTCATGAAAAATAAAAGAACTATTAACAAAGGTAGAACACAAATACGAGTGTGTCTGGATATTCAAATATACTCGTACATAAACATGCATACATACATAACTAAAAATAAAAGGATAACAAAGCAGTATACCATTATTTAAATGGATCACCTAAAATAAAAATTTTGAAAAATAGTTTCCTTAACCATCAAAAAATATTACATTTCATGGCTCATAGATAAACATTTTGTGACATTTAACTTTCAAGTCAACGAAATATTTCTATCCGCAACGATTTGAAATGAAGTATGAATGTTTGTGTGTACAAAAAGAAATAGTAGCAAATACATACATACATATTTCATAAATATGTATGAGCTTCTATGGTATCATTCCCAAGCTACCTGGCCCACCACATCATGGCTAGTTTTTGTTTACATTGACAGTCTTGGTTAATAAGCCCACTTAATAACAGCTCAGACATTTGTCAGATAAGACGTGAGAAACTTTGCATTACAAAAGTATTTGGGCAAAGTTTTTGTTTGTCTGTCTGTTTTTTTTTTTCGTTTGCTTTTCACTTCTATGCCAGTTAAGAATTTGGCTGACACTTTTTAAACTGACAAATGTTAACAGGCCTACTTTGTTTCTCTTATTTATCATGTTTATTTTTTTCTTGCCTTCTTTGCAACATGATTAATGATCTTATTTTGTTAATGGATGAATAAAAGTCTATGTGGAAAAATATGAAAACACCAGACTTTAATATTTTTGAAATGCTAATGTACAACCCTTGTATAATATGTTTGTATACGTGTATGTATGTGTAAAAGAAATTTAATAAATAACTTGAAAAATACGCATACCAATTTAACACTATTAATTTTAATGCAAAATGAAGAAAAAGTTTCATTTAATTTTCTTCAATTAGATAATAAAATATTTTTTTCTTTAATTTATACGTACATACACATGTATACATTGATGTTGTTAAGCTTAATCTTTCAAAGGCAAAAAGAACGAATTTAAAGCTACATATATTAAGTACATACAAGGTTAAGGCATATTTAATCTAGGAGCAACATGCTACGATTAAATTATATCGTATCTAATTTTAAATATTTATACTTTTCCATATAAAATTAAATAATAAAGCAAAAACAATTATCATTTGTGTATATTAAAGTATTAATTAACTTTGCTAGTCACAACGGCAAAAGTCAAATTCTAGTTGCTGTACAATAGTTTCTTCTGATAATTAAATAATTATCAAAGGACTAAAATGGAAAAAAAACCAAGTAATCTAAAGAACACAAAAATAAAATACAGCATTTGTACATAATAAATACAAGATTATACCCTGCAGGAAATGTCAATATTGAAACTGTACTGATTCAATACTGACATTGTCACCAGTACAAATAACCCCAGACATTTAACATTTGCGTGTCATTGAAAATCCTCTACTGACATTGGTACTATTGACTAGGTAGTTCTTTTGGGACCAAATGACATTGGAACCAGTCATTTACTAGTTCATTTTAGAAATTATAGTCTACACTTTTGGTGCTTTTCTAAAGCTGATGTCGATAATGAAAATTCATATTTTGTTACCTTAACCGACATATTATCAGTCATCTGCCGCCGCCACAAATTTGTTTGTCATCAAGGCTAAATTTAAAAATCTTGACGCTTTATTGACAATTTCGCCTAATAGTCACCAATATTGTAGACAAAAGTGGTGACTTGGAGACACAGGATTCCTTCAGGGTATAGACATATACATGCATAAACATATACATACATGCGTACTTACTGAGTATGCGATAGGAGACCTACACTTAAACATGCAACTAACAATAACCCAGCAAAAAACTTACTAAACTCGTATTGCAACCAAAAAAAAAATAAAAAAAAACATACCACTGCAGATTACCAACTGCCAAAAGCGGTTTGCATATAAATTCAGTTCAATATGAAGCAATTTAAAAAATAATTAAAATTTCCTTTACGTTTTCTACTTCATCGTTGCGACTGGATATAAATAATGTTTCTCTTACTGAAGGAACAGAAATATCTTATTTTAAAGATCACAAAAATTATTTTGGGTTTTGTTGTATGCATACATGGGAGTAATTAAATAAATTGACTAATTAATTGTCGATTTCATTGGCATTGACCTATAAACAATGCCAATTAATTTTTTAGCATTATCATTATTTTGAACAATGATGATGCTTTTCAATGAAATAAATTAATTACTAATTAGTTAAAAAGTAAAAGCATTACAAATAATTAATGATAAAGTTTTTCAAAACGTACGTATGTATGTAAATGTATACGAGTATGTATGTACATAGCTTGGTTTGTATTTTATTTATTAATTAAAAAAAGCATTGGCATTATTGGTACTGATTTTTTTTTTTTCATTGTAAATGTTTAAAATAATGCCAATGAAATTTCAATGCCAATGAAAAAGTCCCATGTATGGTTGTATGACTGGCTCACTTTCTATATAATTACGTAAGAGGCATGAGGGGAGTATGTTATGCAACATACATATACATTGTGCAGCCGATTTGGACACAAGTTAAACAATTTGAAAGTGATTTACCGACAGATATGCACAATCTCTATTTAATTGAAATCGTTTTAGTTGTTCCAATAGTTTAAAATTTATACTAACACATACGAACATACTGCACATGCATGTATTAGATTAAGTAGAGTTTTTAAACAAAGTCAGCTTTTAAGTGTTTTGCTATTCTTTGCTTTTACAAAGACAATAACAATACAAAGTATTTTTCTCTCTCTTTTTCTCTTCTCTTTTGTTCAAATGGGAAGAGATCCTTTTTTAACCGGCTTCAAAAGAGAAGGTGTATTTTTTATGTTTGTGAACCGATTTTTAAATTAATTTTTTGATAGGTGATTTCTTTGCCAGAAATATTAATTATCGTTTAAATATTTTAACCTTTTGGTCAGTATGAAACTTCCGATCTCTGATGATGCACTGAAATATTTTTCTATTATATTGATATTTCCAGAACAATCTGTTCTTACATTTAAGTATTTTGTTGTTGTAACATTTGTTTAGCTGTTCTTGACATTCTTGTAGTGCTTCTTCAAAAATTACGTATAAAATATATTACATTTTTCGTTTTAAAACATTTGTTTGTTCGCCCGATATATTGAAGATCGTAAATTAATTTTTGGTTGAATTGTTCGATAGCCGCTTTGTGTTGTAGGCAAGTTTTTCCAGAATTATTTATTGAGAATGATCATTCAACACTTAATTTTTTTGAATTTTTGTTTTTGCTTTCCACTTTCCACTTTCACTTGGTGATGTGATTTACAAAATTAGGGCCTAAATTGTTCCAAAAAAAGTCGATTGTCGATTTTGCATGTTTAGTCACTGTCCTAAGACCTGGAAATGTACATCGCATAAATTTTATTTAAATCAGTTTAGGGGCTCAGGAAATATCACTGTGACTATTTCTAGTTTAAGGTTGGCAATGGTCCTACAAGTAGTACACAGTGCGACCACATCAGGACTCAATTAGGCCGGAGACTAATTTCTTTTTACAGCAACCTTCTAACCTAACCTTGACAAGGATCCTTTAAGTCTGTAAACTTTTTAGTGTATTGACCAGTAAAGTTTGCATTAAGTTGCCAAGTTGTCCTATAAGGATAACCGTTTATTTATTTATTTAATTTCTTGCATTGGTAAAATTGACTTACAACTTTCCTATTAGTACACTTATACTAAAATACAATTAAGTAAATGTTATGCTGGTTTATACTATACAATATAGTGCATATTGTATGCTAATAAACCTGCAAGTCTAGAGTAAATGATTTTAATATTCATGTGATGAAAAAAATTATATTTCTTAGTCCATAATCCCTTAATGTTCATTCATATAAACACAAGGAATAAACAAGTACTTTCTTACTTCTGTTTTTTTTTTCTCACACAAAAACAAAAATTAATAAATAAGCAAACAAAAAATCATTGTTAAATACACAAACAGAATTCTTAGAAGGAGACAAACATAAATAAATGAAAAAAAAAAACAAAAACAGAATAAATAGAGAGAATCTTAATTAAAGGACAAGTTATTCTATTTATTACCTTTGCGACGCAACAGGCTCATATATTTAAATATAGTAAAAGACATTTAGTTTTATTTTTCTTAGTTGTTTAGAAAGCAATTACATTCCCATGGGAACTAAATAAGTACGAAAGATTTTTTTTCTATTTTAATTTTAAAAGGGAACAGAAGGACTTACTGCCTTCTGACGACGACGACGACGACGACGACGGTGAGTACCTTGTACAATCTATTTAAATATTTAGAATGGCGTATTTATTTTTTAGAGAAACTCAGTTCATCATTAATAATTTAACATTATATTTCTAAGATAAATGAATGGATTTTGTATATGTTGGCATTTTACAAATGATAAAAGCTTCTTGGGAAGAGAAAAATAGAAGAAAAAAAAAAGATTTAAAGACATTATTGTCATTTGAGTTACTTGTATATAGAATTAGCAATTCGCTAAGCTGGCATATTTCATATTTAACATAAACTTTTGTGGAGATGTTTTATAGCACCCCAAAGACACAGAAGTATAAGGATTTCATTTGGGAGAAATTAATTCTCAAAAGATTTCTTCTTTTGTTTTTGTTACTATATATAGGTACACAAGAGCTTTCAAGCACAAATCAGAAAGCAATTAATAGGGGAAATCACTCTTAGTATTGTTTTCATTGCAGATCTTGCAAGTCTAGCTTATTTTCATCAGTTTGCAAGCAATGCAATAAAAAAAATTTGTAAATAAGCTATACCTGCAAGATCTGCAACGTATTCAAGAGCAGTTTTCAACCAAGAGTGATTACCCTCAATATGAAAGAATAGTTTTGCAAACTGTCTTTCAAAAGTTTTTAATTTTTGTATATTCACAATTCTCCTTTAAATCCTTTAAGAAAAAAAAATTAACTTAAGAATTTCAATGTTCCACCATACGTATACTTAATTTATATATTAATTATTAGGCGATAGGATTTTTTGTGTAAAATTTATGTACACATTATGCAACCCGTTTTGGCTAAACTTAAACCAGTTTAAACATATTCATTTACAGATGTGAATCATTTTTATATCGCTAAAATCGGTTCACTATTTTGAGAGCTATAAGCGTTTAAAATTGCTACTTAAAATGCAAAAATTATTTTAACATGGCGCTGCCATTGTAGGCACGTACATACTGAATTACAAATTTCCATATTTAAATTTTATTAATTATACAAAACATTTAAAAAAAATTTAAAGCCTCTGCTGCACGTGCCAAGTGTTTTACTCACTGTATACGATACATCACTTAATTGTTTTTACAAATTCGCTCACAAATAAAACAAATATAGAGTAAAAATAACAAAAACGTTAAAATACAAAGTAGAATATTTTGATGATAACGGACTATGAGTTTGTGTTGATTATTAGTAATTTCCAAACAGTGATGAGGGAATTTCGTACTAACCAGCACAGTTTCATTGTAGAATAAAAATTTAATTAAAAATTAATTCTCATATTCTATTTCTGTTGAAAACTGGTTAAATAGTTGATATTCTTCTCAATTAGTATCCACTTTACGAAAATTGTAAAGATGGACAATTGAACGCTGATGAGAAGTGTAGCGGCCTTGAAATCGGTACTGATACGTTCTGCTAAAAACTTATTGGATATAAATAATAATATTTTTCAACAAAAAAAAAACTCTTAGTAATTTTGAATTTTCATTAATTCAATAAAACTGAACTTGAGCCTGATAAGATTACTTTTCATAAAACAAATTTAGTTTTCTTCACCAGGACTTGCACTTTTGAACATAAGAATGATAAGCAAAGACACTAATCATGGTCATGAGAATAATACATCTAATTTTGTTAATATTTTTTCTTGTTAGTTTTCCAAATGTTTAAAAAAAATAAATTTTATATAAAAACCAAATTTAAGCAAAACAATCTTTTTAATGGTCGGTCATGTAAATGCAAGTTATAAAAACTTTATGCGAAATGTTCAGCCAACACTTCTAGAACGCTACAAAAAAAATTTATTTCCGTGTTTAGATAAAACAACATAAATCAAAATAGTTCTTTCTTCAAAAAAATACTTAAACTTCTTTCTTTTAAGCGCAAACAATATGTTTTTAAGCTTAAAGAGTTTTATAAGCAAACAAATGCTTACAAGCATCATTAAAAATAAACATATGCGGTTATTTACAAGGATCTCAGATATTTCAGTATTCCCAGTCTATTTAAAGAAAACAATGTTTTTTATAGCCACAATATAGTTTCATTAAAATTCTCATTAAACACCTCTTTAGTACATGATTTAACAAACTTTCAACTCCAGTTGCTGGCTGGTGTTAAATAAAATACGTTTTTGTTATTAAAACATTTGAAATTTCTGCTCATTAAGTTTGCAGATCATAAGTTACTCATTTATTATAACAAACATGAACCAAAAAAAAACTACATCCATAAGATTAAGTTTAAGCAGGACAAATGTATACATATAAACACAAAAACAAACATAAAAGTTATAGAAATGTTAAATGTTTGACGCCAACGATAATAAAATCTACTTGAACATCATTCAATTCCCAAAGCTGTAAAACAACACATCAAACAGACAATTTTAAAACACAAAAAGCCCACCACAAACATAAAACAGGCAAACATAAAGCTACTGCCCCCCAATCCCGCTCCCGTACTTTTGCTCCACGCAACTACAAATAAAATCTTGAAAATTTTATGTTGAAGTATTAAAGTTGAAATTTTAAAATACAATTTTCCAACCAAACAAATCCAGTTGAAAGTTCCAATGTACGAATATTTGTTGTTTGCAAACCATTTATACGGATACTTGTTGTGGTTGTTGTTCAAGAAGGTAAAAAATTAAAAAAAAAAATGTTTTCTTCAACATCAGATGGAGTAGAAGTAGACGAATTGTATTCCCAAGCGGCCACTATTTTAGCGCAATAAATTTGTTGATTAAATATTTTGCCATGACTATAATGTTTCATAAGCAACTTGACTTTAACGCGGCCATAAGTATGATGCTAAAAGAGGAACAAGGGAGATGAGATGAACAAACACACTTCTATACTCATTCATTTATATAGACTTTGTTCTAAATCTTATCTTTATTCTTTTAAATTTTTATGCACAGAGAAAAATTTATTAATTTTTATAGGTTTCTTTGAATTAAAGCAGGATTTCAATGAATTAAGCATGATTTCATGCAACATAATATGATTTAAACTAACCATAGTACAGTTGTATCCATAAATAGCATGGTTCTGAATGGCCGTATACATTTAATATTTTTAGTCATATTTTATTAAATATGTTTTTGGTTTTTCTAAAATTTCAGAGATGGCGAAATGTACTCGTATGTCTGTCTGGATTAAACTAAACAAAAAAAAAAAAGACATTTGTCACTCGGGGACTGCCGCGGTAAAGATATTGCATAGCATTTTTAGGGGTTAACTTTTGGGGTTAACATACATTGGGCGATTTAAATACTTAAAAAAACTAAAGACTTAAGAAACAAACTTATTGTCAGGTTTTTTCGTTTCAAAAACAAAAGACTTAAGAAACAAACGTTTCAAAATTTCTTGATTCGGGCGCCTCAAAGCCCGCGATAGAAGCTCAAAAAATTGCCTATATATTATTCAGTGTAATTTATTTGAAAATATCTTTACGTTTATTAAAAAAAATAAGCCTTAGTTGCAAAATCTATCCCATGTAATTTTAGCAAAAGGAAAAATCTTCTACAAAACCGTCATAAAACAGACATAAGAAACACACAAACAGATGTACACAAAAAAAAAAATTAACTAAAATTAAGAAAATTTTACTTAATTTGAGTTCAAATTGGTTGATGCTAGAAAATATAAATTTCGTCTTTAACAGGAAATTTTTACTAAAAAATAGAAAAATATTTTAGTAGTAATTTTGAATTTTCAATTATTCAATAAAACTGAAATTGAGCCTAAATAATTTTACTTCTCATAGGTACATCAATATAAGTTCGAATAATAATTACGTTTATTCGTAATAATATAAATAAAAAAAAAAATATTTACTAAAAACAAGTTCAGTGTTTATCCCAAAATTAGTAAACATTTCGTCATGTGCACCATATCTATCATCTTGCTGCGCATTTTTCATTTCCTTGTTTTACCTTCTTCTGAACCGGCCCATCTGTTACAACGAAGCTTTTGATGTCATGAGATCGCTGGAACGTCTGATGAAATGCTTATTTACAACATGTAGTTGTATTATCTGAAATGAGGGTGATAAAAACATTTTTTTATAAATCTTACTTCTTTTGGGACTCGAACCAAGGAACTTAGGTTTCGTAGATGGGCACTCCAACCACTTCACTACTACGCCTTTGCTATTTCTCAACAGCCAGTACACATTTAGTACTACATTCATAATTTCTTACATTAACAAAAATAATTCTCTGAAATTAGCAAGTCATGAACTAAAAATTATTAAAAAATTATTTCTTTTTGAAAAATTACAATTAATATACACATACAAAATAAGCAAGGGCATGTTCCAATTATATGTTCAAACGAACATTAATCAAAAATATACTTAAGTTTAAAAATCAAACTAAAAAATAGTACAAAAAATCAAGAGATTGGGCATTGTAGGATATAACTCATTGGCAACACCTTAATATTATATATATATAATATGAACAGCTAACATCAAATTAGTAGTGAGAAGTCTCGTATTCTATTTGCATTCGAAATGTGTTTAAATAGGATATGTAATCACGTCCAACAGAGCTACGTGACAAGTAGTGAAAGAATTTATACATGAATACTGACGAGTTTAGTGGCTGTTTGTTCTATTCAGTCGTGTAGTTGAAATCTAAAGCGATATTTAGATATTAAAATTTTCCTTTGTTGCTTGAAATATGTTAACAATGTTTTTTAAAATTTTTTTATTTATTTGTTGCGGGTTAGCAATATCTACCCAGCAGAATCTTACGTGACAAGAAAGTAGTTTAATCATGCCGTTGTCATGTTTTTCAAAACGAGATATCAAACTCTTAAATCGGTTATGTAGTTCCGAAGATATTTTCAAAAAAATCTATATATAAAACTGAATGTCTGTCTGTCTGTTTGTTTGTGCTTTATAGGAGGCCATACCCTTGGACCGATCTTCCTGAAATTTTCACAGCATGTTACTGTGACCCTGGAAGGAATAATAGGCTATATGAAGTTTTGATTGGACAAAGGGGCGTGGCACCGCCCATATAAACCCAAAAATTTAAATCGCCATATTTTGGGCATTTTTTGACCTACGTCGATGATATTTGGTACATATGGTATTGGCATAATTAGGAATACGTACCAGGAGAAAAGTGGGTGGGACCATGCCCCTTTTAAGGAAAATTAAAAATCGTAATATAGTCTTAACTACTAGACCGAACGTCATTAAATTTTCACAATAGGATATTCTTACGAAATAATAAATTCTTGACTTTAACGAGCGGGGGTAGCGAAGAACACTGGGTTCAGCTAGTAAAAAATAAAATATCGGCGGTAATACAATATTTCATATACAATTATTAAATTAATTAATTTTGCAAATCGGTTTATAAATGGCGGAGTTCTGCGTTAATAAAGCAACAAAAAATTATATGTATTATATTTCTACGGTCCTCCTTTTTGAAACCTTTTTCTGCTGCCCCATATGAGCCCTTAAACGTTTAGAAGTGTCACACAAAAAAGCTACAGAGTTAAAATTAAATTAAAATAATCGAGTAACTAAACACATCAATTTAGAACTTTTTCTTCGTCTAACATAGACCACAAGAGACGTAAGGCAATTAATTGTCTAATCAAATCCCCCCTTGAAACTAATAGTTTTGCCCCACCAATGGCTGAACTGAGTTAAGATTTAACAAAATCCTCGTTAGGAAAAAATACTAACATAAAACAGTACATATAAACATTCCTTTTTGTAAAATTAACTCGGTTAGCTCCCTGCCTTAAAGTCCAGCTCTTTTTATAATTTCTTATATTTTTATGGGTTAATTTTAAAAGAAATATGAAACTTTCAAAGAAAATTTGTTTATATCCTACAACTCGTTTAATCTTGATTATTATTATTAATTCAAAAGTAGAGCTGACTTTTGCGGTTTTACCTGTGCGCTTCAAAAGAAAAATAAAATTTCTTTAATTACAATATTTTGTTTACTATCAATAACTGAATTTTATTGCAAAATAATTTTTGTTTTTCAAGTTATACAAATCAATTATTTAAAACACTTTTCTCTGCAACATACTTGCATACTTACATACATACATACATACATACATACATACATACATAAGTACATGATGCATTGTTTCTTTGTTTTATTTTACAGGTCCCATGTCAATGAAAGAAGTCGACACACAAATGTTCAATGTGCAGAGCAAGAATAGCAGTTATTTCGTTGAATGGATTCCAAATAATGTTAAAGTTGCTGTATGCGATATACCACCACGTGGCATGAAAATGTCTGGAACATTTATTGGCAATACAACAGCTATACAGGAAATCTTTAAGAGAATATCGGAACAATTTACAGCTATGTTCCGTCGCAAAGCTTTCTTGCATTGGTTTACTGGCGAAGGTATGGATGAAATGGAATTCACTGAAGCTGAATCAAATATGAATGATTTGATATCGGAATATCAACAATATCAGGTTAGTAAACAAACAAGCAGTGAAATATTACTTACAAGCAAGGTATTCTACACCCATAAAAACATGCATACATATGTAATATACATGCAGATTTATACTTACATACATATGCACATATGCATATGTAAACGTTTACAATAACAACAAATTAGAGAAAGGATAACAATGTTAATGGTTGGCAGTTTCTTTTGAAGAATAAAAAAAAATATGATTTAGAGAATGATTGAAAGCTATTTCAGCACACATTTCTACAGTAAACATTAATATACATATTGTAGCATATCATCAGGCTGTTATTTACAGTGATAATCAAAAGTGTCTATAAAAAGGGTGGAAAGATTGATAAAATAACAGTTTTAAATAGTTTATTAGAAGAAGTGTGAATTGGATGTCTGTTCACATCTTAATTTTTGGAGAGTGCTGATGAAAGAGTTTTGCTTAAATTTTTTTTTTTTTTTTTTGTTTTGACAATTTTAAATTCTTGAACAGCATAGAATTTCTCTAGTACATCTTGAACAAGAACACACTTGTATCACTTTGTACTGCGTACTATATTTTGACAGACGACATTTACACTACTCAACTTTTCTTGCGAAAGAGAGAGAAGATATATAAAATTTCTACAGGGTGTCCGCCGGGAAGGTATACTACTTTGTTTTGCCGCCATTTTGGTAAACATTAGTCTTGACAGTTCATATTTGGCAGTCGTGAAGTAGACACGTGGCAAATTTATTATGGAAAAATATTAGATAAACCAACGTGTTTTAATCGTTAAAACATTTTATCAAAATCAATCATCGATTACTGTGCCGATGAGGAAGATGTTGATTGGCCTCCATGGTCGGCTGATTTGACTCCTCCGGACTTCTTTTTCTGGGGATATCTGAAAAGCAATTTTTATGCAAACAAACCAGAAACGCTTAAGCAACTCAAACAAAATATTCGAGATGAAATTAATGAAATACCGCGTCAAATGTGTGAGAATGTAATGAAAAATGAGACTAACAGAGGCGGACATTTATCTGATATTGTATTCCATACATAATTGCCGACATTAAATAAAATATTTATCAATATAAGATCCATTCTCTTTCATTTAATCAAAAATTAAAGAAAGTAGTTTACCTTTCCGGCGGACACCCTGAATTTCAGAACCCTAATTTAAAAAAAAAAATTGCATGAAAAAATGTTGAAAAAATAATGAAACCTCTCAAAATCTTGTAGTTAGTAGATTTTCGAAATTAAAAAAAATGTCTAATAATTTTCTTAGCATTTGAATAGATCATACAAGAAAACATACAATTTCAGCTTGATCTCATGCTACTAAATAAAAAACAAAACACGTTTTCTTTTAAAACTTCTTTTATAAACAAATCTTGTTTTTCTATATTGTCAATAGAGTCCATATTAAGCAATTAAAATATATCCACCAGGACTATAGGAAATATTTGACATTCAGACCTTTTAAAAGCAAAAGATATCCATGACAGAATTATCACTGTTTTTTAAACTCAAATAATAAATTCCTCGCGTGAAAAATAAATCAGTTAACGTACTACTTTTGTTCGTCACTGTTAATATCGTTGATATGCATAATATACACATACATACATACGTATGCATGTAAAACAGGAAACGGAAACCAATTGCTACTTTTAATTAAAAACAATTTTTCAATTTTGCCTCGACTCTGTTATTATTATTGTTGTTGTTGTTTATTGTTGAACCTTCATCACGGAACACAATGGGTCAGAAAGTGTAAAATTTTTTTTTTTTTTTTGCATAAAAAGAATTGATTTTTTAATTTAAATCTTTACATTTGTTTCTAAGTGTCAGCGTGTCTGCTGCTACTACGCTCTAAAATTAACAAACCGAGCAATAGTTGAGGGTTTCTTTCACAAATCCACCGCCTGTCTTCTTTAGTGCCTCTCCATACCAGTCAACTTTTGCTGCGTAACTTCCAGAGTAGTAGTAACTTCCATTAAGCAGTAGGGCCTTCATGACCTAAATTTTAGTACCCTTTTGGAACAAAATAAAGATTCTGCTAAAAAAAAAAAAATGATCATCATACACGATTTCTCACGAGGGGTATGTGAAGACTTTTGGAAAATATCATGTTTTAAAATAAATTCGTTGAAACCAATTTATCTTGAAAAATATTATCAAACTTTAGCCGAATTCAAATTCTTTAGACTTGAACTTATAATAAAAAAGTCACTTCACTACACAATTTAAGATATTTGGTAGCTTTCAATTGAAATGCTAGAGATCGAAAATTTAAATCTTATTAAATTTTCGACGGCCGAATTCGAAAATGCTATAAACAATGGGGGTTACTCTGTATTGCAATGCGAAAGCAAATGCGATGCGAAAACAATGGTGGTAATCGCTCTTGGTTGAAAACTTCTCTTGAATACGTAGCAGATCTTGCAAATATAGTTTATTTACACACTTTGTTATTGCATTGCTGCAAACTGATGAAAATAAGCTAGACTTGCAAGGTCTGCAATGATTACAATACTAAGAGTGATTTCCCGTAATGTAAATAAATGTTGATTGCTATCGTATCGCAATACAGAGTAACTCACAAGAGTTTAAGGAGAGTTGCGAAAATATAATAAAAACGTATGAATACCCAGCCAGCATTTACATATAAAAATAAGCGTTTTGTAAGCGTTCAAATGTAAGCAAAACACTGATAAAAAGCTGCTGTGACCTTTACAAAAGACATCAAAGCAAGGGGTTAATTATCGAAAAGCACCCAACTTTATAAGCGTTAAAAAGACAATTGCAAAACATGTTTTTTAAGTAACGTAATTACAGGTTTTATTAGTGCTTAAAAAACACGTATTTTTAATGATTTACTATGTTTTTTTATTGATACATTTAAAAAATAATTTTTAATACGCAAAGCACTTGCATTTGCAAGCAAACTGTCAACGACATTCGCAAAACTTTTATTTATGCAAGCTTGCTGCAATCTTAATTTACAAAACGCTTGCCAATATGTTGGTTTGTCAATTTATTTGTGATTTTTTTTTCATTCTGTCCCATTGTGCATATATTTACATTACACTGATGATGGTGATGATGTTGATGATGATTTTTCTTTTTTCGTTTCGTTTATTTGTATGTTTGCTTATTGTTTGATTTCTTACATTCTTCTTCCTTTATTATTTTTTTTTCTCATATAGGAGGCAACCACTGATGATGATGTCGAATTCGATGAAGAACAAGAAGAACGTGAAGCGTATGAAGCTGATTTACAAAATGGTGGCATGTAAATACAAATACATGCTTTTTGTATATGTGTAAATGTGTGCACGCATACACCCTACAGCCAAATAATGTTTTTCCTTTATTCTCAAACAGAAACACATACACACATAGCCACACAGCCACACACACTCACACATGCAATCAAATAAACAGAACTCAACAACATACATTACCATTTTTCCTTCTTGTTTTCTTTTTTATAAGGAGGAGGCTTTGAACAACGTTTTTCTTAACTTTCTCAACCCCCCCTTTCCTACTACTTTTCCCATATCTTTAATTTAATTATTATTAATTTTTTTCTATAGATTTTCGTTGTTCTTTTTTAAAGAAAAACTTAAATAAATGTTAATATTGATTAATAAGAAAAAAAGTTAATGTTTGTAAAACTATAATTTGTGTTTAATTAATGTACCGGTTTGTTTACACATGTATGCATGTGTGTATGTAGCGTATGTATGTATGTGTTACGAAACACACGTGCAGGTACACATCAATGCCTACATGCATACCCAGAACCATACATACATACAAACAAATACATAGCCATATATAATAATTATATATGAGAATATATTTTATCTTTTTAATGCAACAAATAAAAAACGTTTAAATAAATCATATTGTTGGTTTCTTTTTTATAATATTATTCGGTTTTTTTTTTTTTAATTTTTAATTAAGAATTGGTTTGTATTAATGCATTTGTGAAAAAGGTGTAGTTAACAGTGATATTTTAATATTATTAAAAACCACAAACAAACACTCATTCATCTGGTTTAAATGGATGGTATTTAATTTTACCTATAGAAGACCAGATGCAGTCAATATTATTTATATTCAATTGAAATTTGTTTATGTTTAAAAAGGTTGTAACGAACTTAGAATGCCCTAAACTCTACTGATAGTTATAATAATGAAATTTCCCTTCTTTTATAGTAAGGCTGATTTTAAGTTCATGTCTTCATGGGAAATGTGTTCCAAGCTTGTCTTATACTATGTTCACACGGACAGAAATTATAGAGGTTCGCACTATCATTCTTGGTTCGACGGCCAACCTTGATTGAACCTACGTGTTTCGCCATAAAAAATTTTGAGAGCGAACCTACATGTTTCATTTTTAACCTTGTTGCGAACCCGTGTAATTTACTATCATCTCTAATTTTGATAACAAATTATCGCTAGTGTATCTGAACTAGTTGTCCAAAAACATTTTAACAAAGAAAAAGAATTGATAAGTGCTAAATTTTAATAAAAACATTGAGCAAATAAAAAGCATATATTTATATTTATGTAAATAATTAAATAAAATGGAAATAATATTAAATAACGAAGTACGAACCAATCTAAAATGTGTCGTGTGAACACATAGGTTCGCCATCGTGGTTCATGGAGCGAACCTAGTGTTTCAGTTCTTCGTGTGAACATAGTATTAGAGTGCTTTGACTCACTAGAGAAGCTATCGATAATAAAGTGGAACAAATTCAGGTTAGCAAAAGTTAGGTCGATTCTGAGACGAAAATTTTGCAAAAGGAATAATATTAAATTAAAATAGATCAATAGATTTGCGTATTCTAAAGTCGATTTAAAGTCTAAATAAGTTTAATTTAATAAATCGGAACTATCAAAAAAAAAAAAGAAAAAGAATGCGAAAACTCTCTTAGTCTTAAACTTTTTTTTATAAATTGACTGTTATTAAACAATTTTGATTTACAGTCTTCTGATTACGTACACTTTGTATTTCGATTTTACAATGTAAAGTTTCGTTATACCCGTAGGCATTAAGCTTTTTTATTAACAAAGGAAGCTTATTTTATGCAGATTTTTTATAATGATATTTTCAAAAATTATCGTAACGCTGCCACATTATAATCATGTTCACTATTTATGAAGAAAATGAGGCGGAGATTAACAGCTGATGAGTTTAAACTACATGTAATTAAAAGTTTAACTAAATCGGCGTTTAAGCGTTTTCTAATTAAATCGATATGCGTTTGTTTATGGCCTTTACATCATCATAGTAATATTATAATTGTGAATGTAAGTTTGTCTCTAGCGCTTTCACGCAAAAACTACTAAACCGATCATCATGAAACGTTGTACACGTATTCTTGGAGCTTTTAGAAGTAACATAGGACACTTTTTATTTCTTACGAAAGATAAAAAAAATTATTTTTCAATGAGCATATTTACATTAGAACAATTTTTAAGCCACACAATTTTTGTTCTTTCCAAATTACACTAGACTAATTCATCTGGCATATAATGTATACGTGTACTCAGTTTTGTGTGTGTTAGTGTTTTTTTATTCATTTGAAGTTTGTCTTTCGTTGTGCACATTACGGAACATAGTTGCCAGAAATATTGCGACAATAATAAGTGATGATGAATTGTCAATTATTTTAGAAGGAATTTCAAGTATAAGAAACTAATTTAGTAAATATTTTTGCAATGAGGGAAAATTTTAAACATCAATAAAAAAAATTTTTTAATTGCTTCACAACTTCTATACCTACTAATAAAAAAAAACTTTAGCCAACATTTTTCAAAGTTTTTAATTTAATTGGGTATGTAACTTATTGATTCTCTTAGAACTTTTGTAGTTTTTTAAGTAAATTGTGAGAATTTTTATAATTAATCGTTAAAAAATTTAAGCTTTTTAGCTCTACTAGAAGTGCCTCATACAAAGAAGAGGCATTTTTGTCCCCCCGGATGAAAAGTGGCCATTAAAAAATCATTTTCGTTAATTTTTCATCACTACCTGCCTGTGTACCAAATTTCTGCTTTCTAGCTATACTGGAAGTGCCCCATACAAAGAAGGGGAACCCTAGCCCCCCCGGGTGGAAATTGTCCGTTTTCAGATTTTTCTGATTATTTTCTCACCAAGACCTACCTGTGTACCAAGTTTCAGCTCTCTAGCTTTACTGGAAGTGCCCACCATAATATCTCGGTAAGCTTTTATGGTAGAACTTTCAAAATTAACCTGTGAGGTCATCTCTGTGGGGAGACCTTATGTTTCAAGTTTCATTATATTGTGATAAGGCGGAGCAAAGTTATGAGGGGGTAAAAACAGCTCGAATGGTTTCGTGTAAATATACACACTTTGTGGCCGAACTTGGCCTGGCGCACTACCGTGCGCCTAGATCCATAGTTGCCAGATTTTTTAGAGGTAATATCGTCATATTTTTGGGCAAAAATCGTCATTATCGTCAATATAGCTTATTGAAATCGTCACAAAAACGTCAAATGAAAACGCCGCTTTTTTACCAACAAAACATATTTTATTAGAGGCAAAACATAACAAAACTCTTAAATCAACAAATCTTATTAATAAAACAGCATTCTTTGGAATACAGAGATCAGATACTTCAACTAGAATTCACAATAAAATCTCATGTAAATAGATTGCATGTTTTTCAATACCAATGTATATAAACATTGCAATAGTACATATGTTACTCATGTGATAATCAGGACAAAAACGGGCGGGATCGGACAAGTGGGCGTGGCAGCTATCATATAAAATAAATATTTAATATCAAATATCTAGAGTTATATAATAGTTAGAGCCTTCAAACTTTGTAGGAGTGCATAAATTAATAATATTAGCAGCTGAAGTGAAAATGGGCGTGATTGGACAAGTGAGCGTGGTAGATCTCATACAAAGTTTTAACATATAATATCTGGAGTACTATGACAGCAAGAGTTCTGAAACTTTGCACATAAACATATTAAACTAATCTGAAGAGTTGTGAAAAAAAATGGGCGGGATCGGGCTAATGGGCGTGGCAGCTCCCATACAAAGTAAATATTTAATATCATATATCTACAGTACTATAATAGCCATAGTCTTAGAAATTTGTGCACGTTGATTATATTATGAATAGTCATGGGAAAATTGAGCGGGATCATACCAGTGGGCGTGGCAGCTCCGATACAGAGTGAATATTTAGCTCATATACAAAATTAATATTAAATATCTGAACAAAATTTACACAATTTTAATCTTTAAAATTTTATAGAAAAATTCTCAAATACAATTGAGAAATCGGACTTACATAGTCTATAAGTATGGATCCTTGGCTTTAATTTCCCATTGGTCCAAATGAGTGACAAACATAAATGTGCCCACAAATAGCCAAATTCATGTAGAGCTGAACAAAATTTACACAATTTTAATCTTTAAAATTTTATAGAAAAATTCTCAACTACAATTGAGAAATCGGACTTACATAGTCTATAAGTATGGATCCTTGGCTTTAATTTCCCATTGGTCCAAATGAATGACAAACAAGTGTTATAGAAAAATTCTCAAATACAATTGAGAAATCGGACTTACATAGTCTATAAGTATGGATCCTTGGCTTTAATTTCCCATTGGTCCAAATGAGTGACAAACAAGTGTTATAGAAAAATTCTCAAATACAATTGAGAAATCGGACTTACATAGTCTATAAGTATGGATCCTTGGCTTTAATTTCCCATTGGTCCAAATGAGTGATAAACATAAATGTGCCCACAAATAGCCAAATTCATGTAGAGCTGAACAAAATTTACACAATTTTAATCTTTAAAATTTTATAGAAAAATTCTCAAATACAATTGAGAAATCGGACTTACATAGTCTATAAGTATGGATCCTTGGCTTTAATTTCCCATTGGTCCAAATGAGTGATAAACATAAATGTGCCCACAAATAGCCAAATTCATGTAGAGCTGAACAAAATTTACACAATTTTAATCTTTAAAATTTTATAGAAAAATTCTCAAATACAATTGAGAAATCGGACTTACATAGTCTATAAGTATGGATCCTTGGCTTTAATTTCCCATTGGTCCAAATGAGTGATAAACATAAATGTGCCCACAAATAGCCAAATTCATGTAGAGCTGAACAAAATTTACACAATTTTAATCTTTAAAATTTTATAGAAAATTCTCAACTACAATTGAGAAATCGGACTTACATAGTCTATAAGTATGGATCCTTGGCTTTAATTTCCCATTGGTCCAAATGAGTGACAAACATAAATGTGCCCACAAATAGCCAAATTCATGTAGAGCTGAACAAAATTTACACAATTTTAATCTTTAAAATTTTATAGAAAATTCTCAACTACAATTGAGAAATCGGACTTACATAGTCTATAAGTATGGATCCTTGGCTTTAATTTCCCATTGGTCCAAATGAGTGACAAACATAAATGTGCCCACAAATATCCAAATTCATGTAGAGCTGAACAAAATTTACACAATTTTAATCTTTAAAATTTTATAGAAAAATTCTCAACTACAATTGAGAAATCGGACTTACATAGTCTATAAGTATGGATCCTTGGCTTTAATTTCCCATTGATCCAAATGAATGACAAACAAGTGTTATAGAAAAATTCTCAAATACAATTGAGAAATCGGACTTACATAGTCTATAAGTATGGATCCTTGGCTTTAATTTCCCATTGGTCCAAATGAGTGACAAACATAAATGTGCCCACAAATAGCCAAACTCATGTAGAGCTGAACAAAATTTACACAATTTTAATCTTTAAAATTTTATAGAAAAATTCTCAAATACAATTGCGAAATCGGACTTACATAGTCTATAAGTATGGATCCTTGGCTTTAATTTCCCATTGGTCCAAATGAGTGACAAACATAAATGTGCCCACAAATAGCCAAACTCATGTAGAGCTGAACAAAATTTACACAATTTTTATCTTTAAAATTTTATAGAAAAATTCTCAAATACAATTGAGAAATCGGACTTACATAGTCTATAAGTATGGATCCTTGGCTTTAATTTCCCATTGGTCCAAATGAGTGACAAACATAAATGTGCCCACAAATAGCCAAACTCATGTAGAGCTGAACAAAATTTACACAATTTTAATCTTTAAAATTTTATAGAAAAATTCTCAAATACAATTGAGAAATCGGACTTACATAGTCTATAAGTATGGATCCTTGGCTTTAATTTCCCATTGGTCCAAATGAGTGACAAACATAAATGTGCCCACAAATAGCCAAACTCATGTAGAGCTGAACAAAATTTACACAATTTTAATCTTTAAAATTTTATAGAAAAATTCTCAAATACAATTGAGAAATCGGACTTACATAGTCTATAAGTATGGATCCTTGGCTTTAATTTCCCATTGGTCCAAATGAGTGACAAACATAAATGTGCCCACAAATAGCCAAATTGATGTAGAGCTGAACAAAATTTACACAATTTTAATCTTTAAAATTTTATAGAAAAATTCTCAAATACAATTGAGAAATCGGACTTACATAGTCTATAAGTATGGATCCTTGGCTTTAATTTCCCATTGGTCCAAATGAGTGACAAACATAAATGTGCCCACAAATAGCCAAATTGATGTAGAGCTGAACAAAATTTACACAATTTTAATCTTTAAAATTTTATAGAAAAATTCTCAAATACAATTGAGAAATTGGACTTACATAGTCTATAAGTATGGATCCTTGGCTTTAATTTCCCATTGGTCCAAATGAGTGACAAACAAGTGTTATAGAAAAATTCTCAAATACAATTGAGAAATCGGACTTACATAGTCTATAAGTATGGATCCTTGGCTTTAATTTCCCATTGGTCCAAATGAGTGACAAACAAGTGTTATAGAAAAATTCTCAAATACAATTGAGAAATCGGACTTACATAGTCTATAAGTATGGATTCTTGGCTTTAATTTCCCATTGGTCCAAATGAGTGACAAACATAAATGTGCCCACAAATAGCCAAATTGATGTAGAGCTGAACAAAATTTACACAATTTTAATCTTTAAAATTTTATAGAAAAATTCTCAAATACAATTGAGAAATCGGACTTACATAGTCTATAAATATGGATCCTTGGCTTTAATTTCCCATTGGTCCAAATGAGTGGCAAACAAGTGTTATAGAAAAATTCTCAAATACAATTGAGAAATCGGACTTACATAGTCTATAAGTATGGATTCTTGGCTTTAATTTCCCATTGGTCCAAATGAGTGACAAACATAAATGTGCCCACAAATAGCCAAACTCATGTAGAGCTGAACAAAATTTACACAATTTTAATCTTTAAAATTTTATAGAAAAATTCTCAAATACAATTGCGAAATCGGACTTACATAGTCTATAAGTATGGATCCTTGGCTTTAATTTCCCATTGGTCCAAATGAGTGACAAACATAAATGTGCCCACAAATAGCCAAACTCATGTAGAGCTGAACAAAATTTACACAATTTTTATCTTTAAAATTTTATAGAAAAAATCTCAAATACAATTGAGAAATCGGACTTACATAGTCTATAAGTATGGATCCTTGGCTTTTATTTCCCATTGGTCCAAATGAGTGACAAACATAAATGTGCCCACAAATAGCCAAACTCATGTAGAGCTGAACAAAATTTACACAATTTTAATCTTTAAAATTTTATAGAAAAATTCTCAAATACAATTGAGAAATCGGACTTACATAGTCTATAAGTATGGATCCTTGGCTTTAATTTCCCATTGGTCCAAATGAGTGACAAACATAAATGTGCCCACAAATAGCCAAACTCATGTAGAGCTGAACAAAATTTACACAATTTTAATCTTTAAAATTTTATAGAAAAATTCTCAAATACAATTGAGAAATCGGACTTACATAGTCTATAAGTATGGATCCTTGGCTTTAATTTCCCATTGGTCCAAATGAGTGACAAACATAAATGTGCCCACAAATAGCCAAACTCATGTAGAGCTGAACAAAATTTACACAATTTTAATCTTTAAAATTTTATAGAAAAATTCTCAAATACAATTGAGAAATCGGACTTACATAGTCTATAAGTATGGATCCTTGGCTTTAATTTCCCATTGGTCCAAATGAGTGACAAACATAAATGTGCCCACAAATAGCCAAACTCATGTAGAGCTGAACAAAATTTACACAATTTTAATCTTTAAAATTTTATAGAAAAATTCTCAAATACAATTGAGAAATCGGACTTACATAGTCTATAAGTATGGATCCTTGGCTTTAATTTCCCATTGGTCCAAATGAGTGACAAACATAAATGTGCCCACAAATATCCAAACTCATGTAGAGCTGAACAAAATTTACACAATTTTAATCTTTAAAATTTTATAGAAAAATTCTCAAATACAATTGAGAAATCGGACTTACATAGTCTATAAGTATGGATCCTTGGCTTTAATTTCCCATTGGTCCAAATGAGTGACAAACATAAATGTGCCCACAAATAGCCAAACTCATGTAGAGCTGAACAAAATTTACACAATTTTAATCTTTAAAATTTTATAGAAAAATTCTCAAATACAATTGAGAAATCGGACTTACATAGTCTATAAGTATGGATCCTTGGCTTTAATTTCCCATTGGTCCAAATGAGTGACAAACATAAATGTGCCCACAAATATCCAAACTCATGTAGAGCTGAACAAAATTTACACAATTTTAATCTTTAAAATTTTATAGAAAAATTCTCAAATACAATTGAGAAATCGGACTTACATAGTCTATAAGTATGGATCCTTGGCTTTAATTTCCCATTGGTCCAAATGAGTGACAAACAAGTGTTATAGAAAAATTCTCAAAGACAATTGAGAAATCGGACTTACATAGTCTATAAGTATGGATCCTTGGCTTTAATTTCCCATTGGTCCAAATGAGTGACAAACATAAATGTGCCCACAAATAGCCAAATTCATGTAGAGCTGAACAACATTTACACAATGTTAATCTTTAAAATTTTATAGAAAAATTCTCAAATACAATTGAGAAATCGGACTTACATAGTCTACAAGTATGGATCCTTGGCTTTCATTTTCCATTGGTCCAAATGAGTGACAAACATAAATGTGCCCACAAATAGCCAAATTCATGTAGAGCTGAACAAAATTTACACAATTTTAATCTTTAAAATTTTATAGAAAAATTCTCAAATACAATTGAGAAATCGGACTTACATAGTCTATAAGTATGGATCCTTGGCTTTAATTTCCCATTGGTCCAAATGAGTGACAAACATAAATGTGCCCACAAATAGCCAAATTCATGTAGAGCTGAACAAAATTTACACAATTTTAATCTTTAAAATTTTATAGAAAAATTCTCAAATACAATTGAGAAATCGGACTTACATAGTCTATAAGTATGGATCCTTGGCTTTAATTTCCCATTGGTCCAAATGAGTGACAAACATAAATGTGCCAACAAATAGCCAAATTCATGTAGAGCTGAACAAAATTTACACAATTTTAATCTTTAAAATTTTATAGAAAAATTCTCAAATACAATTGAGAAATCGGACTTACATAGTCTATAAGTATGGATCCTTGGCTTTAATTTCCCATTGGTCCAAATGAGTGACAAACATAAATGTGCCCACAAATAGCCAAACTCATGTAGAGCTGAACAAAATTTACACAATTTTAATCTTTAAAATTTTATAGAAAAATTCTCAAATACAATTGAGAAATCGGACTTACATAGTCTATAAGTATGGATCCTTGGCTTTAATTTCCCATTGGTCCAAATGAGTGACAAACAAGTGTTATAGAAAAATTCTCAAATACAATTGAGAAATCGGACTTACATAGTCTATAAGTATGGATCCTTGGCTTTAATTTCCCATTGGTCCAAATGAGTGACAAACATAAATGTGCCCACAAATAGCCAAATTCATGTAGAGCTGAACAACATTTACACAATGTTAATCTTTAAAATTTTATAGAAAAATTCTCAAATACAATTGAGAAATCGGACTTACATAGTCTACAAGTATGGATCCTTGGCTTTCATTTTCCATTGGTCCAAATGAGTGACAAACAAGTGATTTAGAAAAATTCTCAAATACAATTGAGAAATCGGACTTACATAGTCTATAAGTATGGATCCTTGGCTTTAATTTCCCATTGGTCCAAATGAGTGACAAACAAGTGTTATAGAAAAATTCTCAAATACAATTGAGAAATCGGACTTACATAGTCTATAAGTATGGATCCTTGGCTTTAATTTCCCATTGGTCCAAATGAGTGACAAACAAGTGTTATAGAAAAATTCTCAAATACAATTGAGAAATCGGACTTACATAGTCTATAAGTATGGATCCTTGGCTGTAATTTCCCATTGGTCCAAATGAGTGACAAACATAAATGTGCCCACAAATAGCCAAATTCATGTAGATCTGAACAAAATTTACACAATTTTAATCTTTAAAATTTTATAGAAAAATTCTCAAATACAATTGAGAAATTGGACTTACATAGTCTATAAGTATGGATCCTTGGCTTTAATTTCCCATTGGTCCAAGTGAGTGACAAACAAGTGTTATAGAAAAATTCTCAAATACAATTGAGAAATCGGACTTACATAGTCTTTAAGTATGGATCCTTGGCTTTAATTTCCCATTGGTCCAAATGAGTGACAAACAAGTGTTATAGAAAAATTCTTAAATACAATTGAGAAATCGGACTTACATAGTCTTTAAGTATGGATCCTTGGCTTTAATTTCCCATTGGTCCAAATGAGTGACAAACATGTGTTATAGAAAAATTCTCAAATACAATTGAGAAATCGGACTTACATAGTCTTTAAGTATGGATCCTTGGCTTTAATTTCCCATTGGTCCAAATGAGTGACAAACAAGTGTTATAGAAAAATTCTCAAATACAATTGAGAAATCGGACTTACATAGTCTATAAGTATGGATCCTTGGCTTTAATTTCCCATTGGTCCAAATGAGTGACAAACATAAATGTGCCCACAAATAGCCAAATTCATGTAGAGCTGAGCAAAATTTACACAGTTTTAATCTTTAAAACTTTATAGAAAAATTCTCAAATACAATTGAGAAATCGGACTTACATACTATATAAGTATGGATCCTTGGCTTTAATTTCCCATTGGTCCAAATGAGTGACAAACAAGTGTTATAGAAAAATTCTCAAATACAATTGAGAAATCGGACTTACATAGTCTATAAGTATGGATCCTTGGCTTTAATTTCCCATTGGTCCAAATGAGTGACAAACAAGTGTTATAGAAAAATTCTCAAATACAATTGAGAAATCGGACTTACATAGTCTATAAGTATGGATCCTTGGCTTTAATTTCCCATTGGTCCAAATGAGTGACAAACAAGTGTTATAGAAAAATTCTCAAATACAATTGAGAAATCGGACTTACATAGTCTATAAGTATGGATCCTTGGCTTTAATTTCCCATTGGTCCAAATGAGTGACAAACAAGTGTTATAGAAAAATTCTCAAATACAATTGAGAAATCGGACTTACATAGTCTATAAGTATGGATCCTTGGCTTTAATTTCCCATTGGTCCAAATGAGTGACAAACAAGTGTTATAGAAAAATTCTCAAATACAATTGAGAAATCGGACTTACATAGTCTTTAAGTATGGATCCTTGGCTTTAATTTCCCATTGGTCCAAATGAGTGACAAACAAGTGTTATAGAAAAATTCTCAAATACAATTGAGAAATCGGACTTACATAGTCTATAAGTATGGATCCTTGGCTTTAATTTCCCATTGGTCCAAATGAGTGACAAACAAGTGTTATAGAAAAATTCTCAAATACAATTGAGAAATCGGACTTACATAGTCTATAAGTATGGATCCTTGGCTTTAATTTCCCATTGGTCCAAATGAGTGACAAACAAGTGTTATAGAAAAATTCTCAAATACAATTGAGAAATCGGACTTACATAGTCTATAAGTATGGATCCTTGGCTTTAATTTCCCATTGGTCCAAATGAGTGACAAACAAGTGTTATAGAAAAATTCTCAAATACAATTGAGAAATCGGACTTACATAGTCTATAAGTATGGATCCTTGGCTTTAATTTCCCATTGGTCCAAATGAGTGACAAACAAGTGTTATAGAAAAATTCTCAAATACAATTGAGAAATCGGACTTACATAGTCTATAAGTATGGATCCTTGGCTTTAATTTCCCATTGGTCCAAATGAGTGACAAACAAGTGTTATAGAAAAATTCTCAAATACAATTGAGAAATCGGACTTACATAGTCTATAAGTATGGATCCTTGGCTTTAATTTCCCATTGGTCCAAATGAGTGACAAACAAGTGTTATAGAAAAATTCTCAAATACAATTGAGAAATCGGACTTACATAGTCTATAAGTATGGATCCTTGGCTTTAATTTCCCATTGGTCCAAATGAGTGACAAACAAGTGTTATAGAAAAATTCTCAAATACAATTGAGAAATCGGACTTACATAGTCTATAAGTATGGATCCTTGGCTTTAATTTCCCATTGGTCCAAATGAGTGACAAACAAGTGTTATAGAAAAATTCTCAAATACAATTGAGAAATCGGACTTACATAGTCTTTAAGTATGGATCCTTGGCTTTAATTTCCCATTGGTCCAAATGAGTGACAAACAAGTGTTATAGAAAAATTCTCAAATACAATTGAGAAATCGGACTTACATAGTCTATAAGTATGGATCCTTGGCTTTAATTTCCCATTGGTCCAAATGAGTGACAAACAAGTGTTATAGAAAAATTCTCAAATACAATTGAGAAATCGGACTTACATAGTCTATAAGTATGGATCCTTGGCTTTAATTTCCCATTGGTCCAAATGAGTGACAAACAAGTGTTATAGAAAAATTCTCAAATACAATTGAGAAATCGGACTTACATAGTCTTTAAGTATGGATCCTTGGCTTTAATTTCCCATTGGTCCAAATGAGTGACAAACAAGTGTTATAGAAAAATTCTCAAATACAATTGAGAAATCGGACTTACATAGTCTATAAGTATGGATCCTTGGCTTTAATTTCCCATTGGTCCAAATGAGTGACAAACAAGTGTTATAGAAAAATTCTCAAATACAATTGAGAAATCGGACTTACATAGTCTATAAGTATGGATCCTTGGCTTTAATTTCCCATTGGTCCAAATGATTGACAAACATAAATGTGCCCACAAATAGCCAAATTGATGTAGAGCTGAACAAAATTTACACAATTTTAATCTTTAAAATTTTATAGAAAAATTCTCAAATACAATTGAGAAATCGGACTTACATAATCTATAAGTATGGATCCTTGGCTTTAATATCCCATTGGTCCAAATGAGTGACAAACAAGTGTTATAGAAAAATTCTCAAATACAATTGAGAAATCGGACTTACATAGTCTTTAAGTATGGATCCTTGGCTTTAATTTCCCATTGGTCCAAATGAGTGACAAACAAGTGTTATAGAAAAATTCTCAAATACAATTGAGAAATCGGACTTACATAGTCTATAAGTATGGATCCTTGGCTTTAATTTCCCATTGGTCCAAATGAGTGACAAACAAGTGTTATAGAAAAATTCTCAAATACAATTGAGAAATCGGACTTACATAGTCTATAAGTATGGATCCTTGGCTTTAATTTCCCATTGGTCCAAATGATTGACAAACATAAATGTGCCCACAAATAGCCAAATTGATGTAGAGCTGAACAAAATTTACACAATTTTAATCTTTAAAATTTTATAGAAAAATTCTCAAATACAATTGAGAAATCGGACTTACATAATCTATAAGTATGGATCCTTGGCTTTAATATCCCATTGGTCCAAATGAGTGACAAACAAGTGTTATAGAAAAATTCTCAAATACAATTGAGAAATCGGACTTACATAGTCTATAAGTATGGATCCTTGGCTTTAATTTCCCATTGGTCCAATTGAGTGACAAACAAGTGTTATAGAAAAATTCTCAAATACAATTGAGAAATCGGACTTACATAGTCTATAAGTATGGATCCTTGGCTTTAATTTCCCATTGGTCCAAATGAGTGACAAACAAGTGTTATAGAAAAATTCTCAAATACAATTGAGAAATCGGACTTACATAGTCTATAAGTATGGATCCTTGGCTTTAATTTCCCATTGGTCCAAATGAGTGACAAACATAAATGTGCCCACAAATAGCCAAACTCATGTAGAGCTGAACAAAATTTACACAATTTTAATCTTTAAAATTTTATAGAAAAATTATCAAATACAATTGAGAAATCGGACTTACATAGTCTATAAGTATGGATCCTTGGCTTTAATTTCCCATTGGTCCAAATGAGTGACAAACATAAATGTGCCCACAAATAGCCAAACTCATGTAGAGCTGAACAAAATTTACACAATTTTAATCTTTAAAATTTTATAGAAAAATTCTTAAATACAATTGAGAAATCGGACTTACATAGTCTATAAGTATGGATCCTTGGCTTTAATTTCCCATTGGTCCAAATGAGTGACAAACATAAATGTGCCCACAAATAGCCAAACTCATGTAGAGCTGAACAAAATTTACACAATTTTAATCTTTAAAATTTTATAGAAAAATTCTCAAATACAATTGAGAAATCGGACTTACATAGTCTATAAGTATGGATCCTTGGCTTTAATTTCCCATTGGTCCAAATGAGTGACAAACATAAATGTGCCCACAAATAGCCAAACTCATGTAGAGCTGAACAAAATTTACACAATTTTAATCTTTAAAATTTTATAGAAAAATTCTCAAATACAATTGAGAAATCGGACTTACATAGTCTATAAGTATGGATCCTTGGCTTTAATTTCCCATTGGTCCAAATGAGTGACAAACATAAATGTGCCCACAAATAGCCAAACTCATGTAGAGCTGAACAAAATTTACACAATTTTAATCTTTAAAATTTTATAGAAAAATTCTCAAATACAATTGAGAAATCGGACTTACATAGTCTATAAGTATGGATCCTTGGCTTTAATTTCCTATTGGTCCAAATGAGTGACAAACATAAATGTGCCCACAAATAGCCAAATTGATGTAGAGCTGAACAAAATTTACACAATTTTAATCTTTAAAATTTTATAGAAAAATTCTCAAATACAATTGAGAAATCGGACTTACATAGTCTATAAGTATGGATCCTTGGCTTTAATTTCCCATTGGTCCAAATGAGTGACAAACAAGTGTTATAGAAAAATTCTCAAATACAACTGAGAAATCGGACTTACATAGTCTATAAATATGGATCCTTGGCTTTAATTTCCCATTGGTCCAAATGAGTGGCAAACAAGTGTTATAGAAAAATTCTCAAATACAATTGAGAAATCGGACTTACATAGTCTATAAGTATGGATCCTTGGCTTTAGTTTCCCATTGTTCCAAATGAGTGACAAACAAGTATTATAGAAAAATTCTCAAATACAATTGAGAAATCGGACTTACATAGTCTTTAAGTATGGATCCTTGGCTTTAATTTCCCATTGGTCCAAATGAGTGACAAACATAAATGTGCCCACAAATAGCCAAATTGATGTAGAGCTGAACAAAATTTACACAATTTTAATCTTTAAAATTTTATAGAAAAATTCTCAAATACAATTGAGAAATCGGACTTACATAGTCTATAAGTATGGATCCTTGGCTTTAATTTCCCATTGGTCCAAATAAGTGACAAACAAGTGTTATAGAAAAATTCTCAAATACAATTGAGAAATCGGACTTACATAGTCTATAAGTATGGATTCTTGGCTTTAATTTCCCATTGGTCCAAATGAGTGACAAACATAAATGTGCCCACAAATAGCCAAATTCATGTAGAGCTGAACAAAATTTACACAATTTTAATCTTTAAAATTTTATAGAAAAATTCTCAAATACAATTGAGAAATCGGACTTACATAGTCTATAAGTATGGATCCTTGGCTTTAATTTCCCATTGGTCCAAATGAGTGACAAACAAGTGTTATAGAAAAATTCTCAAATACAATTGAGAAATCGGACTTACATAGTCTATAAGTATGGATCCTTGGCTTTAATTTCCCATTGGTCCAAATGAGTGACAAACAAGTGATTTAGAAAAATTCTCAAATACAATTGAGAAATCGGACTTACATAGTCTATAAGTATGGATCCTTGGCTTTAATTTCCCATTGGTCCAAATGAGTGACAAACATAAATGTGCCCACAAATAGCCAAATTCATGTAGAGCTGAACAAAATTTACACAATTTTAATCTTTAAAATTTTATAGAAAAATTCTCAAATACAATTGAGAAATCGGACTTACATAGTCTATAAGTATGGATCCTTGGCTTTAATTTCCCATTGGTCCGAATGAGTGACAAACAAGTGTTATAGAAAAATTCTCAAATACAATTGAGAAATCGGACTTACATAGTCTATAAGTATGGATCCTTGGCTTTAATTTCCCATTGGTCCAAATGAGTGACAAAAAAGTGTTATAGAAAAATTCTCAAATACAATTGAGAAATCGGACTTACATAGTCTATAAGTATGGATCCTTGGCTTTAATTTCCCATTGGTCCAAATGAGTGACAAACAAGTGTTATAGAAAAATTCTCAAATACAATTGAGAAATCGGACTTACATAGTCTATAAGTATGGATCCTTGGCTTTAATTTCCCATTGGTCCAAATGAGTGACAAACAAGTGTTATAGAAAAATTCTCAAATACAATTGAGAAATCGGACTTACATAGTCTATAAGTATGGATCCTTGGCTTTAATTTCCCATTGGTCCAAATGAGTGACAAACAAGTGTTATAGAAAAATTCTCAAATACAATTGAGAAATCGGACTTACATAGTCTATAAGTATGGATCCTTGGCTTTAATTTCCCATTGGTCCAAATGAGTGACAAAAAAGTGTTATAGAAAAATTCTCAAATACAATTGAGAAATCGGACTTACATAGTCTATAAGTATGGATCCTTGGCTTTAATTTCCCATTGGTCCAAATGAGTGACAAACAAGTGTTATAGAAAAATTCTCAAATACAATTGAGAAATCGGACTTACATAGTCTATAAGTATGGATCCTTGGCTTTAATTTCCCATTGGTCCAAATGAGTGACAAAAAAGTGTTATAGAAAAATTCTCAAATACAATTGAGAAATCGGACTTACATAGTCTATAAGTATGGATCCTTGGCTTTAATTTCCCATTGGTCCAAATGAGTGACAAACAAGTGTTATAGAAAAATTCTCAAATACAATTGAGAAATCGGACTTACATAGTCTATAAGTATGGATCCTTGGCTTTAATTTCCCATTGGTCCAAATGAGTGACAAACAAGTGTTATAGAAAAATTCTCAAATACAATTGAGAAATCGGACTTACATAGTCTATAAGTATGGATCCTAGGCTTTAATTTCCCATTGGTCCAAATGAGTGACAAACAAGTGTTATAGAAAAATTCTCAAATACAATTGAGAAATCGGACTTACATAGTCTATAAGTATGGATCCTTGGCTTTAATTTCCCATTGGCCCAAATGAGTGACAAACATAAATGTGCCCACAAATAGCCAAATTCATGTAGAGCTGAACAAAATTTACACAATTTTAATCTTTAAAATTTTATAGAAAAATTCTCAAATACAATTGAGAAATCGGACTTACATACTATATAAGTATGGATCCTTGGCTTTAATTTCCCATTGGTACAAATGAGTGACAAACAAGTGTTATAGAAAAATTCTCAAATACAATTGAGAAATCGGACTTTCATAGTCTATAAGGATGGATCCTTGGCTGTAATTTCCCATTGGTCCAAATGAGTGACAAACATAAATGTGCCCACAAATAGCCAAATTCATGTAGAGCTGAGCAAAATTTACACAGTTTTAATCTTTAAAATTTTATAGAAAAATTCTCAAATACAATTGAGAAATCGGACTTACATAGTCTATAAGTATGGATCCTTGGCTTTAATTTCCCATTGGTCCAAATGAGTGACAAACAAGTGTTATAGAAAAATTCTCAAATACAATTGAGAAATCGGACTTACATAGTCTATAAGTATGGATCATTGGCTTTAATTTCCCATTGGTCCAAATGACTGACAAACAAGTGTTATAGAAAAATTCTCAAATACAATTGAGAAATCGGACTTACATAGTCTATAAGTATGGATCCTAGGCTTTAATTTCCCATTGGTCCAAATGAGTGACAAACAAGTGTTATAGAAAAATTCTCAAATACAATTGAGAAATCGGACTTACATAGTCTATAAGTATGGATCCTTGGCTTTAATTTCCCATTGGTCCAAATGAGTGACAAACCAGTGTTATAGAAAAATTCTCAAATACAATTGAGAAATCGGACTTACATAGTCTATAAGTATGGATCCTTGGCTTTAATTTCCCATTGGTCCAAATGAGTGACAAACAAGTGTTATAGAAAAATTCTCAAATACAATTGAGAAATCGGACTTACATAGTCTATAAGTATGGATCCTTGGCTTTAATTTCCCATTGGCCCAAATGAGTGACAAACATAAATGTGCCCACAAATAGCCAAATTCATGTAGAGCTGAACAAAATTTACACAATTTTAATCTTTAAAATTTTATAGAAAAATTCTCAAATACAATTGAGAAATCGGACTTACATAGTCTATAAGTATGGATGGCTTTAATTTCCCATTGGTCCAAATGAGTGACAAACAAGTGTTATAGAAAAATTCTCAAATACAATTGAGAAATCGGACTTACATAGTCTATAAGTATGGATCCTTGGCTTTAATTTCCCATTGGTCCAAATGAGTGAGAAACAAGTGTTATAGAAAAATTCTCAAATACAATTGAGAAATCGAACTTACATAGTCTATAAGTATGGATCCTTGGCTTTAATTTCCCATTGGTCCAAATGAGTGACAAACAAGTGTTATAGAAAAATTCTCAAATACAATTGAGAAATCGGACTTACATAGTCTATAAGTATGGATCCTTGGCTTTAATTTCCCATTGGTCCAAATGAGTGAGAAACAAGTGTTATAGAAAAATTCTCAAATACAATTGAGAAATCGGACTTACATAGTCTATAAGTATGGATCCTTGGCTTTAATTTCCCATTGGTCCAAATGAGTGACAAACAAGTGTTATAGAAAAATTCTCAAATACAATTGAGAAATCGGACTTACATAGTCTATAAGTATGGATCCTTGGCCTTAATTTCCCATTGGTCCAAATGAGTGACAAACACGTGTTATAGAAAAATTCTCAAATACAATTGAGAAATCGGACTTACATAGTCTATAAGTATGGATCCTTGGCTTTAATTTCCCATTGGTCCAAATGAGTGAGAAACAAGTGTTATAGAAAAATTCTCAAATACAATTGAGAAATCGGACTTACATAGTCTATAAGTATGGATCCTTGGCTTTAATTTCCCATTGGTCCAAATGAGTGAGAAACAAGTGTTATAGAAAAATTCTCAAATACAATTGAGAAATCGGACTTACATAGTCTATAAGTATGGATCCTTGGCTTTAATTTCCCATTGGTCCAAATGAGTGACAAACAAGTGTTATAGAAAAATTCTCAAATACAATTGAGAAATCGGACTTACATAGTCTATAAGTATGGATCCTTGGCTTTAATTTCCCATTGGTCCAAATGAGTGACAAACATAAATGTGCCCACAAATAGCCAAATTCAAGTAGAGCTGAACAAAATTTACACAATTTTAATCTTTAAAATTTTATAGAAAAATTCTCAAATACAATTGAGAAATCGGACTTACATAGTCTATAAGTATGGATCCTTGGCTTTAATTTCCCATTGGTCCAAATGAGTGACAAACAAGTGTTATAGAAAAATTCTCAAATACAATTGAGAAATCGGACTTACATAGTCTATAAGTATGGATCCTTTGCTTTAATTTCCCATTGGTCCAAATGAGTGACAAACATAAATGAGCCCACAAATAGCCAAATTCATGTAGAGCTGAACAAAATTTACACAATTTTAATCTTTAAAATTTTATAGAAAAATTCTCAAATACAATTGAGAAATCGGACTTACATAGTCTATAAGTATGAATCCTTGGCTTTAATTTCCCATTGGTCCAAATGAGTGACAAACATAAATGAGCCCACAAATAGCCAAATTCATGTAGAGCTGAACAAAATTTACACAATTTTAATCTTTAAAATTTTATAGAAAAATTCTCAAATACAATTGAGAAATCGGACTTACATAGTCTATAAGTATGGATCCTTGGCTTTAATTTCCCATTGGTCCAAATGAGTGACAAACAAGTGTTATAGAAAAATACTCAAATACAATTGAGAAATCAGACTTACATAGTCTATAAGTATGGATCCTTGGCTTTAATTTCCCATTGGTCCAAATGAGTGACAAACATAAATGTGCCCACAAATAGCCAAATTCATGTAGAGCTGAACAAGATTTACACAATTTTAATCTTTAAAATTTTATAGAAAAATTCTCAAATACAATTGAGAAATCGGACTTACATAGTCTATAAGTATGGATCCTTGGCTTTAATTTCCCATTGGTCCAAATGAGTGACAAACAAGTGTTATAGAAAAATTCTCAAATACAATTGAGAAATCGGACTTACATAGTCTATAAGTATGGATCCTTTGCTTTAATTTCCCATTGGTCCAAATGAGTGACAAACATAAATGAGCCCACAAATAGCCAAATTCATGTAGAGCTGAACAAAATTTACACAATTTTAATCTTTAAAATTTTATAGAAAAATTCTCAAATACAATTGAGAAATCGGACTTACATAGTCTATAAGTATGGATCCTTGGCTTTAATTTCCCATTGGTCCAAATGAGTGACAAACAAGTGTTATAGAAAAATTCTCAAATACAATTGAGAAATCGGACTTACATAGTCTATAAGTATGGATCCTTGGCTTTAATTTCCCATTGGTCCAAATGAGTGACAAACAAGTGTTATAGAAAAATTCTCAAATACAATTGAGAAATCGGACTTACATAGTCTATAAGTATGGATCCTTGGCTTTAATTTCCCATTGGTCCAAATGAGTGAGAAACAAGTGTTATAGAAAAATTCTCAAATACAATTGAGAAATCGGACTTACATAGTCTATAAGTATGAATCCAGGGCTTTAATTTCCCATTGGTCCAAATGAGTGACAAACATAAATGAGCCCACAAATAGCCAAATTCATGTAGAGCTGAACAAAATTTACACAATTTTAATCTTTAAAATTTTATAGAAAAATTCTCAAATACAATTGAGAAATCGGACTTACATAGTCTATAAGTATGAATCCTTGGCTTTAATTTCCCATTGGTCCAAATGAGTGACAAACATAAATGAGCCCACAAATAGCCAAATTCATGTAGAGCTGAACAAAATTTACACAATTTTAATCTTTAAAATTTTATAGAAAAATTCTCTAATACAATTGAGAAATCGGACTTACATAGTCTATAAGTATGAATCCTTGGCTTTAATTTCCCATTGGTCCAAATGAGTGACAAACATAAATGAGCCCACAAATAGCCAAATTCATGTAGAGCTGAACAAAATTTACACAATTTTAATCTTTAAAATTTTATAGAAAAATTCTCAAATACAATTGAGAAATCGGACTTACATAGTCTATAAGTATGGATCCTTGGCTTTAATTTCCCATTGGTCCAAATGAGTGACAAACAAGTGTTATAGAAAAATTCTCAAATACAATTGAGAAATCGGACTTACATAGTCTATAAGTATGAATCCTTGGCTTTAATTTCCCATTGGTCCAAATGAGTGAGAAACAAGTGTTATAGAAAAATTCTCAAATACAATTGAGAAATCGGACTTACATAGTCTATAAGTATGGATCCTTGGCTTTAATTTCCCATTGGTCCAATTGAGTGACAAACAAGTGTTATAGAAAAATTCTCATATACAATTGAGAAATCGGACTTACATAGTCTATAAGTATGGATCCTTGGCTTTAATTTCCCATTGGTCCAAATGAGTGACAAACATAAATGTGCCCACAAATAGCCAAATTCATGTAGAGCTGAACAAAATTTACACAATTTTAATCTTTAAAATTTTATAGACAAATTCTCAAATACAATTGAGAAATCGGACTTACATAGTCTATAAGTATGGATCCTTGGCTTTAATTTCCCATTGGTCCAAATGAGTGACAAAAAAGTGTTATAGAAAAATTCTCAAATACAATTGAGAAATCGGACTTACATAGTCTATAAGTATGGATCCTTGGAATTAATTTCCCATTGGTCCAAATGAGTGACAAACATAAATGTGCCCACAAATAGCCAAATTCATGTAGAGCTGAACAAAATTTACACAATTTTAATCTTTAAAATTTTATAGAAAAATTCTCAAATACAATTGAGAAATCGGACTTACATAGTCTATAAGTATGGATCCTTGGCTTTAATTTCCCATTGGTCCAAATGAGTGACAAACAAGTGTTATAGAAAAATTCTCAAATACAATTGAGAAATCGGACTTACATAGTCTATAAGTATGGATCCTTGGCTTTAATTTCCCATTGGTCCAAATGAGTGACAAACAAGTGTTATAGAAAAATTCTCAAATACAATTGAGAAATCGGACTTACATAGTCTATAAGTATGGATCCTTGGCTTTAATTTCCCATTGGTCCAAATGAGTGACAAACAAGTGTTATAGAAAAATTCTCAAATACAATTGAGAAATCGGACTTACATAGTCTATAAGTATGGATCCTTGGCCTTAATTTCCCATTGGTCCAAATGAGTGACAAACAAGTGTTATAGAAAAATTCTCAAATACAATTGAGAAATCGGACTTACATAGTCTATAAGTATGGATCCTTGGCTTTAATTTCCCATTGGTCCAAATGAGTGACAAACAAGTGTTATAGAAAAATTCTCAAATACAATTGAGAAATCGGACTTACATAGTCTATAAGTATGGATCCTTGGCTTTAATTTCCCATTGGTCCAAATGAGTGACAAACAAGTGTTATAGAAAAATTCTCAAATACAATTGAGAAATCGGACTTACATAGTCTATAAGTATGGATCCTTGGCTTTAATTTCCCATTGGTCCAAATGAGTGACAAACAAGTGTTATAGAAAAATTCTCAAATACAATTGAGAAATCGGACTTACATAGTCTATAAGTATGGATCCTTGGCTTTAATTTCCCATTGGTCCAAATGAGTGACAAACAAGTGTTATAGAAAAATTCTCAAATACAATTGAGAAATCGGACTTACATAGTCTATAAGTATGGATCCTTGGCCTTAATTTCCCATTGGTCCAAATGAGTGACAAACAAGTGTTATAGAAAAATTCTCAAATACAATTGAGAAATCGGACTTACATAGTCTATAAGTATGGATCCTTGGCTTTAATTTCCCATTGGTCCAAATGAGTGACAAACAAGTGTTATAGAAAAATTCTCAAATACAATTGAGAAATCGGACTTACATAGTCTATAAGTATGGATCCTTGGCTTTAATTTCCCATTGGTCCAAATGAGTGACAAACAAGTGTTATAGAAAAATACTCAAATACAATTGAGAAATCAGACTTACATAGTCTATAAGTATGGATCCTTGGCTTTAATTTCCCATTGGTCCAAATGAGTGACAATCATAAATGTGCCCACAAATAGCCAAATTCATGTAGAGCTGAACAAAATTTACACAATTTTAATCTTTAAAATTTTATAGAAAAATTCTCAAATACAATTGAGAAATCGGACTTACATAGTCTATGAGTATGGATCCTTGGCTTTAATTTCCCATTGGTCCAAATGAGTGACAAACAAGTGTTATAGAAAAATTCTCAAATACAATTGAGAAATCGGACTTACATAGTCTATAAGTATGGATCCTTGGCTTTAATTTCCCATTGGTCCAAATGAGTGACAAACAAGTGTTATAGAAAAATTCTCAAATACAATTGAGAAATCGGACTTACATAGTCTATAAGTATGGATCCTTGGCTTTAATTTCCCATTGGTCCAAATGAGTGACAAACAAGTGTTATAGAAAAATTCTCAAATACAATTGAGAAATCGGACTTACATAGTCTATAAGTATGGATCCTTGGCCTTAATTTCCCATTGGTCCAAATGAGTGACAAACAAGTGTTATAGAAAAATTCTCAAATACAATTGAGAAATCGGACTTACATAGTCTATAAGTATGGATCCTTGGCTTTAATTTCCCATTGGTCCAAATGAGTGACAAACAAGTGTTATAGAAAAATTCTCAAATACAATTGAGAAATCGGACTTACATAGTCTATAAGTATGGATCCTTGGCTTTAATTTCCCATTGGTCCAAATGAGTGAGAAACAAGTGTTATAGAAAAATTCTCAAATACAATTGAGAAAGCGGACTTACATAGTCTATAAGTATGAATCCTTGGCTTTAATTTCCCATTGGTCCAAATGAGTGACAAACATAAATGAGCCCACAAATAGCCAAATTCATGTAGAGCTGAACAAAATTTACACAATTTTAATCTTTAAAATTTTATAGAAAAATTCTCAAATACAATTGAGAAATCGGACTTACATAGTCTATAAGTATGGATCCTTGGCCTTAATTTCCCATTGGTCCAAATGAGTGACAAACAAGTGTTATAGAAAAATTCTCAAATACAATTGAGAAATCGGACTTACATAGTCTATAAGTATGGATCCTTGGCTTTAATTTCCCATTGGTCCAAATGAGTGACAAACAAGTGTTATAGAAAAATTCTCAAATGCAATTGAGAAATCGGACTTACATAGTCTATAAGTATGGATCCTTGGCATTAATTTCCCATTGGTCCAAATGAGTGACAAACAAGTGTTATAGAAAAATTCTCAAATACAATTGAGAAATCGGACTTACATAGTCTATAAGTATGGATCCTTGGCTTTAATTTCCCATTGGTCCAAATGAGTGACAAACAAGTGTTATAGAAAAATTCTCAAATACAATTGAGAAATCGGACTTACATAGTCTATAAGTATGGATCCTTGGCTTTAATTTCCCATTGGTCCAAATGAGTGAGAAACAAGTGTTATAGAAAAATTCTCAAATACAATTGAGAAATCGGACTTACATAGTCTATAAGTATGAATCCTTGGCTTTAATTTCCCATTGGTCCAAATGAGTGACAAACATAAATGAGCCCACAAATAGCCAAATTCATGTAGAGCTGAACAAAATTTACACAATTTTAATCTTTAAAATTTTATAGAAAAATTCTCAAATACAATTGAGAAATCGGACTTACATAGTCTATAAGTATGGATCCTTGGCTTTAATTTCCCATTGGTCCAAATGAGTGACAAACAAGTGTTATAGAAAAATACTCAAATACAATTGAGAAATCAGACTTACATAGTCTATAAGTATGGATCCTTGGCTTTAATTTCCCATTGGTCCAAATGAGTGACAAACAAGTGTTATAGAAAAATTCTCAAATACAATTGAGAAATCGGACTTACATAGTCTATAAGTATGGATCCTTGGCTTTAATTTCCCATTGGTCCAAATGAGTGACAAACATAAATGAGCCCACAAATAGCCAAATTCATGTAGAGCTGAACAAAATTTACACAATTTTAATCTTTAAAATTTTATAGAAAAATTCTCAAATACAATTGAGAAATCGGACTTACATAGTCTATAAGTATGGATCCTTGGCTTTAATTTCCCATTGGTCCAAATGAGTGAGAAACAAGTGTTATAGAAAAATTCTCAAATACAATTGAGAAATCGGACTTACATAGTCTATAAGTATGAATCCTTGGCTTTAATTTCCCATTGGTCCAAATGAGTGACAAACATAAATGAGCCCACAAATAGCCAAATTCATGTAGAGCTGAACAAAATTTACACAATTTTAATCTTTAAAATTTTATAGAAAAATTCTCAAATACAATTGAGAAATCGGACTTACATAGTCTATAAGTATGGATCCTTGGCTTTAATTTCCCATTGGTCCAAATGAGTGACAAACATAAATGAGCCCACAAATAGCCAAATTCATGTAGAGCTGAACAAAATTTACACAATTTTAATCTTTAAAATTTTATAGAAAAATTCTCAAATACAATTGAGAAATCGGACTTACATAGTCTATAAGTATGGATCCTTGGCTTTAATTTCCCATTGGTCCAAATGAGTGACAAACAAGTGTTATAGAAAAATTCTCAAATACAATTGAGAAATCGGACTTACATAGTCTATAAGTATGGATCCTTGGCTTTAATTTCCCATTGGTCCAAATGAGTGACAAACAAGTGTTATAGAAAAATTCTCAAATACAATTGAGAAATCGGACTAACATAGTCTATAAGTATGGATCCTTTGCTTTAATTTCCCATTGATCCAAATGAGTGACAAACATAAATGAGCCCACAAATAGCCAAATTCATGTAGAGCTGAACAAAATTTACACAATTTTAATCTTTAAAATTTTATAGAAAAATTCTCAAATACAATTGAGAAATCGGACTTACATAGTCTATAAGTATGGATCCTTGGCTTTAATTTCCCATTGGTCCAAATGAGTGACAAACAAGTGTTATAGAAAAATTCTCAAATACAATTGAGAAATCGGACTTACATAGTCTATAAGTATGGATCCTTGGCCTTAATTTCCCATTGGTCCAAATGAGTGACAAACAAGTGTTATAGAAAAATTCTCAAATACAATTGAGAAATCGGACTTACATAGTCTATAAGTATGGATCCTTGGCTTTAATTTCCCATTGGTCCAAATGAGTGACAAACAAGTGTTATAGAAAAATTCTCAAATACAATTGAGAAATCGGACTTACATAGTCTATAAGTATGAATCCTTGGCTTTAATTTCCCATTGGTCCAAATGAGTGACAAACATAAATGAGCCCACAAATAGCCAAATTCATGTAGAGCTGAACAAAATTTACACAATTTTAATCTTTAAAATTTTATAGAAAAATTCTCAAATACAATTGAGAAATCGGACTTACATAGTCTATAAGTATGAATCCTTGGCTTTAATTTCCCATTGGTCCAAATGAGTGACAAACATAAATGAGCCCACAAATAGCCAAATTCATGTAGAGCTGAACAAAATTTACACAATTTTAATCTTTAAAATTTTATAGAAAAATTCTCAAATACAATTGAGAAATCGGACTTACATAGTCTATAAGTATGGATCCTTGGCTTTAATTTCCCATTGGTCCAAATGAGTGACAAACAAGTGTTATAGAAAAATTCTCAAATACAATTGAGAAATCGGACTTACATAGTCTATAAGTATGGATCCTTGGCTTTAATTTCCCATTGGTCCAAATGAGTGACAAACATAAATGTGCCCACAAATAGCCAAATTCATGTAGAGCTGAACAAAATTTACACAATTTTAATCTTTAAAATTTTATAGAAAAATTCTCAAATACAATTGAGAAATCGGACTTACATAGTCTATAAGTATGGATCCTTGGCTTTAATTTCCCATTGGTCCAAATGAGTGACAAACAAGTGTTATAGAAAAATTCTCAAATACAATTGAGAAATCGGACTTACATAGTCTATAAGTATGGATCCTTGGCTTTAATTTCCCATTGGTCCAAATGAGTGACAAACATAAATGTGCCCACAAATAGCCAAATTCATGTAGAGCTGAACAAAATTTACACAATTTTAATTTTTAAAATTTTATAGAAAAATTCTCAAATACAATTGAGAAATCGGACTTACATAGTCTATAAGTATGGATCCTTGGCTTTAATTTCCCATTGGTCCAAATGAGTGACAAACAAGTGTTATAGAAAAATTCTTAAATACAATTGAGAAATCGGACTTACATAGTCTATAAGTATGGATCCTTGGCTTTAATTTCCCATTTGTCCAAATGAGTGACAAACATAAATGAGCCCACAAATAGCCAAATTCATGTAGAGCTGAACAAAATTTACACAATTTTAATTTTTAAAATTTTATAGAAAAATTCTCAAATACAATTGAGAAATCGGACTTACATAGTCTATAAGTATGGATCCTTGGCTTTAATTTCCCATTGGTCCAAATGAGTGACAAACAAGTGTTATAGAAAAATTCTCAAATACAATTGAGAAATCGGACTTACATAGTCTATAAGTATGGATCCTTGGCTTTAATTTCCCATTGGTCCAAATGAGAGACAAACAAGTGTTATAGAAAAATTCTCAAATACAATTGAGAAATCGGACTTACATAGTCTATAAGTATGGATCCTTGGCTTTAATTTCCCATTGGTCCAAATGAGTGACAAACAAGTGTTATAGAAAAATTCTCAAATACAATTGAGAAATCGGACTTACATAGTCTATAAGTATGGATCCTTGGCTTTAATTTCCCATTGGTCCAAATGAGTGACAAACATAAATGTGCCCACAAATAGCCAAATTCATGTAGAGCTGAACAAAATTTACACAATTTTAATCTTTAAAATTTTATAGAAAAATTCTCAAATACAATTGAAAAATCGGACTTACATAGTCTATAAGTATGGATCCTTGGCTTTAATTTCCCATTGGTCCAAATGAGTGACAAACATAAATGTGCCCACAAATAGCCAAATTCATGTAGAGCTGAACAAAATTTACACAATTTTAATCTTTAAAATTTTATAGAAAAATTCTCAAATACAATTGAAAAATCGGACTTACATAGTCTATAAGTATGGATCCTTGGCTTTAATTTCCCATTGGTCCAAATGAGTGACAAACATAAATGTGCCCACAAATAGCCAAATTCATGTAGAGCTGAACAAAATTTACACAATTTTAATCTTTAAAATTTTATAGAAAAATTCTCAAATACAATTGAGAAATCGGACTTACATAGTCTATAAGTATGGATCCTTGGCTTTAATTTCCCATTGGTCCAAATGAGTGACAAACAAGTGTTATAGAAAAATTTTCAAATACAATTGAGAAATCGGACTTAAATAGTCTATAAGTATGGATCCTTGGCTTTAATTTTCCATTGGTCCAAATGAGTGACAAACAAGTGTTATAGAAAAATTCTCAAATACAATTGAGAAATCGGACTTACATAGTCTATAAGTATGGATCCTTGGCTTTAATTTCCCATTGGTCCGAATGAGTGACAAACAAGTGTTATAGAAAAATTCTCAAATACAATTGAGAAATCGGACTTACATAGTCTATAAGTATGGATCCTTGGCTTTAATTTTCCATTGGTCCAAATGAGTGACAAACAAGTGTTATAGAAAAATTCTCAAATACAATTGAGAAATCGGACTTAAATAGTCTATAAGTATGGATCCTTGGCTTTAATTTCCCATTGGTCCAAATGAGTGACAAACAAGTGTTATAGAAAAATTCTCAAATACAATTGAGAAATCGGACTTACATAGTCTATAAGTATGGATCCTTGGCTTTAATTTCCCATTGGTCCGAATGAGTGAGTGACAAACATAAATGTGCCCACAAATAGCCAAATTAATGTAGAGCTGAACAAAATTTACACAATTTTAACCTCAAAAATTTTATAGAAAAATTCTCAAATACAATTGAGAAATCGGACTTACATAGTCTATAAGTATGGATCCTTGGCTTTAATTTCCCATTGGTCCAAATGAGTGACAAACAAGTGTTATAGAAAAATTTTCAAATACAATTGAGAAATCGAACTTAAATAGTCTATAAGTATGGATCCTTGGCTTTAATTTCCTATTGGTCCAAATGAGTGACAAACAAGTGTTATAGAAAAATTCTCAAATACAATTGAGAAATCGGACTTAAATAGTCTATAAGTATGGATCCTTGGCTTTAATTTTCCATTGGTCCAAATGAGTGACAAACATAAATGTGCCCACAAATAGCCAAATTAATGTAGAGCTGAACAAAATTTACACAATTTTAATCTTTAAAATTTTATAGAAAAATTCTCAAATACAATTGAGAAATCGGACTTACATAGTCTATAAGTATGGATCCTTGGCTTTAATTTCCCATTGGTCCAAATGAGTGACAAACAAGTGTTATAGAAAAATTTTCAAATACAATTGAGAAATCGGACTTAAATAGTCTATAAGTATGGATCCTTGGCTTTAATTTCCTATTGGTCCAAATGAGTGACAAACAAGTGTTATAGGAAAATTCTCAAATACAATTGAGAAATCGGACTTACATAGTCTATAAGTATGGATCCTTGGCTTTAATTTCCCATTGGTCCAAATTAGTGACAAACAAGTCATATAGAAAAATTTTCAGATACAATTGAGAAATCGGACTTAAATAGTCTATAAGTATGGATCCTTGGCTTTAATTTCCTATTGGTCCAAATGAGTGACAAACAAGTGTTATAGAAAAATTCTCAAATACAATTGAGAAATCGGACTTAAATAGTCTATAAGTATGGATCCTTGGCTTTAATTTCCTATTGGTCCAAATGAGTGACAAACAAGTGTTATAGGAAAATTCTCAAATACAATTGAGAAATCGGACTTACATAGTCTATAAGTATGGATCCTTGGCTTTAATTTCCCATTGGTCCAAATGAGTGACAAACAAGTGTTATAGAAAAATTTTCAAATACAATTGAGAAATCGGACTTAAATAGTCTATAAGTATGGATCCTTGGCTTTAATTTTCCATTGGTCCAAATGAGTGACAAACAAGTGTTATAGAAAAATTCTCAAATACAATTGAGAAATCGGTCTTACATAGTCTATAAGTATGGATCCTTGGCTTTAATTTCCCATTGGTCCAAATGAGTGACAAACAAGTGTTATAGAAAAATTCTCAAATACAATTGAGAAATCGGACTTACATAGTCTATAAGTATGGATCCTTGGCTTTAATTTCCTATTGGTCCAAATGAGTGACAAACAAGTGTTATAGAAAAATTCTCAAATACAATTGAGAAATCGGACTTACATAGTCTAAAAGTATGGATCCTTGGCTTTAATTTCCCATTGGTCCAAATGAGTGACAAACAAGTTATAGAAAAATTTTCAAATACAATTGAGAAATCGGACTTAAATAGTCTATAAGTATGGATGCTTGGCTTTAATTTCCTATTGGTCCAAATGAGTGACAAACAAGTGTTATAGAAAAATTCTCAAATACAATTGAGAAATCGGACTTACATAGTCTATAAGTATGGATCCTTGGCTTTAATTTCCCATTGGTCCAAATGAGTGACAAACAAGTGTTATAGAAAAATTTTCAAATACAATTGAGAAATCGGACTTAAATAGTCTATAAGTATGGATCCTTGTCTTTAATTTCCTATTAGTCCAAATGAGTGACAAACAAGTGTTATAGAAAAATTCTCAAATACAATTGAGAAATCGGACTTACATAGTCTATAAGTATGGATCCTTGGCTTTAATTTCCCATTGGTCCAAATGAGTGAGTGACAAACATAAATGTGCCCACAAATAGCCAAATTCATGTAGAGCTGAACAAAATTTACACAATTTTAATCTTTAAAATTTTATAGAAAAATTCTCAAATACAATTGAGAAATCGGACTTACATAGTCTATAAGTATGGATCCTTGGCTTTAATTTCCCATTGGTCCAAATGATTGACAAACAAGTGTTATAGAAAAATTTTCAAATACAATTGAGAAATCGGACTTAAATAGTCTATAAGTATGGATCCTTGGCTTTAATTTCCTATTGGTCCAAATGAGTGACAAACAAGTGTTATAGAAAAATTCTCAAATACAATTGAGAAATCGGACTTACATAGTCTATAAGTATGGATCCTTGGCTTTAATTTTCCATTGGTCCAAATGAGTGACAAACAAGTGTTATAGAAAAATTTTCAAATACAATTGAGAAATCGGACTTAAATAGTCTATAAGTATGGATCCTTGGCTTTAATTTCCTATTGGTCCAAATGAGTGACAATCAAGTGTTATAGAAAAATTTTCAAATACAATTGAGAAATCGGACTTAAATAGTTTATAAGTATGGATCGTTGGCTTTAATTTCCCATTGGTCCAAATGAGTGACAAACAAGTGTTATAGAAAAATTTTCAAATACAATTGAGAAATCGGACTTAAATAGTCTATAAGTATGGATCCTTGGCTTTAATTTCCTATTGGTCCAAATGAGTGACAAACAAGTGTTATAGAAAAATTCTCAAATACAATTGAGAAATCGGACTTACATAGTCTAAAAGTATGGATCCTTGGCTTTAATTTCCCATTGGTCCAAATGAGTGACAAACAAGTTATAGAAAAATTTTCAAATACAATTGAGAAATCGGACTTACATAGTCTAAAAGTATGGATCCTTGGCTTTAATTTCCCATTGGTCCAAATGAGTGACAAACAAGTTATAGAAAAATTCTCAAATACAATTGAGAAATCGGACTTACATAGTCTAAAAGTATGGATCCTTGGCTTTAATTTCCCATTGGTCCAAATGAGTGACAAACAAGTTATAGAAAAATTTTCAAATACAATTGAGAAATCGGACTTAAATAGTCTATAAGTATGGATCCTTGGCTTTAATTTCCTATTGGTCCAAATGAGTGACAAACATAAATGTGCCCACAAATAGCCAAATTCATGTAGAGCTGAACAAAATTTACACAATTTTAATCTTTAAAATTTTATAGAAAAATTCTCAAATACAATTGAGAAATCGGACTTACATAGTCTATAAGTATGGATCCTTGGCTTTAATTTCCCATTGGTCCAAATGAGTGAGTGACAAACATAAATGTTCCCACAAATAGCCAAATTCATGTAGAGCTGAACAAAATTTACACAATTTTAATCTTTAAAATTTTATAGAAAAATTCTCAAATACAATTGAGAAATCGGACCTACATAGTCTATAAGTATGGATCCTTGGCTTTAATTTCCCATTGGTCCAAATGAGTGACAAACAAGTGTTATAGAAAAATTTTCAAATACAATTGAGAAATCGGACTTAAATAGTCTATAAGTATGGATCCTTGGCTTTAATTTCCTATTGGTCCAAATGAGTGACAAACAAGTGTTATAGAAAAATTCTCAAATACAATTGAGAAATCGGACTTACATAGTCTATAAGTATGGATCCTTGGCTTTAATTTCCCATTGGTCCAAATGAGTGACAAACATAAATGTGCCCACAAATAGCCAAATTCATGTAGAGCTGAACAAAATTTACACAATTTTAATCTTTAAAATTTTATAGAAAAATTCTCAAATACAATTGAGAAATCGGACTTACATAGTCTATAAGTATGGATCCTTGGCTTTAATTTCCCATTGGTCCAAATGAGTGACAAACAAGTGTTATAGAAAAATTTTCAAATACAATTGAGAAATCGGACTTAAATAGTCTATAAGTATGGATCCTTGGCTTTAATTTCCCATTGGTCCAAATGAGTGACAAACATAAATGTGCCCACAAATAGCCAAATTCATGTAGAGCTGAACAAAATTTACTCAATTTTAATCTTTAAAATTTTATAGAAAAATTCTCAAATACAATTGAGAAATCGGACTTACATAGTCTATAAGTATGGATCCTTGGCTTTAATTTCCCATTGGTCCAAATGAGTGACAAACAAGTGTTATAGAAAAATTCTCAAATACAATTGAGAAATCGGACTTACATAGTCTATAAATATGGATCCTTGGCTTTAATTTCCCATTGGTCCAAATGAGTGACAAACAAGTGTTATAGAAAAATTCTCAAATACAATTGAGAAATCGGACTTACATAGTCTATAAATATGGATCCTTGGCTTTAATTTCCCATTGGTCCAAATGAGTGACAAACAAGTGTTATAGAAAAATTCTCAAATACAATTGAGAAATCGGACTTACATAGTCTATAAGTATGGATCCTTGGCTTTAATTTCCCATTGGTCCAAATGAGTGACAAACAAGTGTTATAGAAAAATTCTCAAATACAATTGAGAAATCGGACTTACATAGTCTATAAATATGGATCCTTGGCTTTAATTTCCCATTGGTCCAAATGAGTGACAAACAAGTGTTATAGAAAAATTCTCAAATACAATTGAGAAATCGGACTTACATAGTCTATAAGTATGGATCCTTGGCTTTAATTTCCCATTGGTCCAAATGAGTGACAAACATAAATGTGCCCACAAATAGCCAAATTCATGTAGAGCTGAACAAAATTTACACAATTTTAATCTTTAAAATTTTATAGAAAAATTCTCAAATACAATTGAGAAATCGGACTTACAGAGTCTATAAGTATGGATCCTTGGCTTTAATTTCCCATTGGTCCAAATGAGTGACAAACATAAATGTGCCCACAAATAGCCAAATTCATGTAGAGCTGAACAAAATTTACACAATTTTAACCTTTAAAATTTTATAGAAAAATTCTCAAATACAATTGAGAAATCGGACTTACAGAGTCTATAAGTATGGATCCTTGGCTTTAATTTCCCATTGGTCCAAATGAGTGACAAACAAGTGTTATAGAAAAATTCTCAAATACAATTGAGAAATCGGACTTACATAGTCTATAAGTATGGATCCTTGGCTTTAATTTCCCATTGGTCCAAATGAGTGACAAACATAAATGTGCCCACAAATAGCCAAATTCATGTAGAGCTGAACAAAATTTACACAATTTTAACCTTTAAAATTTTATAGAAAAATTCTCAAATACAATTGAGAAATCGGACTTACATTGTCTATAAGTATGGATCCTTGGCTTTAATTTCCCATTGGTCCAAATGAGTGACAAACAAGTGTTATAGAAAAATTCTCAAATACAATTGAGAAATCGGACTTACATAGTCTATAAGTATGGATCCTTGGCTTTAATTTCCCATTGGTCCAAATGAGTGACAAACATAAATGTGCCCACAAATAGCCAAATTCATGTAGAGCTGAACAAAATTTACACAATTTTAATCTTTAAAATTTTATAGAAAAATTCTCAAATACATTTGAGAAATCGGACTTACATAGTCTATAAGTATGGATCCTTGGCTTTAATTTCCCATTGGTCTAAATGAGTGACAAACAAGTTTTATAGAAAAATTCTCAAATACAATTGAGAAATCGGACTTACATAGTCTATAAGTATGGATCCTTGGCTTTAATTTCCCATTGGTCCAAATGAGTGACAAACAAGTGTTATAGAAAAATTCTCAAATACAATTGAGAAATCGGACTTACATAGTCTATAAGTATGGATCCTTGGCTTTAATTTCCCATTGGTCCAAATGAGTGACAAACAAGTGTTATAGAAAAATTCTCAAATACAATTGAGAAATCGGACTTAAATAGTCTATAAGTATGGATCCTTGGCTTTAATTTCCTATTGGTCCAAATGAGTGACAAACAAGTGTTATAGAAAAATTCTCAAATACAATTGATAAATCGGACTTACATAGTCTATAAGTATGGATCCTTGGCTTTAATTTCCCATTGGTCCAAATGAGTGACAAACATAAATGTGCCCACAAATAGCCAAATTCATGTAGAGCTGAACAAAATTTACACAATTTTAATCTTTAAAATTTTATAGAAAAATTCTCAAATACAATTGAGAAATCGGACTTACATAGTCTATAAGTATGGATCCTTGGCTTTAATTTCCCATTGGTCCAAATGAGTGACAAACAAGTGTTATAGAAAAATTCTCAAATACAATTGAGAAATCGGACTTACATAGTCTATAAGTATGGATCCTTGGCTTTAATTTCCCATTGGTCCAAATGAGTGACAAACAAGTGTTATAGAAAAATTCTCAAATACAATTGAGAAATCGGACTTACATAGTCTATAAGTATGGATCCTTGGCTTTAATTTCCCATTGGTCCAAATGAGTGACAAACATAAATGTGCCCACAAATAGCCAAATTCATGTAGAGCTGAACAAAATTTACACAATTTTAATCTTTAAAATTTTATAGAAAAATTCTCAAATACAATTGAGAAATCGGACTTACATAGTCTATAAGTATGGATCCTTGGCTTTAATTTCCCATTGGTCCAAATGAGTGACAAACAAGTGTTATAGAAAAATTCTCAAATACAATTGAGAAATCGGACTTACATAGTCTATAAATATGGATCCTTGGCTTTAATTTCCCATTGGTCCAAATGAGTGACAAACAAGTGTTATAGAAAAATTCTCAAATACAATTGAGAAATCGGACTTACATAGTCTATAAGTATGGATCCTTGGCTTTAATTTCCCATTGGTCCAAATGAGTGACAAACATAAATGTGCCCACAAATAGCCAAATTCATGTAGAGCTGAACAAAATTTACACAATTTTAATCTTTAAAATTTTATAGAAAAATTCTCAAATACAATTGAGAAATCGGACTTACATAGTCTATAAGTATGGATCCTTGGCTTTAATTTCCCATTGGTCCAAATGAGTGACAAACAAGTGTTATAGAAAAATTCTCAAATACAATTGAGAAATCGGACTTACATAGTCTATAAGTATGGATCCTTGGCTTTAATTTCCCATTGGTCCAAATGAGTGACAAACATAAATGTGCCCACAAATAGCCAAATTCATGTAGAGCTGAACAAAATTTACACAATTTTAATCTTTAAAATTTTATAGAAAAATTCTCAAATACAATTGAGAAATCGGGCTTACATAGTCTATAAGTATGGATCCTTGGCTTTAATTTCCCATTGGTCCAAATGAGTGACAAACAAGTGTTATAGAAAAATTCTCAAATACAATTGAGAAATCGGACTTACATAGTCTATAAGTATGGATCCTTGGCTTTAATTTCCCATTGGTCCAAATGAGTGACAAACATAAATGTGCCCACAAATAGCCAAATTCATGTAGAGCTGAACAAAATTTACACAATTTTAATCTTTAAAATTTTATAGAAAAATTCTCAAATACAATTGAGAAATCGGACTTACATAGTCTATAAGTATGGATCCTTGGCTTTAATTTCCCATTGGTCCAAATGAGTGACAAACATAAATGTGCCCACAAATAGCCAAATTCATGTAGAGCTGAACAAAATTTACACAATTTTAACCTTTAAAATTTTATAGAAAAATTCTCAAATACAATTGAGAAATCGGACTTACATTGTCTAAAAGTATGGATCCTTGGCTTTAATTTCCCATTGGTCCAAATGAGTGACAAACAAGTGTTATAGAAAAATTCTCAAATACATTTGAGAAATCGGACTTACATAGTCTATAAGTATGGATCCTTGGCTTTAATTTCCCATTGGTCCAAATGAGTGACAAACATAAATGTGCCCACAAATAGCCAAATTCATGTAGAGCTGAACAAAATTTACACAATTTTAATCTTTAAAATTTTATAGAAAAATTCTCAAATACAATTGAGAAATCGGACTTACATAGTCTATAAGTATGGATCCTTGGCTTTAATTTCCCATTGGTCCAAATGAGTGACAAACAAGTGTTATAGAAAAATTCTCAAATACAATTGAGAAATCGGACTTACATAGTCTATAAGTATGGATCCTTGGCTTTAATTTCCCATTGGTCCCAATGAGTGACAAACATAAATGTGCCCACAAATAGCCAAATTCATGTAGAGCTGAACAAAATTTACAAATTTTAATCTTTAAAATTTTATAGAAAAATTCTCAAATACAATTGAGAAATCGGACATACATAGTCTATAAGTATGGATCCTTGGCTTTAATTTCCCATTGGTCCAAATGAGTGACAAACATAAATGTGCCCACAAATAGCCAAATTCATGTAGAGCTGAACAAAATTTACAAATTTTAATCTTTAAAATTTTATAGAAAAATTCTCAAATACAATTCAGAAATCGGACTTACATAGTCTATAAGTATGGATCCTTGGCTTTAATTTCCCATTGGTCCAAATGAGTGACAAACAAGTGTTATAGAAAAATTCTCAAATACAATTGAGAAATCGGACTTACATAGTCTATAAGTATGGATCCTTGGCTTTAATTTCCCATTGGTCCAAATGAGTGACAAACATAAATGTGCCCACAAATAGCCAAATTCATGTAGAGCTGAACAAAATTTACACAGTTTTAATCTTTAAAATTTTATAGAAAAATTCTCAAATACAATTGAGAAATCGGACTTACATAGTCTATAAGTATGGATCCTTGGCTTTAATTTCCCATTGGTCCAAATGAGTGACAAACAAGTGTTATAGAAAAATTCTCAAATACAATTGAGAAATCGGACTTACATAGTCTATAAGTATGGATCCTTGGCTTTAATTTCCCATTGGTCCAAATGAGTGACAAACATAAATGTGCCCACAAATAGCCAAATTCATGTAGAGCTGAACAAAATTTACACAATTTTAATCTTTAAATTTTTATAGAAAAATTCTCAAATACAATTGAGAAATCGGACTTACATAGTCTATAAGTATGGATCCTTGGCTTTAATTTCCCATTGGTCCAAATGAGTGACAAACAAGTGTTATAGAAAAATTCTCAAGTACAATTGAGAAATCGGACTTACATAGTCTATAAGTATGGATCCTTGGCTTTAATTTCCCATTGGTCCAAATGAGTGACAAACATAAATGTGCCCACAAATAGCCAAATTCATGTAGAGCTGAACAAAATTTACACAATTTTAATCCTTAAAATTTTATAGAAAAATTCTCAAATACAATTGAGAAATCGGACTTACATAGTCTATAAGTATGGATCCTTGGCTTTAATTTCCCATTGGTCCAAATGAGTGACAAACAAGTGTTATAGAAAAATTCTCAAATACAATTGAGAAATCGGACTTACATAGTCTATAAGTATGGATCCTTGGCTTTAATTTCCCATTGGTCCAAATGAGTGACAAACAAATGTTATAGAAAAATTCTCAAATACAATTGAGAAATCGGACTTACATAGTCTATAAGTATGGATCCTTGGCTTTAATTTCCCATTGGTCCAAATGAGTGACAAACAAGTGTTATAGAAAAATTCTCAAATACAATTGAGAAATCGGACTTACATAGTCTATAAGTATGGATCCTTGGCTTTAATTTTCCATTGGTCCAAATGAGTGACAAACAAGTGTTATAGAAAAATTCTCAAATACAATTGAGAAATCGGACTTACATAGTCTATAAGTATGGATCCTTGGCTTTAATTTCCCATTGGTCCAAATGAGTGACAAACAAGTGTTATAGAAAAATTCTCAAATACAATTGAGAAATCGGACTTACATAGTCTATAAGTATGGATCCTTGGCTTTAATTTCCCATTGGTCCAAATGAGTGACAAACATAAATGTGCCCACAAATAGCCAAATTCATGTAGAGCTGAACAAAATTTACACAATTTTAATTTTTTAAATTTTATAGAAAAATTCTCAAATACAATTGAGAAATCGGACTTACATAGTCTATAAGTATGGATCCTTGGCTTTAATTTCCCATTGGTCCAAATGAGTGACAAACATAAATGTGCCCACAAATAGCCAAATTCATGTAGAGCTGAACAAAATTTACACAATTTTAATCTTTAAAATTTTATAGAAAAATTCTCAAATACAATTGAGAAATCGTACTTACATAGTCTATAAGTATGGATCCTTGGCTTTAATTTCCCATTGGTCCAAATGAGTGACAAACAAGTGTTATAGAAAAATTCTCAAATACAATTGAGAAATCGGACTTACATAGTCTATAAGTATGGATCCTTGGCTTTAATTTCCCATTGGGCCAAATGAGTGACAAACAAGTGTTATAGAAAAATTCTCAAATACAATTGAGAAATCGTACTTACATAGTCTATAAGTATGGATCCTTGGCTTTAATTTCCCATTGGTCCAAATGAGTGACAAACAAGTGTTATAGAAAAATTCTCAAATACAATTGAGAAATCGTACTTACATAGTCTATAAGTATGGATCCTTGGCTTTAATTTCCCATTGGGCCAAATGAGTGACAAACAAGTGTTATAGAGAAATTCTCAAATACAATTGAGAAATCGTACTTACATAGTCTATAAGTATGGATCCATGGCTTTAATTTCCCATTGGTCCAAATGAGTGACAAACATAAATGTGCCCACAAATAGCCAAATTCATGTAGAGCTGAACAAAATTTACACAATTTTAATCTTTAAAATTTTATAGAAAAATTCTCAAATACAATTGAGAAATCGGACTTACATAGTCTATAAGTATGGATCCTTGGCTTTAATTTCCCATTGGTCCAAATGAGTGACAAACAAGTGTTATAGAAAAATTCTCAAATACAATTGAGAAATCGTACTTACATAGTCTATAAGTATGGATCCTTGGCTTTAATTTCCCATTGGGCCAAATGAGTGACAAACAAGTGTTATAGAAAAATTCTCAAATACAATTGAGAAATCGGACTTACATAGTCTATAAGTGTGGATCCTTGGCTTTAATTTCCCATTGGTCCAAATGAGTGACAATCATAAATGTGCCCACTAATAGCCAAATTCATGTAGAGCTGAACAAAATTTACACAATTTTAATCTTTAAAATTTTATAGAAAAATTCTCAAATACAATTGAGAAATCGGACTTACATAGTCTATAAGTATGGATCCTTGGCTTTAATTTCCCATTGGGCCAAATGAGTGACAAACAAGTGTTATAGAAAAATTCTCAAATACAATTGAGAAATCGTACTTACATAGTCTATAAGTATGGATCCTTGGCTTTAATTTCCCATTGGTCCAAATGAGTGACAAACAAGTGTTATAGAAAAATTCTCAAATACAATTGAGAAATCGGACTTACATAGTCTTTAAGTATGGATCCTTGGCTTTAATTTCCCATTGGTCCAAATGAGTGACAAACATAAATGTGCCCACAAATAGCCAAATTCATGTTGAGCTGAACAAAATTTACACAATTTTAATCTTTAAAATTTTATAAAAAAATTCTAAAATACAATTGAGAAATCGGACTTACATAGTCTATAAGTATGGATCCTTGGCTTTAATTTCCCATTGGTCCAAATGAGTGACAAACAAGTGTTATAGAAAAATTCTCAAATACAATTGAGAAATCGGACTTACATAGTCTATAAGTATGGATCCTTGGCTTTAATTTCCCATTGGGCCAAATGAGTGACAAACAAGTGTTATAGAAAAATTCTCAAATACAATTGAGAAATCGTACATACATAGTCTAAAAGTATGGATCCTTGGCTTTAATTTCCCATTGGTCCAAATGAGTGACAAACAAGTGTTATAGAAAACTTCTCAAATACAATTGAGAAATCGGACTTACATAGTCTATAAGTATGGATCCTTGGCTTTAATTTCCCATTGGTCCAAATGAGTGACACACAAGTGTTATAGAAAAATTCTCAAATACAATTGAGAAATCGGACTTACATAGTCTATAAGTATGGATCCTGGGCTTTAATTTCCCATTGGGCCAAATGAGTGACAAACAAGTGTTATAGAAAAATTCTCAAATACAATTGAGAAATCGTACTTACATAGTCTATAAGTATGGATCCTTGGCTTTAATTTCCCATTGGTCCAAATGAGTGACAAACAAGTGTTATAGAAAAATTCTCATATACAATTGAGAAATCGGACTTACATAGTCTATAAGTATGGATCCTTGGCTTTAATTTCCCATTGGGCCAAATGAGTGACAAACAAGTGTTATAGAAAAATTCTCAAATACAATTGAGAAATCGTACTTACATAGTCTATAAGTATGGATCCTTGGCTTTAATTTCCCATTGGTCCAAATGAGTGACAAACAAGTGTTATAAAAAATTCTCAAATACAATTGAGAAATCGGACTTACATAGTCTATAAGTATGGATCCTTGGCTTTAATTTCCCATTGGGCCAAATGAGTGACAAACAAGTGTTATAGAAAAATTCTCAAATACAATTGAGAAATCGGACTTACATAGTCTATAAGTATGGATCCTTGGCTTTAATTTCCCATTGGTCCAAAAGAGTGGCAAACAAGTGTTATAGAAAAATTCTCAAATACAATTGAGAAATCGTACTTACATAGTCTATAAGTATGGATCCTTGGCTTTAATTTCCCATTGGGCCAAATGAGTGACAAACAAGTGTTATAGAAAAATTCTCAAATACAATTGAGAAATCGTACTTACATAGTCTATAAGTATGGATCCTTGGCTTTAATTTCCCATTGGTCGAAATGAGTGACAAACAAGTGTTATAGAAAAATTCTCAAATACAATTGAGAAATCGTACTTACATAGTCTATAAGTATGGATCCTTGGCTTTAATTTCCCATTGGGCCAAATGAGTGACAAACAAGTGTTATAGAAAAATTCTCAAATACAATTGAGAAATCGGACTTACATAGTCTATAAGTATGGATCCTTGGCTTTAATTTCCCATTGGTCCAAAAGAGTGGCAAACAAGTGTTATAGAAAAATTCTCAAATACAATTGAGAAATCGTACTTACATAGTCTATAAGTATGGATCCTTGGCTTTAATTTCCCATTGGGCCAAATGAGTGACAAACAAGTGTTATAGAAAAATTCTCAAATACAATTGAGAAATCGTACTTACATAGTCTATAAGTATGGATCCTTGGCTTTAATTTCCCATTGGTCGAAATAAGTGACAAACAAGTGTTATAGAAAAATTCTCAAATACAATTGAGAAATCGGACTTACATAGTCTATAAGTATGGATCCTTGGCTTTAATTTCCCATTGGGCCAAATGAGTGACAAACAAGTGTTATAGAAAAATTCTCAAATACAATTGAGAAATCGTACTTACATAGTCTATAAGTATGGATCCTTGGCTTTAATTTCCCATTGGTCCAAATGAGTGACAAACAAGTGTTATAGAAAAATTCTCAAATACAATTGAGAAATCGGACTTACATAGTCTATAAGTATGGATCCTTGGCTTTAATTTCCCATTGGGCCAAATGAGTGACAAACAAGTGTTATAGAAAAATTCTCAAATACAATTGAGAAATCGTACATACATAGTCTAAAAGTATGGATCCTTGGCTTTAATTTCCCATTGGTCCAAATGAGTGACAAACAAGTGTTATAGAAAAATTCTCAAATACAATTGAGAAATCGGACTTACATAGTCTATAAGTATGGATCCTTGGCTTTAATTTCCCATTGGGCCAAATGAGTGACAAACAAGTGTTATAGAAAAATTCTCAAATACAATTGAGAAATCGTACTTACATAGTCTATAAGTATGGATCCTTGGCTTTAATTTCCCATTGGTCCAAATGAGTGACACACAAGTGTTATAGAAAAATTCTCAAATACAATTGAGAAATCGGACTTACATAGTCTATAAGTATGGATCCTGGGCTTTAATTTCCCATTGGGCCAAATGAGTGACAAACAAGTGTTATAGAAAAATTCTCAAATACAATTGAGAAATCGTACTTACATAGTCTATAAGTATGGATCCTTGGCTTTAATTTCCCATTGGTCCAAATGAGTGACAAACAAGTGTTATAGAAAAATTCTCATATACAATTGAGAAATCGGACTTACATAGTCTATAAGTATGGATCCTTGGCTTTAATTTCCCATTGGGCCAAATGAGTGACAAACAAGTGTTATAGAAAAATTCTCAAATACAATTGAGAAATCGTACTTACATAGTCTATAAGTATGGATCCTTGGCTTTAATTTCCCATTGGTCCAAATGAGTGACAAACAAGTGTTATAAAAAATTCTCAAATACAATTGAGAAATCGGACTTACATAGTCTATAAGTATGGATCCTTGGCTTTAATTTCCCATTGGGCCAAATGAGTGACAAACAAGTGTTATAGAAAAATTCTCAAATACAATTGAGAAATCGTACTTACATAGTCTATAAGTATGGATCCTTGGCTTTAATTTCCCATTGGGCCAAATGAGTGACAAACAAGTGTTATAGAAAAATTCTCAAATACAATTGAGAAATCGGACTTACATAGTCTATAAGTATGGATCCTTGGCTTTAATTTCCCATTGGGCCAAATGAGTGACAAACAAGTGTTATAGAAAAATTCTCAAATACAATTGAGAAATCGTACTTACATAGTCTATAAGTATGGATCCTTGGCTTTAATTTCCCATTGGGCCAAATGAGTGACAAACAAGTGTTATAGAAAAATTCTCAAATACAATTGAGAAATCGGACTTACATAGTCTATAAGTATGGATCCTTGGCTTTAATTTCCCATTGGTCCAAAAGAGTGGCAAACAAGTGTTATAGAAAAATTCTCAAATACAATTGAGAAATCGTACTTACATAGTCTATTAGTATGGATCCTTGGCTTTAATTTCCCATTGGGCCAAATGAGTGACAAACAAGTGTTATAGAAAAATTCTCAAATACAATTGAGAAATCGTACTTACATAGTCTATAAGTATGGATCCTTGGCTTTAATTTCCCATTGGTCGAAATGAGTGACAAACAAGTGTTATAGAAAAATTCTCAAATACAATTGAGAAATCGGACTTACATAGTCTATAAGTATGGATCCTTGGCTTTAATTTCCCATTGGGCCAAATGAGTGACAAACAAGTGTTATAGAAAAATTCTCAAATACAATTGAGAAATCGTACTTACATAGTCTATAAGTATGGATCCTTGGCTTTAATTTCCCATTGGTCCAAATGAGTGACAAACAAGTGTTATAGAAAAATTCTCAAATACAATTGAGAAATCGGACTTACATAGTCTATAAGTATGGATCCTTGGCTTTAATTTCCCATTGGGCCAAATGAGTGACAAACAAGTGTTATAGAAAAATTCTCAAATACAATTGAGAAATCGTACATACATAGTCTAAAAGTATGGATCCTTGGCTTTAATTTCCCATTGGTCCAAATGAGTGACAAACAAGTGTTATAGAAAAATTCTCAAATACAATTGAGAAATCGGACTTACATAGTCTATAAGTATGGATCCTTGGCTTTAATTTCCCATTGGGCCAAATGAGTGACAAACAAGTGTTATAGAAAAATTCTCAAATACAATTGAGAAATCGTACTTACATAGTCTATAAGTATGGATCCTTGGCTTTAATTTCCCATTGGTCCAAATGAGTGACACACAAGTGTTATAGAAAAATTCTCAAATACAATTGAGAAATCGGACTTACATAGTCTATAAGTATGGATCCTGGGCTTTAATTTCCCATTGGGCCAAATGAGTGACAAACAAGTGTTATAGAAAAATTCTCAAATACAATTGAGAAATCGTACTTACATAGTCTATAAGTATGGATCCTTGGCTTTAATTTCCCATTGGTCCAAATGAGTGACAAACAAGTGTTATAGAAAAATTCTCATATACAATTGAGAAATCGGACTTACATAGTCTATAAGTATGGATCCTTGGCTTTAATTTCCCATTGGGCCAAATGAGTGACAAACAAGTGTTATAGAAAAATTCTCAAATACAATTGAGAAATCGTACTTACATAGTCTATAAGTATGGATCCTTGGCTTTAATTTCCCATTGGTCCAAATGAGTGACAAACAAGTGTTATAAAAAATTCTCAAATACAATTGAGAAATCGGACTTACATAGTCTATAAGTATGGATCCTTGGCTTTAATTTCCCATTGGGCCAAATGAGTGACAAACAAGTGTTATAGAAAAATTCTCAAATACAATTGAGAAATCGTACTTACATAGTCTATAAGTATGGATCCTTGGCTTTAATTTCCCATTGGTCCAAATGAGTGGCAAACAAGTGTTATAGAAAAATTCTCAAATACAATTGAGAAATCGTACTTACATAGTCTATAAGTATGGATCCTTGGCTTTAATTTCCCATTGGGCCAAATGAGTGACAAACAAGTGTTATAGAAAAATTCTCAAATACAATTGAGAAATCGTACTTACATAGTCTATAAGTATGGATCCTTGGCTTTAATTTCCCATTGGTCGAAATGAGTGACAAACAAGTGTTATAGAAAAATTCTCAAATACAATTGAGAAATCGGACTTACATAGTCTATAAGTATGGATCCTTGGCTTTAATTTCCCATTGGGCCAAATGAGTGACAAACAAGTGTTATAGAAAAATTCTCAAATACAATTGAGAAATCGTACTTACATAGTCTATAAGTATGGATCCTTGGCTTTAATTTCCCATTGGTCCAAATGAGTGACAAACAAGTGTTATAGAAAAATTCTCAAATACAATTGAGAAATCGGACTTACATAGTCTATAAGTATGGATCCTTGGCTTTAATTTCCCATTGGGCCAAATGAGTGACAAACAAGTGTTATAGAAAAATTCTCAAATACAATTGAGAAATCGTACTTACATAGTCTATAAGTATGGATCCTTGGCTTTAATTTCCCATTGGGCCAAATGAGTGACAAACAAGTGTTATAGAAAAATTCTCAAATACAATTGAGAAATCGTACTTACATAGTCTATAAGTATGGATCCTTGGCTTTAATTTCCCATTGGGCCAAATGAGTGACAAACAAGTGTTATAGAAAAATTCTCAAATACAATTGAGAAATCGTACTTACATAGTCTATAAGTATGGATCCTTGGCTTTAATTTCCCATTGGGCCAAATGAGTGACAAACAAGTGTTATAGAAAAATTCTCAAATACAATTGAGAAATCGTACTTACATAGTCTATAAGTATGGATCCTTGGCTTTAATTTCCCATTGGTCCAAATGAGGGACAAACAAGTGTTATAGAAAAATTCTCAAATACAATTGAGAAATCGTACTTACATAGTCTATAAGTATGGATCCTTGGCTTTAATTTCCCATTGGGCCAAATGAGTGACAAACAAGTGTTATAGAAAAATTCTCAAATACAATTGAGAAATCGTACTTACATAGTCTATAAGTATGGATCCTTGGCTTTAATTTCCCATTGGGCCAAATGAGTGACAAACAAGTGTTATAGAAAAATTCTCAAATACAATTGAGAAATCGGACTTACATAGTCTATAAGTATGGATCCTTGGCTTTAATTTCCCATTGGTCCAAATGAGTGACAAACAAGTGTTATAGAAAAATTCTCAAATACAATTGAGAAATCGGACTTACATAGTCTATAAGTATGGATCCTTGGCTTTAATTTCCCATTGGTCCAAATGAGTGACAAACATAAATGTGCCCACAAATAGCCAAATTCATGTAGAGCTGAACAAAATTTACACAATTTTAATCTTTAAAATTTTATAGAAAAATTCTCAAATACAATTGAGAAATCGGACTTACATAGTCTATAAGTATGGATCCTTGGCTTTAATTTCCCATTGGGCCAAATAAGTGACAAACAAGTGTTATAGAAAAATTCTCAAATACAATTGAGAAATCGTACTTACATAGTCTATAAGTATGGATCCTTGGCTTTAATTTCCCATTGGTCCAAATGAGTGACAAACAAGTGTTATAGAAAAATTCTCAAATACAATTGAGAAATCGGACTTACATAGTCTATAAGTATGGATCCTTGGCTTTAATTTCCCATTGGGCCAAATGAGTGACAAACAAGTGTTATAGAAAAATTCTCAAATACAATTGAGAAATCGTACTTACATAGTCTATAAGTATGGATCCTTGGCTTTAATTTCCCATTGGGCCAAATGAGTGACAAACAAGTGTTATAGAAAAATTCTCAAATACAATTGAGAAATCGTACTTACATAGTCTATAAGTATGGATCCTTGGCTTTAATTTCCCATTGGGCCAAATGAGTGACAAACAAGTGTTATAGAAAAATTCTCAAATACAATTGAGAAATCGTACTTACATAGTCTATAAGTATGGATCCTTGGCTTTAATTTCCCATTGGTCCAAATGAGTGACAAACATAAATGTGCCCACAAATAGCCAAATTCATGTAGAGCTGAACAAAATTTACACAATTTTAATCTTTAAAATTTTATAGAAAAATTCTCAAATACAATTGAGAAATCGGACTTACATAGTCTATAAGTATGGATCCTTGGCTTTAATTTCCCATTGGTCCAAATGAGTGACAAACATAAATGTGCCCACAAATAGCCAAATTCATGTAAAGCTGAACAAAATTTACACAATTTTAATCTTTAAAATTTTATAGAAAAATTCTCAAATACAATTGAGAAATCGGACTTACATAGTCTATAAGTATGGATCCTTGGCTTTAATTTCACATTGGTCCAAATGAGTGACAAACAAGTGTTATAGAAAAATTCTCAAATACAATTGAGAAATCGGACTTACATAGTCTATAAGTATGGATCCTTGGCTTTAATTTCCCATTGGTCCAAATGAGTGACAAACAAGTGTTATAGAAAAATTCTCAAATACAATTGAGAAATCGGACTTACATAGTCTATAAGTATGGATCCTTGGCTTTAATTTCCCATTGGTCCAAATGAGTGACAAACATAAATGTGCCCACAAATAGCCAAATTCATGTAGAGCTGAACAAAATTTACACAATTTTAATCTTTAAAATTTTATAGAAAAATTCTCAAATACAATTGAGAAATCGGACTTACATAGTCTATAAGTATGGATCCTTGGCTTTAATTTCCCATTGGTCCAAATGAGTGACAAACATAAATGTGCCCACAAATAGCCAAATTCATGTAAAGCTGAACAAAATTTACACAATTTTAATCTTTAAAATTTTATAGAAAAATTCTCAAATACAATTGAGAAATCGGACTTACATAGTCTATAAGTATGGATCCTTGGCTTTAATTTCACATTGGTCCAAATGAGTGACAAACAAGTGTTATAGAAAAATTCTCAAATACAATTGAGAAATCGGACTTACATAGTCTATAAGTATGGATCCTTGGCTTTAATTTCCCATTGGTCCAAATGAGTGACAAACAAGTGTTATAGAAAAATTCTCAAATACAATTGAGAAATCGGACTTACATAGTCTATAAGTATGGATCCTTGGCTTTAATTTCCCATTGGTCCAAATGAGTGACAAACAAGTGTTATAGAAAAATTCTCAAATACAATTGAGAAATCGGACTTACATAGTCTATAAGTATGGATCCTTGGCTTTAATTTCCCATTGGTCCAAATGAGTGACAAACAAGTGTTATAGAAAAATTCTCAAATACAATTGAGAAATCGGACTTACATAGTCTATAAGTATGGATCCTTGGCTTTAATTTCCCATTGCGCCAAATGAGTGACAAACAAGTGTTATAGAAAAATTCTCAAATACAATTGAGAAATCGTACTTACATAGTCTATAAGTATGGATCCTTGGCTTTAATTTCCCATTGGTCCAAATGAGGGACAAACAAGTGTTATAGAAAAATTCTCAAATACAATTGAGAAATCGGACTTACATAGTCTATAAGTATGGATCCTTGGCTTTAATTTCCCATTGGTCCAAATGAGTGACAAACAAGTGTTATAGAAAAATTCTCAAATACAATTGAGAAATCGGACTTACATAGTCTATAAGTATGGATCCTTGGCTTTAATATCCCATTGGTCCAAATGAGTGACAAACAAGTGTTATAGAAAAATTCTCAAATACAATTGAGAAATCGGACTTACATAGTCTATAAGTATGGATCCTTGGCTTTAATTTCACATTGGTCCAAATGAGTGACAAACATAAATGTGCCCACAAATAGCCAAATTCATGTAGAGCTGAACAAAATTTACACAATTTTAATCTTTAAAATTTTATAAAAAAATTCTCAAATACAATTGAGAAATCGGACTTACATAGTCTATAAGTATGGATCCTTGGCTTTAATTTCCCATTGGTCCAAATGAGTGACAAACAAGTGTTATAGAAAAATTCTCAAATACAATTGAGAAATCGGACTTACATAGTCTATAAGTATGGATCCTTGGCTTTAATTTCCCATTGGTCCAAATGAGTGACAAACATAAATGTGCCCACAAATAGCCAAATTCATGTAGAGCTGAACAAAATTTACACAATTTTAATCTTTAAAATTTTATAGAAAAATTCTCAAATACAATTGAGAAATCGGACTTACATAGTCTATAAGTATGGATCCTTGGCTTTAATTTCCCATTGGTCCAAATGAGTGACAAACATAAATGTGCCCACAAATAGCCAAATTCATGTAAAGCTGAACAAAATTTACACAATTTTAATCTTTAAAATTTTATAGAAAAATTCTCAAATACAATTGAGAAATCGGACTTTCATAGTCTATAAGTATGGATCCTTGGCTTTAATTTCCCATTGGTCCAAATGAGTGACAAACAAGTGTTATAGAAAAATTCTCAAATACAATTGAGAAATCGGACTTACATAGTCTATAAGTATGGATCCTTGGCTTTAATTTCCCATTGGTCCAAATGAGTGACAAACAAGTGTTATAGAAAAATTCTCAAATACAATTGAGAAATCGGACTTACATAGTCTATAAGTATGGATCCTTGGCTTTAATTTCCCATTGGTCCAAATGAGTGACAAACAAGTGTTATAGAAAAATTCTCAAATACAATTGAGAAATCGGACTTACATAGTCTATAAGTATGGATCCTTGGCTTTAATTTCCCATTGGTCCAAATGAGTGACAAACATAAATGTGCCCACAAATAGCCAAATTCATGTAGAGCTGAACAAAATTTACACAATTTTAATCTTTAAAATTTTATAGAAAAATTCTCAAATACAATTGAGAAATCGGACTTACATAGTCTATAAGTATGGATCCTTGGCTTTAATTTCACATTGGTCCAAATGAGTGACAAACAAGTGTTATAGAAAAATTCTCAAATACAATTGAGAAATCGGACTTACATAGTCTATAAGTATGGATCCTTGGCTTTAATTTCCCATTGGTCCAAATGAGTGACAAACAAGTGTTATAGAAAAATTCTCAAATACAATTGAGAAATCGGACTTACATAGTCTATAAGTATGGATCCTTGGCTTTAATTTCCCATTGGTCCAAATGAGTGACAAACAAGTGTTATAGAAAAATTCTCAAATACACTTGTGAAATCGGACTTACATAGTCTATAAGTATGGATCCTTGGCTTTAATTTCCTATTGGTCCAAATGAGTGACAAACAAGTGTTATAGAAAAATTCTCAAATACAATTGAGAAATCGAACTTACATAGTCTATAAGTATGGATCCTTGGCTTTAATTTTCCATTGGTCCAAATGAGTGACAAACATAAATGTGCCCACAAATAGCCAAATTCATGTAGAGCTGAACAAAATTTACAAAATTTTAATCTTTAAAATTTTATAGAAAAATTCTCAAATACAATTGAGAAATCGGACTTACATAGTCTATAAGTATGGATCCTTGGCTTTAATTTCCCATTTGTCCAAATGAGTGACAAACATAAATGTGCCCACAAATAGCCAAATTCATGTAGAGCTGAACAAAATTTACAAAATTTTAATCTTTAAAATTTTATAGAAAAATTCTCAAATACAATTGAGAAATCGGACTTACATAGTCTATAAGTATGGATCCTTGGCTTTAATTTCCCATTGGGCCAAATGAGTGACAAACAAGTGTTATAGAAAAATTCTCAAATACAATTGAGAAATCGTACTTACATAGTCTATAAGTATGGATCCTTGGCTTTAATTTCCCATTGGTTCAAATGAGTGACAAACAAGTGTTATAGAAAAATTCTCAAATACAATTGAGAAATCGTACTTACATAGTCTATAAGTATGGATCCTTGGCTTTAATTTCCCATTGGTTCAAATGAGTGACAAACAAGTGTTATAGAAAAATTCTCAAATACAATTGAGAAATCGTACTTACATAGTCTATAAGTATGGATCCTTGGCTTTAATTTCCCATTGGTTCAAATGAGTGACAAACAAGTGTTATAGAAAAATTCTCAAATACAATTGAGAAATCGGACTTACATAGTCTATAAGTATGGATCCTTGGCTTTAATTTCCCATTGGTCCAAATGAGTGACAAACATAAATGTGCCCACAAATAGCCAAATTCATGTAAAGCTGAACAAAATTTACACAATTTTAATCTTTAAAATTTTATAGAAAAATTCTCAAATACAATTGAGAAATCGGACTTACATAGTCTATAAGTATGGATCCTTGGCTTTAATTTCACATTGGTCCAAATGAGTGACAAACAAGTGTTATAGAAAAATTCTCAAATACAATTGAGAAATCGGACTTACATAGTCTATAAGTATGGATCCTTGGCTTTAATTTCCCATTGGTCCAAATGAGTGACAAACAAGTGTTATAGAAAAATTCTCAAATACAATTGAGAAATCGGACTTACATAGTCTATAAGTATGGATCCTTGGCTTTAATTTCCCATTGGTCCAAATGAGTGACAAACATAAATGTGCCCACAAATAGCCAAATTCATGTAAAGCTGAACAAAATTTACACAATTTTAATCTTTAAAATTTTATAGAAAAATTCTCAAATACAATTGAGAAATCGGACTTACATAGTCTATAAGTATGGATCCTTGGCTTAAATTTCACATTGGTCCAAATGAGTGACAAACAAGTGTTATAGAAAAATTCTCAAATACAATTGAGAAATCGGACTTACATAGTCTATAAGTATGGATCCTTGGCTTTAATTTCCCATTGGTCCAAATGAGTGACAAACAAGTGTTATAGAAAAATTCTCAAATACAATTGAGAAATCGGACTTACATAGTCTATAAGTATGGATCCTTGGCTTTAATTTCCCATTGGTCCAAATGAGTGACAAACAAGTGTTATAGAAAAATTCTCAAATACAATTGAGAAATCGGACTTACATAGTCTATAAGTATGGATCCTTGGCTTTAATTTCCCATTGGTCCAAATGAGTGACAAACAAGTGTTATAGAAAAATTCTCAAATACAATTGAGAAATCGGACTTACATAGTCTATAAGTATGGATCCTTGGCTTTAATTTCCCATTGGTCCAAATGAGTGACAAACATAAATGTGCCCACAAATAGCCAAATTCATGTAGAGCTGAACAAAATTTACACAATTTTAATCTTTAAAATTTTATAGAAAAATTCTCAAATACAATTGAGAAATCGTACTTACATAGTCTATAAGTATGGATCCTTGGCTTTAATATCCCATTGGTCCAAATGAGTGACAAACAAGTGTTATAGAAAAATTCTCAAATACAATTGAGAAATCGGACTTACATAGTCTATAAGTATGGATCCTTGGCTTTAATTTCACATTGGTCCAAATGAGTGACAAACATAAATGTGCCCACAAATAGCCAAATTCATGTAGAGCTGAACAAAATTTACACAATTTTAATCTTTAAAATTTTATAGAAAAATTCTCAAATACAATTGAGAAATCGGACTTACATAGTCTATAAGTATGGATCCTTGGCTTTAATTTCCCATTGGTCCAAATGAGTGACAAACAAGTGTTATAGAAAAATTCTCAAATACAATTGAGAAATCGGACTTACATAGTCTATAAGTATGGATCCTTGGCTTTAATTTCCCATTGGTCCAAATGAGTGACAAACATAAATGTGCCCACAAATAGCCAAATTCATGTAGAGCTGAACAAAATTTACACAATTTTAATCTTTAAAATTTTATAGAAAAATTCTCAAATACAATTGAGAAATCGGACTTACATAGTCTATAAGTATGGATCCTTGGCTTTAATTTCCCATTGGTCCAAATGAGTGACAAACATAAATGTGCCCACAAATAGCCAAATTCATGTAAAGCTGAACAAAATTTACACAATTTTAATCTTTAAAATTTTATAGAAAAATTCTCAAATACAATTGAGAAATCGGACTTACATAGTCTATAAGTATGGATCCTTGGCTTTAATTTCCCATTGGTCCAAATGAGTGACAAACAAGTGTTATAGAAAAATTCTCAAATACAATTGAGAAATCGGACTTACATAGTCTATAAGTATGGATCCTTGGCTTTAATTTCCCATTGGTCCAAATGAGTGACAAACAAGTGTTATAGAAAAATTCTCAAATACAATTGAGAAATCGGACTTACATAGTCTATAAGTATGGATCCTTGGCTTTAATTTCCCATTGGTCCAAATGAGTGACAAACAAGTGTTATAGAAAAATTCTCAAATACAATTGAGAAATCGGACTTACATAGTCTATAAGTATGGATCCTTGGCTTTAATTTCCCATTGGTCCAAATGAGTGACAAACATAAATGTGCCCACAAATAGCCAAATTCATGTAGAGCTGAACAAAATTTACACAATTTTAATCTTTAAAATTTTATAGAAAAATTCTCAAATACAATTGAGAAATCGGACTTACATAGTCTATAAGTATGGATCCTTGGCTTTAATTTCACATTGGTCCAAATGAGTGACAAACAAGTGTTATAGAAAAATTCTCAAATACAATTGAGAAATCGGACTTACATAGTCTATAAGTATGGATCCTTGGCTTTAATTTCCCATTGGTCCAAATGAGTGACAAACAAGTGTTATAGAAAAATTCTCAAATACAATTGAGAAATCGGACTTACATAGTCTATAAGTATGGATCCTTGGCTTTAATTTCCCATTGGTCCAAATGAGTGACAAACAAGTGTTATAGAAAAATTCTCAAATACACTTGTGAAATCGGACTTACATAGTCTATAAGTATGGATCCTTGGCTTTAATTTCCTATTGGTCCAAATGAGTGACAAACAAGTGTTATAGAAAAATTCTCAAATACAATTGAGAAATCGAACTTACATAGTCTATAAGTATGGATCCTTGGCTTTAATTTTCCATTGGTCCAAATGAGTGACAAACAAGTGTTATAGAAAAATTCTCAAATACAATTGAGAAATCGAACTTACATAGTCTATAAGTATGGATCCTTGGCTTTAATTTTCCATTGGTCCAAATGAGTGACAAACAAGTGTTATAGAAAAATTCTCAAATACAATTGAGAAATCGAACTTACATAGTCTATAAGTATGGATCCTTGGCTTTAATTTTCCATTGGTCCAAATGAGTGACAAACAAGTGTTATAGAAAAATTCTCAAATACAATTGAGAAATCGAACTTACATAGTCTATAAGTATGGATCCTTGGCTTTAATTTTCCATTGGTCCAAATGAGTGACAAACAAGTGTTATAGAAAAATTCTCAAATACAATTGAGAAATCGAACTTACATAGTCTATAAGTATGGATCCTTGGCTTTAATTTCCCATTTGTCCAAATGAGTGACAAACATAAATGTGCCCACAAATAGCCAAATTCATGTAGAGCTGAACAAAATTTACAAAATTTTAATCTTTAAAATTTTATAGAAAAATTCTCAAATACAATTGAGAAATCGGACTTACATAGTCTATAAGTATGGATCCTTGGCTTTAATTTCCCATTGGGCCAAATGAGTGACAAACAAGTGTTATAGAAAAATTCTCAAATACAATTGAGAAATCGTACTTACATAGTCTATAAGTATGGATCCTTGGCTTTAATTTCCCATTGGTTCAAATGAGTGACAAACAAGTGTTATAGAAAAATTCTCAAATACAATTGAGAAATCGGACTTACATAGTCTATAAGTATGGATCCTTGGCTTTAATTTCCCATTGGTCTAAATGAGTGACAAACATAAATGTGCCCACAAATAGTCAAATTCATGTAGAGCTGAACAAAATTTACACAATTTTAATCTTTAAAATTTTATAAAAAAATTCTCCAATACAATTGAGAAATCGGACTTACATAGTCTATAAGTATGGATCCTTGGCTTTAATTTCCCATTGGTCCAAATGAGTGACAAACATAAATGTGCGCCCACAAATAGCCAAATTCATGTAGAGCTGAACAAAATTTACACAATTTTAATCTTTAAAATTTTATAGAAAAATTCTCAAATACAATTGAGAAATCGGACTTACATAGTCTATAAGTATAGATCCTTGGCTTTAATTTCACATTGGTCCAAATGAGTGACAAACAAGTGTTATAGAAAAATTCTCAAATACAATTGAGAAATCGGACTTACATAGTCTATAAGTATGGATCCTTGGCTTTAATTTCACATTGGTCCAAATGAGTGACAAACAAGTGTTATAGAAAAATTCTCAAATACAATTGAGAAATCGGACTTACATAGTCTATAAGTATGGATCCTTGGCTTTAATTTCCCATTGGTCCAAATGAGTGACAAACAAGTGTTATAGAAAAATTCTCAAATACACTTGTGAAATCGGACTTACATAGTCTATAAGTATGGATCCTTGGCTTTAATTTCCCATTTGTCCAAATGAGTGACAAACATAAATGTGCCCACAAATAGCCAAATTCATGTAGAGCTGAACAAAATTTACACAATTTTAATCTTTAAAATTTTATAGAAAAATTCTCAAATACAATTGAGAAATCGGACTTACATAGTCTATAAGTATGGATCCTTGGCTTTAATTTCACATTGGTCCAAATGAGTGACAAACAAGTGTTATAGAAAAATTCTCAAATACAATTGAGAAATCGGACTTACATAGTCTATAAGTATGGATCCTTGGCTTTAATTTCCCATTGGTCCAAATGAGTGACAAACAAGTGTTATAGAAAAATTCTCAAATACAATTGAGAAATCGGACTTACATAGTCTATAAGTATGGATCCTTGGCTTTAATTTCCCATTGGTCCAAATGAGTGACAAACAAGTGTTATAGAAAAATTCTCAAATACACTTGTGAAATCGGACTTACATAGTCTATAAGTATGGATCCTTGGCTTTAATTTCCTATTGGTCCAAATGAGTGACAAACAAGTGTTATAGAAAAATTCTCAAATACAATTGAGAAATCGAACTTACATAGTCTATAAGTATGGATCCTTGGCTTTAATTTTCCATTGGTCCAAATGAGTGACAAACAAGTGTTATAGAAAAATTCTCAAATACAATTGAGAAATCGAACTTACATAGTCTATAAGTATGGATCCTTGGCTTTAATTTTCCATTGGTCCAAATGAGTGACAAACAAGTGTTATAGAAAAATTCTCAAATACAATTGAGAAATCGAACTTACATAGTCTATAAGTATGGATCCTTGGCTTTAATTTCCCATTGGTCCAAATGAGTGACAAACAAGTGTTATAGAAAAATTCTCAAATACAATTGAGAAATCGAACTTACATAGTCTATAAGTATGGATCCTTGGCTTTAATTTTCCATTGGTCCAAATGAGTGACAAACAAGTGTTATAGAAAAATTCTCAAATACAATTGAGAAATCGAACTTACATAGTCTATAAGTATGGATCCTTGGCTTTAATTTCCCATTTGTCCAAATGAGTGACAAACATAAATGTGCCCACAAATAGCCAAATTCATGTAGAGCTGAACAAAATTTACAAAATTTTAATCTTTAAAATTTTATAGAAAAATTCTCAAATACAATTGAGAAATCGGACTTACATAGTCTATAAGTATGGATCCTTGGCTTTAATTTCCCATTGGGCCAAATGAGTGACAAACAAGTGTTATAGAAAAATTCTCAAATACAATTGAGAAATCGTACTTACATAGTCTATAAGTATGGATCCTTGGCTTTAATTTCCCATTGGTTCAAATGAGTGACAAACAAGTGTTATAGAAAAATTCTCAAATACAATTGAGAAATCGGACTTACATAGTCTATAAGTATGGATCCTTGGCTTTAATTTCCCATTGGTCTAAATGAGTGACAAACATAAATGTGCCCACAAATAGTCAAATTCATGTAGAGCTGAACAAAATTTACACAATTTTAATCTTTAAAATTTTATAAAAAAATTCTCCAATACAATTGAGAAATCGGACTTACATAGTCTATAAGTATGGATCCTTGGCTTTAATTTCCCATTGGTCCAAATGAGTGACAAACATAAATGTGCGCCCACAAATAGCCAAATTCATGTAGAGCTGAACAAAATTTACACAATTTTAATCTTTAAAATTTTATAGAAAAATTCTCAAATACAATTGAGAAATCGGACTTACATAGTCTATAAGTATAGATCCTTGGCTTAAATTTCCCATTGGTCCAAATGAGTGACAAACAAGTGTTATAGAAAAATTCTCAAAACAATTGAGAAATCGGACTTACATAGTCTATAAGTATGGATCCTTGGCTTTAATTTGCCATTGGTCCAAATGAGTGACAAACAAGTGTTATAGAAAAATTCTCAAATACAATTGAGAAATCGGACTTACATAGTCTATAAGTATGGATCCTTGGCTTTAATTTCCCATTGGTCCACATGAGTGACAAACAAGTGTTATAGAAAAATTCTCAAATACAATTGAGAAATCGGACTTACATAGTCTATAAGTATGGATCCTTGGCTTTAATTTCCCATTGGTCCAAATGAGTGACAAACATAAATGTGCCCACAAATAGCCAAATTCATGTAGAGCTGAACAAAATTTACACAATTTTAATCTTTAAAATTTTATAGAAAAATTCTCAAATACAATTGAGAAATCGGACTTACATAGTCTATAAGTATGGATCCTTGGCTTTAATTTCCCATTGGTCCAAATGAGTGACAAACAAGTGTTATAGAAAAATTCTCAAATACAATTGAGAAATCGGACTAACATAGTCTATACGTATGGATCCTTGGCTTTAATTTCCCATTGGTCTTAATGAGTGACAAACATAAATGTGCCCACAAATAGCCAAATTCATGTAGAGCTGAACAAAATTTACACAATTTTAATCTTTAAAATTTTATAGAAAAATTCTCAAATACAATTGAGAAATCGGACTTACATAGTCTATAAGTATGGATCCTTGGCTTTAATTTCCCATTGGTCCAAATGAGTGACAAACATAAATGTGCCCACAAATAGCCAAATTCATGTAGAGCTGAACAAAATTTACACAATTTTAATCTTTAAAATTTTATAGAAAAATTCTCAAATACAATTGAGAAATCGGACTTACATAGTCTATACGTATGGATCCTTGGCTTTAATTTCACATTGGTCCAAATGAGTGACAAACAAGTGTTATAGAAAAATTCTCAAATACAATTGAGAAATCGGACTTACATAGTCTATAAGTATGGATCCTTGGCTTTAATTTCCCATTGGTCCAAATGAGTGACAAACAAGTGTTATAGAAAAATTCTAAAATACAATTGAGAAATCGGACTAACATAGTCTATAAGTATGGATCCTTGGCTTTAATTTCCCATTGGTCCAAATGAGTGACAAACATAAATGTGCCCACAAATAGCCAAATTCATGTAGTGCTGAACAAAATTTACACAATTTTAATCTTTAAAATTTTATAGAAAAATTCTCAAATACAATTGAGAAATCGGACTTACATAGTCTATAAGTATGGATCCTTGGCTTTAATTTCCCATTGGTCCAAATGAGTGACAAACAAGTGTTATAGAAAAATTCTCAAATACAATTGAGAAATCGGACTTACATAGTCTATAAGTATGGATCCTTGGGTTTTATTTCTTATTGGTCCAAATGAGTGACAAACAAGTGTTATAGAAAAATTCTCAAATACAATTGAGAAATCGAACTTACATAGTCTATAAGTATGGATCCTTGGCTTTAATTTCCCATTGGTCCAAATGAGTGACAAACAAGTGTTATAGAAAAATTCTCAAATACAATTGAGAAATCGGACTTACATAGTCTATAAGTATGGATCCTTGGCTTTAATTTCCCATTGGTCCAAATGAGTGACAAACATAAATGTGCCCACAAATAGCCAAATTCATGTAGAGCTGAACAAAATTTACAAAATTTTAATCTTTAAAATTTTATAGAAAAATTCTCAAATACAATTGAGAAATCGGACTTACATAGTCTATAAGTATGGATCCTTGGCTTAAATTTCCCATTGGTCCAAATGAGTGACAAACAAGTGTTATAGAAAAATTCTCAAATACAATTGAGAAATCGGACTTACATAGTCTATAAGTATGGATCCTTGGCTTTAATTTGCCATTGGTCCAAATGAGTGACAAACAAGTGTTATAGAAAAATTCTCAAATACAATTGAGAAATCGGACTTACATAGTCTATAAGTATGGATCCTTGGCTTTAATTTCCTATTGGTCCAAATGAGTGACAAACATAAATGTGCCCACAAATAGCTAAATTCATGTAGAGCTGAACAAAATTTACACAATTTTAATCTTTAAAATTTTATAGAAAAATTCTCAAATACAATTGAGAAATCGGACTTTCATAGTCTATAAGTATGGATCCTTGGCTTTAATTTCCCATTGGTCCAAATGAGTGACAAACAAGTGTTATAGAAAAATTCTCAAATACAATTGAGAAATCGTACTTACATAGTCTATAAGTATGGATCCTTGGCTTTAATTTCCCATTGGTTCAAATGAGTGACAAACAAGTGTTATAGAAAAATTCTCAAATACAATTGAGAAATCGGACTTACATAGTCTATAAGTATGGATCCTTGGCTTTAATTTCCCATTGGTCTAAATGAGTGACAAACATAAATGTGCCCACAAATAGTCAAATTCATGTAGAGCTGAACAAAATTTACACAATTTTAATCTTTAAAATTTTATAAAAAAATTCTCCAATACAATTGAGAAATCGGACTTACATAGTCTATAAGTATGGATCCTTGGCTTTAATTTCCCATTGGTCCAAATGAGTGACAAACATAAATGTGCGCCCACAAATAGCCAAATTCATGTAGAGCTGAACAAAATTTACACAATTTTAATCTTTAAAATTTTATAGAAAAATTCTCAAATACAATTGAGAAATCGGACTTACATAGTCTATAAGTATAGATCCTTGGCTTAAATTTCCCATTGGTCCAAATGAGTGACAAACAAGTGTTATAGAAAAATTCTCAAAACAATTGAGAAATCGGACTTACATAGTCTATAAGTATGGATCCTTGGCTTTAATTTGCCATTGGTCCAAATGAGTGACAAACAAGTGTTATAGAAAAATTCTCAAATACAATTGAGAAATCGGACTTACATAGTCTATAAGTATGGATCCTTGGCTTTAATTTCCCATTGGGCCAAATGAGTGACAAACAAGTGTTATAGAAAAATTCTCAAATACAATTGAGAAATCGTACTTACATAGTCTATAAGTATGGATCCTTGGCTTTAATTTCCCATTGGTTCAAATGAGTGACAAACAAGTGTTATAGAAAAATTCTCAAATACAATTGAGAAATCGGACTTACATAGTCTATAAGTATGGATCCTTGGCTTTAATTTCCCATTGGTCTAAATGAGTGACAAACATAAATGTGCCCACAAATAGTCAAATTCATGTAGAGCTGAACAAAATTTACACAATTTTAATCTTTAAAATTTTATAAAAAAATTCTCCAATACAATTGAGAAATCGGACTTACATAGTCTATAAGTATGGATCCTTGGCTTTAATTTCCCATTGGTCCAAATGAGTGACAAACATAAATGTGCGCCCACAAATAGCCAAATTCATGTAGAGCTGAACAAAATTTACACAATTTTAATCTTTAAAATTTTATAGAAAAATTCTCAAATACAATTGAGAAATCGGACTTACATAGTCTATAAGTATAGATCCTTGGCTTAAATTTCCCATTGGTCCAAATGAGTGACAAACAAGTGTTATAGAAAAATTCTCAAAACAATTGAGAAATCGGACTTACATAGTCTATAAGTATGGATCCTTGGCTTTAATTTGCCATTGGTCCAAATGAGTGACAAACAAGTGTTATAGAAAAATTCTCAAATACAATTGAGAAATCGGACTTACATAGTCTATAAGTATGGATCCTTGGCTTTAATTTCCCATTGGTCCACATGAGTGACAAACAAGTGTTATAGAAAAATTCTCAAATACAATTGAGAAATCGGACTTACATAGTCTATAAGTATGGATCCTTGGCTTTAATTTCCCATTGGTCCAAATGAGTGACAAACATAAATGTGCCCACAAATAGCCAAATTCATGTAGAGCTGAACAAAATTTACACAATTTTAATCTTTAAAATTTTATAGAAAAATTCTCAAATACAATTGAGAAATCGGACTTACATAGTCTATAAGTATGGATCCTTGGCTTTAATTTCCCATTGGTCCAAATGAGTGACAAACAAGTGTTATAGAAAAATTCTCAAATACAATTGAGAAATCGGACTAACATAGTCTATACGTATGGATCCTTGGCTTTAATTTCCCATTGGTCTTAATGAGTGACAAACATAAATGTGCCCACAAATAGCCAAATTCATGTAGAGCTGAACAAAATTTACACAATTTTAATCTTTAAAATTTTATAGAAAAATTCTCAAATACAATTGAGAAATCGGACTTACATAGTCTATAAGTATGGATCCTTGGCTTTAATTTCCCATTGGTCCAAATGAGTGACAAACATAAATGTGCCCACAAATAGCCAAATTCATGTAGAGCTGAACAAAATTTACACAATTTTAATCTTTAAAATTTTATAGAAAAATTCTCAAATACAATTGAGAAATCGGACTTACATAGTCTATACGTATGGATCCTTGGCTTTAATTTCACATTGGTCCAAATGAGTGACAAACAAGTGTTATAGAAAAATTCTCAAATACAATTGAGAAATCGGACTTACATAGTCTATAAGTATGGATCCTTGGCTTTAATTTCCCATTGGTCCAAATGAGTGACAAACAAGTGTTATAGAAAAATTCTAAAATACAATTGAGAAATCGGACTAACATAGTCTATAAGTATGGATCCTTGGCTTTAATTTCCCATTGGTCCAAATGAGTGACAAACATAAATGTGCCCACAAATAGCCAAATTCATGTAGTGCTGAACAAAATTTACACAATTTTAATCTTTAAAATTTTATAGAAAAATTCTCAAATACAATTGAGAAATCGGACTTACATAGTCTATAAGTATGGATCCTTGGCTTTAATTTCCCATTGGTCCAAATGAGTGACAAACAAGTGTTATAGAAAAATTCTCAAATACAATTGAGAAATCGGACTTACATAGTCTATAAGTATGGATCCTTGGGTTTTATTTCTTATTGGTCCAAATGAGTGACAAACAAGTGTTATAGAAAAATTCTCAAATACAATTGAGAAATCGAACTTACATAGTCTATAAGTATGGATCCTTGGCTTTAATTTCCCATTGGTCCAAATGAGTGACAAACAAGTGTTATAGAAAAATTCTCAAATACAATTGAGAAATCGGACTTACATAGTCTATAAGTATGGATCCTTGGCTTTAATTTCCCATTGGTCCAAATGAGTGACAAACATAAATGTGCCCACAAATAGCCAAATTCATGTAGAGCTGAACAAAATTTACAAAATTTTAATCTTTAAAATTTTATAGAAAAATTCTCAAATACAATTGAGAAATCGGACTTACATAGTCTATAAGTATGGATCCTTGGCTTAAATTTCCCATTGGTCCAAATGAGTGACAAACAAGTGTTATAGAAAAATTCTCAAATACAATTGAGAAATCGGACTTACATAGTCTATAAGTATGGATCCTTGGCTTTAATTTGCCATTGGTCCAAATGAGTGACAAACAAGTGTTATAGAAAAATTCTCAAATACAATTGAGAAATCGGACTTACATAGTCTATAAGTATGGATCCTTGGCTTTAATTTCCCATTGGTTCAAATGAGTGACAAACAAGTGTTATAGAAAAATTCTCAAATACAATTGAGAAATCGGACTTACATAGTCTATAAGTATGGATCCTTGGCTTAAATTTCCCATTGGTCCAAATGAGTGACAAACAAGTGTTATAGAAAAATTCTCAAATACAATTGAGAAATCGGACTTACATAGTCTATAAGTATGGATCCTTGGCTTTAATTTGCCATTGGTCCAAATGAGTGACAAACAAGTGTTATAGAAAAATTCTCAAATACAATTGAGAAATCGGACTTACATAGTCTATAAGTATGGATCCTTGGCTTTAATTTGCCATTGGTCCAAATGAGTGACAAACAAGTGTTATAGAAAAATTCTCAAATACAATTGAGAAATCGGACTTACATAGTCTATAAGTATGGATCCTTGGCTTTAATTTCCCATTGGTCCAAATGAGTGACAAACATAAATGTGCCCACAAATAGCCAAATTCATGTAGAGCTGAACAAAATTTACACAATTTTAATCTTTAAAATTTTATAGAAAAATTCTCAAATACAATTGAGAAATCGGACTTACATAGTCTATAAGTATGGATCCTTGGCTTTAATTTCCCATTGGTCCACATGAGTGACAAACAAGTGTTATAGAAAAATTCTCAAATACAATTGAGAAATCGGACTTACATAGTCTATAAGTATGGATACTTGGCTTTAATTTCCCATTGGTCCAAATGAGTGACAAACATAAATGTGCCCACAAATAGCCAAATTCATGTAGAGCTGAACAAAATTTACACAATTTTAATCTTTAAAATTTTATAGAAAAATTCTCAAATACAATTGAGAAATCGGACTTACATAGTCTATAAGTATGGATCCTTGGCTTTAATTTCCCATTGGTCCAAATGAGTGACAAACAAGTGTTATAGAAAAATTCTCAAATACAATTGAGAAATCGGACTAACATAGTCTATACGTATGGATCCTTGGCTTTAATTTCCCATTGGTCCAAATGAGTGACAAACAAGTGTTATAGAAAAATTCTCAAATACAATTGAGAAATCGGACTTACATAGTCTATAAGTATGGATCCTTGGCTTTAATTTCCTATTGGTCCAAATGAGTGACAAACATAAATGTGCCCACAAATAGCCAAATTCATGTAGAGCTGAACAAAATTTACACAATTTTAATCTTTAAAATTTTATAGAAAAATTCTCAAATACAATTGAGAAATCGGACTTACATAGTCTATAAGTATGGATCCTTGGCTTTAATTTCCCATTGGTCCAAATGAGTGACAAACAAGTGTTATAGAAAAATTCTCAAATACAATTGAGAAATCGGACTTACATAGTCTATAAGTATGGATCCTTGGCTTTAATTTCCCATTGGTCCAAATGAGTGACAAACAAGTGTTATAGAAAAATTCTCAAATACAATTGAGAAATCGGACTTACATAGTCTATAAGTATGGATCCTTGGCTTTAATTTCCTATTGGTCCAAATGAGTGACAAACATAAATGTGCCCACAAATAGCCAAATTCATGTAGAGATGAACAAAATTTACACAATTTTAATCTTTAAAATTTTATAGAAAAATTCTCAAATACAATTGAGAAATCGGACTTACATAGTCTATAAGTATGGATCCTTGGCTTTAATTTCCCATTGGTCCAAATGAGTGACAAACAAGTGTTATAGAAAAATTCTCAAATACAATTGAGAAATCGGACTTACATAGTCTATAAGTATGGATCCTTGGCTTTAATTTCCCATTGGTCCAAATGAGTGACAAACAAGTGTTATAGAAAAATTCTCAAATACAATTGAGAAATCGGACTTACATAGTCTATAAGTATGGATCCTTGGCTTTAATTTCCCATTGGTCCAAATGAGTGACAAACAAGTTTTATAGAAAAATTCTCAAATACAATTGAGAAATCGGACTTAAATAGTCTATAAGTATGGATCCTTGGCTTTAATTTCCCATTGGTCCAAATGAGTGACAAACATAAATGTGCCCACAAATAGCCAAATTCATGTAGAGCTGCACAAAATTTACACAATTTTAATCTTTAAAATTTTATAGAAAAATTCTCAAATACAATTGAGAAATCGGACTTACATAGTCTATAAGTATGGATCCTTGGCTTTAATTTCCCATTGGTCCAAATGAGTGACAAACAAGTGTTATAGAAAAATTCTCAAATACAATTGAGAAATCGGACTTACATAGTCTATAAGTATGGATCCTTGGCTTTAATTTCCCATTGGTCCAAATGAGTGACAAACAAGTGTTATAGAAAAATTCTCAAATACAATTGAGAAATCGGACTTAAATAGTCTATAAGTATGGATCCTTGGCTTTAATTTCCCATTGGGCCAAATGAGTGACAAACAAGTGTTATAGAAAAATTCTCAAATACAATTGAGAAATCGGACTTAAATAGTCTATAAGTATGGATCCTTGGCTTTAATTTCCCATTGGTCCAAATGAGTGACAAACAAGTGTTATAGAAAAATTCTCAAATACAATTGAGAAATCGGACTTAAATAGTCTATAAGTATGGATCCTTGGCTTTAATTTCCCATTGGTCCAAATGAGTGACAAACAAGTGTTATAGAAAAATTCTCAAATACAATTGAGAAATCGGACTTACATAGTCTATAAGTATGGATCCTTGGCTTTAATTTCCCATTGGTCCAAATGAGTGACAAACAAGTGTTATAGAAAAATTCTCAAATACAATTGAGAAATCGGACTTACATAGTCTATAAGTATGGATCCTTGGCTTTAATTTCCCATTGGTCCAAATGAGTGACAAACAAGTGTTATAGAAAAATTCTCAAATACAATTGAGAAATCGGACTTACATAGTTTATAAGTATGGATCCTTGGCTTTAATTTCCCATTGGTCCAAATGAGTGACAAACAAGTGTTATAGAAAAATTCTCAAATACAATTGAGAAATCGGACTTAAATAGTCTATAAGTATGGATCCTTGGCTTTAATTTCCCATTGGTCCAAATGAGTTACAAACAAGTGTTATAGAAAAATTCTCAAATACAATTGAGAAATCGGACTTAAATAGTCTATAAGTATGGATCCTTGGCTTTAATTTCCCATTGGTCCAAATGAGTGACAAACAAGTGTTATAGAAAAATTCTCAAATACAATTGAGAAATCGGACTTAAATAGTCTATAAGTATGGATCCTTGGCTTTAATTTCCCATTGGTCCAAATGAGTGACAAACATAAATGTGCCCACAAATAGCCAAATTCATGTAGAGCTGCACAAAATTTACACAATTTTAATCTTTAAAATTTTATAGAAAAATTCTCAAATACAATTGAGAAATCGGACTTACATAGTCTATAAGTATGGATCCTTGGCTTTAATTTCCCATTGGTCCAAATGAGTGACAAACAAGTGTTATAGAAAAATTCTCAAATACAATTGAGAAATCGGACTTAAATAGTCTATAAGTATGGATCCTTGGCTTTAATTTCCCATTGGTCCAAATGAGTGACAAACATAAATGTGCCCACAAATAGCCAAATTCATGTAGAGCTGCACAAAATTTACACAATTTTAATCTTTAAAATTTTATAGAAAAATTCTCAAATACAATTGAGAAATCGGACTTACATAGTCTATAAGTATGGATCCTTGGCTTTAATTTCCCATTGGTCCAAATGAGTGACAAACAAGTGTTATAGAAAAATTCTCAAATACAATTGAGAAATCGGACTTACATAGTCTATAAGTATGGATCCTTGGCTTTAATTTCCCATTGGTCCAAATGAGTGACAAACAAGTGTTATAGAAAAATTCTCAAATACAATTGAGAAATCGGACTTACATAGTCTATAAGTATGGATCCTTGGCTTTAATTTCCCATTGGTCCAAATGAGTGACAAACAAGTGTTATAGAAAAATTCTCAAATACAATTGAGAAATCGGACTTACATAGTCTATAAGTATGGATCCTTGGCTTTAATTTCCCATTGGTCCAAATGAGTGACAAACAAGTTTTATAGAAAAATTCTCAAATACAATTGAGAAATCGGACTTAAATAGTCTATAAGTATGGATCCTTGGCTTTAATTTCCCATTGGTCCAAATGAGTGACAAACATAAATGTGCCCACAAATAGCCAAATTCATGTAGAGCTGCACAAAATTTACACAATTTTAATCTTTAAAATTTTATAGAAAAATTCTCAAATACAATTGAGAAATCGGACTTACATAGTCTATAAGTATGGATCCTTGGCTTTAATTTCCCATTGGTCCAAATGAGTGACAAACAAGTGTTATAGAAAAATTCTCAAATACAATTGAGAAATCGGACTTACATAGTCTATAAGTATGGATCCTTGGCTTTAATTTCCCATTGGTCCAAATGAGTGACAAACAAGTGTTATAGAAAAATTCTCAAATACAATTGAGAAATCGGACTTAAATAGTCTATAAGTATGGATCCTTGGCTTTAATTTCCCATTGGGCCAAATGAGTGACAAACAAGTGTTATAGAAAAATTCTCAAATACAATTGAGAAATCGGACTTAAATAGTCTATAAGTATGGATCCTTGGCTTTAATTTCCCATTGGTCCAAATGAGTGACAAACAAGTGTTATAGAAAAATTCTCAAATACAATTGAGAAATCGGACTTAAATAGTCTATAAGTATGGATCCTTGGCTTTAATTTCCCATTGGTCCAAATGAGTGACAAACAAGTGTTATAGAAAAATTCTCAAATACAATTGAGAAATCGGACTTACATAGTCTATAAGTATGGATCCTTGGCTTTAATTTCCCATTGGTCCAAATGAGTGACAAACAAGTGTTATAGAAAAATTCTCAAATACAATTGAGAAATCGGACTTACATAGTCTATAAGTATGGATCCTTGGCTTTAATTTCCCATTGGTCCAAATGAGTGACAAACAAGTGTTATAGAAAAATTCTCAAATACAATTGAGAAATCGGACTTACATAGTTTATAAGTATGGATCCTTGGCTTTAATTTCCCATTGGTCCAAATGAGTGACAAACAAGTGTTATAGAAAAATTCTCAAATACAATTGAGAAATCGGACTTAAATAGTCTATAAGTATGGATCCTTGGCTTTAATTTCCCATTGGTCCAAATGAGTGACAAACAAGTGTTATAGAAAAATTCTCAAATACAATTGAGAAATCGGACTTAAATAGTCTATAAGTATGGATCCTTGGCTTTAATTTCCCATTGGTCCAAATGAGTGACAAACAAGTGTTATAGAAAAATTCTCAAATACAATTGAGAAATCGGACTTACATAGTCTTTAAGTATGGATCCTTGGCTTTAATTTCCCATTGGTCCAAATGAGTGACAAACAAGTGTTATAGAAAAATTCTCAAATACAATTGAGAAATCGGACTTACATAGTCTATAAGTATGGATCCTTGGCTTTAATTTCCCATTGGTCCAAATGAGTGACAAACAAGTGTTATAGAAAAATTCTCAAATACAATTGAGAAATCGGACTTAAATAGTCTATAAGTATGGATCCTTGGCTTTAATTTCCCATTGGTCCAAATGAGTGACAAACAAGTGTTATAGAAAAATTCTCAAATACAATTGAGAAATCGGACTTAAATAGTCTATAAGTATGGATCCTTGGCTTTAATTTCCCATTGGTCCAAATGAGTGACAAACAAGTGTTATAGAAAAATTCTCAAATACAATTGAGAAATCGGACTTAAATAGTCTATAAGTATGGATCCTTGGCTTTAATTTCCCATTGGTCCAAATGAGTGACAAACAAGTGTTATAGAAAAATTCTCAAATACAATTGAGAAATCGGACTTACATAGTCTATAAGTATGGATCCTTGGCTTTAATTTCCCATTGGTCCAAATGAGTGACAAACAAGTGTTATAGAAAAATTCTCAAATACAATTGAGAAATCGGACTTACATAGTCTATAAGTATGGATCCTTGGCTTTAATTTCCCATTGGTCCAAATGAGTGACAAACAAGTGTTATAGAAAAATTCTCAAATACAATTGAGAAATCGGACTTAAATAGTCTATAAGTATGGATCCTTGGCTTTAATTTCCCATTGGTCCAAATGAGTGACAAACAAGTGTTATAGAAAAATTCTCAAATACAATTGAGAAATCGGACTTAAATAGTCTATAAGTATGGATCCTTGGCTTTAATTTCCCATTGGTCCAAATGAGTGACAAACAAGTGTTATAGAAAAATTCTCAAATACAATTGAGAAATCGGACTTACATAGTCTATAAGTATGGATCCTTGGCTTTAATTTCCCATTGGTCCAAATGAGTGACAAACAAGTGTTATAGAAAAATTCTCAAATACAATTGAGAAATCGGACTTACATAGTCTATAAGTATGGATCCTTGGCTTTAATTTCCCATTGGTCCAAATGAGTGACAAACATAAATGTGCCCACAAATAGCCAAATTCATGTAGAGCTGCACAAAATTTACACAATTTTAATCTCTAAAATTTTATAGAAAAATTCTCAAATACAATTGAGAAATCGGACTTACATAGTCTATAAGCATGGATCCTTGGCTTTAATTTCCCATTGGTCCAAATGAGTGACAAACAAGTGTTATAGAAAAATTCTCAAATACAATTGAGAAATCGGACTTAAATAGTCTATAAGTATGGATCCTTGGCTTTAATTTCCCATTGGTCCAAATGAGTGACAAACAAGTGTTATAGAAAAATTCTCAAATACAATTGAGAAATCGGACTTAAATAGTCTATAAGTATGGATCCTTGGCTTTAATTTCCCATTGGTCCAAATGAGTGACAAACAAGTGTTATAGAAAAATTCTCAAATACAATTGAGAAATCGGACTTAAATAGTCTATAAGTATGGATCCTTGGCTTTAATTTCCCATTGGTCCAAATGAGTGACAAACAAGTGTTATAGAAAAATTCTCAAATACAATTGAGAAATCGGACTTACATAGTCTATAAGTATGGATCCTTGGCTTTAATTTCCCATTGGTCCAAATGAGTGACAAACAAGTGTTATAGAAAAATTCTCAAATACAATTGAGAAATCGGACTTACATAGTCTATAAGTATGGATCCTTGGCTTTAATTTCCCATTGGTCCAAATGAGTGACAAACAAGTGTTATAGAAAAATTCTCAAATACAATTGAGAAATCGGACTTAAATAGTCTATAAGTATGGATCCTTGGCTTTAATTTCCCATTGGTCCAAATGAGTGACAAACAAGTGTTATAGAAAAATTCTCAAATACAATTGAGAAATCGGACTTAAATAGTCTATAAGTATGGATCCTTGGCTTTAATTTCCCATTGGTCCAAATGAGTGACAAACAAGTGTTATAGAAAAATTCTCAAATACAATTGAGAAATCGGACTTACATAGTCTATAAGTATGGATCCTTGGCTTTAATTTCCCATTGGTCCAAATGAGTGACAAACAAGTGTTATAGAAAAATTCTCAAATACAATTGAGAAATCGGACTTACATAGTCTATAAGTATGGATCCTTGGCTTTAATTTCCCATTGGTCCAAATGAGTGACAAACAAGTGTTATAGAAAAATTCTCAAATACAATTGAGAAATCGGACTTACATAGTCTATAAGTATGGATCCTTGGCTTTAATTTCCCATTGGTCCAAATGAGTGACAAACAAGTGTTATAGAAAAATTCTCAAATACAATTGAGAAATCGGACTTAAATAGTCTATAAGTATGGATCCTTGGCTTTAATTTCCCATTGGTCCAAATGAGTGACAAACAAGTGTTATAGAAAAATTCTCAAATACAATTGAGAAATCGGACTTACATAGTCTATAAGTATGGATCCTTGGCTTTAATTTCCCATTGGTCCAAATGAGTGACAAACAAGTGTTCTAGAAAAATTCACAAATACAATTGAGAAATCGGACTTAAATAGTCTATAAGTATGGATCCTTGGCTTTAATTTCCCATTGGTCCAAATGAGTGACAAACATAAATGTGCCCACAAATATCCAAATTCATGTAGAGCTGCACAAAATTTACACAATTTTAATCTCTAAAATTTTATAGAAAAATTCTCAAATACAATTGAGAAATCGGACTTACATAGTCTATAAGCATGGATCCTTGGCTTTAATTTCCCATTGGTCCAAATGAGTGACAAACAAGTGTTATAGAAAAATTCTCAAATACAATTGAGAAATCGGACTTACATAGTCTATAAGTATGGATCCTTGGCTTTAATTTCCCATTGGTCCAAATGAGTGACAAACAAGTGTTATAGAAAAATTCTCAAATACAATTGAGAAATCGGACTTAAATAGTCTATAAGTATGGATCCTTGGCTTTAATTTCCCATTGGTCCAAATGAGTGACAAACATAAATGTGCCCACAAATAGCCAAATTCATGTAGAGCTGCACAAAATTTACACAATTTTAATCTTTAAAATTTTATAGAAAAATTCTCAAATACAATTGAGAAATCGGACTTACATAGTCTATAAGTATGGATCCTTGGCTTTAATTTCCCATTGGTCCAAATGAGTGACAAACAAGTGTTATAGAAAAATTCTCAAATACAATTGAGAAATCGGACGTACATAGTCTATAAGTATGGATCCTTGGCTTTAATTTCCCATTGGTCCAAATGAGTGACAAACAAGTGTTATAGAAAAATTCTCAAATACAATTGAGAAATCGGACTTACATAGTCTATAAGTATGGATCCTTGGCTTTAATTTCCCATTGGTCCAAATGAGTGACAAACAAGTGTTATAGAAAAATTCTCAAATACAATTGAGAAATCGGACTTAAATAGTCTATAAGTATGGATCCTTGGCTTTAATTTCCCATTGGTCCAAATGAGTGACAAACATAAATGTGCCCACAAATAGCCAAATTCATGTAGAGCTGCACAAAATTTACACAATTTTAATCTTTAAAATTTTATAGAAAAATTCTCAAATACAATTGAGAAATCGGACTTACATAGTCTATAAGTATGGATCCTTGGCTTTAATTTCCCATTGGTCCAAATGAGTGACAAACAAGTGTTATAGAAAAATTCTCAAATACAATTGAGAAATCGGACTTACATAGTCTATAAGTATGGATCCTTGGCTTTAATTTCCCATTGGTCCAAATGAGTGACAAACAAGTGTTATAGAAAAATTCTCAAATACAATTGAGAAATCGGACTTACATAGTCTATAAGTATGGATCCTTGGCTTTAATTTCCTATTGGTCCAAATGAGTGACAAACATAAATGTGCCCACAAATAGCCAAATTCATGTAGAGCTGAACAAAATTTACACAATTTTAATCTTTAAAATTTTATAGAAAAATTCTCAAATACAATTGAGAAATCGGACTTACATAGTCTATAAGTATGGATCCTTGGCTTTAATTTCCCATTGGTCCAAATGAGTGACAAACAAGTGTTATAGAAAAATTCTCAAATACAATTGAGAAATCGGACTTACATAGTCTATAAGTATGGATCCTTGGCTTTAATTTCCCATTGGTCCAAATGAGTGACAAACAAGTGTTATAGAAAAATTCTCAAATACAATTGAGAAATCGGACTTACATAGTCTATAAGTATGGATCCTTGGCTTTAATTTCCCATTGGTCCAAATGAGTGACAAACAAGTGTTATAGAAAAATTCTCAAATACAATTGAGAAATCGGACTTACATAGTCTATAAGTATGGATCCTTGGCTTTAATTTCCCATTGGTCCAAATGAGTGACAAACAGTGTTATAGAAAAATTCTCAAATACAATTGAGAAATCGGACTTACATAGTCTATAAGTATGGATCCTTGGCTTTAATTTCCCATTGGTCCAAATGAGTGACAAACAAGTGTTATAGAAAAATTCTCAAATACAATTGAAAAATCGGACTTACATAGTCTATAAGTATGGATCCTTGGCTTTAATTTCCCATTGGTCCAAATGAGTGACAAACAAGTGTTATAGAAAAATTCTCAAATACAATTGAGAAATCGGACTTACATAGTCTATAAGTATGGATCCTTGGCTTTAATTTCCCATTGGTCCAAATGAGTGACAAACAAGTGTTATAGAAAAATTCTCAAATACAATTGAGAAATCGGACTTACATAGTCTATAAGTATGGATCCTTGGCTTTAATTTCCCATTGGTCCAAATGAGTGACAAACAAGTGTTATAGAAAAATTCTCAAATACAATTGAGAAATCGGACTTACATAGTCTATAAGTATGGATCCTTGGCTTTAATTTCCCATTGGTCCAAATGAGTGACAAACAAGTGTTATAGAAAAATTCTCAAATACAATTGAGAAATCGGACTTAAATAGTCTATAAGTATGGATCCTTGGCTTTAATTTCCCATTGGTCCAAATGAGTGACAAACATAAATGTGCCCACAAATAGCCAAATTCATGTAGAGCTGAACAAAATTTACACAATTTTAATCTTTAAAATTTTATAGAAAAATTCTCAAATACAATTGAGAAATCGGACTTACATAGTCTATAAGTATGGATCCTTGGCTTTAATTTCCCATTGGTCCAAATGAGTGACAAACAAGTGTTATAGAAAAATTCTCAAATACAATTGAGAAATCGTACTTACATAGTCTATAAGTATGGATCCTTGGCTTTAATTTCCCATTGGTCCAAATGAGTGACAAACATAAATGTGCCCACAAATAGCCAAATTCATGTAGAGCTGAACAAAATTTACACAATTTTAATCTTTAAAATTTTATAGAAAAATTCTCAAATACAATTGAGAAATCGGACTTACATAGTCTATAAGTATGGATCCTTGGCTTTAATTTCCCATTGGTCCAAATGAGTGACAAACAAGTGTTATAGAAAAATTCTCAAATACAATTGAGAAATCGGACTAACATAGTCTATACGTATGGATCCTTGGCTTTAATTTCCCATTGGTCTTAATGAGTGACAAACAAGTGTTATAGAAAAATTCTCAAATACAATTGAGAAATCGGACTTACATAGTCTATAAGTATGGATCCTTGGCTTTAATTTCCTATTGGTCCAAATGAGTGACAAACATAAATGTGCCCACAAATAGCCAAATTCATGTAGAGCTGAACAAAATTTACACAATTTTAATCTTTAAAATTTTATAGAAAAATTCTCAAATACAATTGAGAAATCGGACTTAAATAGTCTATACGTATGGATCCTTGGCTTTAATTTCCCATTGGTCTTAATGAGTGACAAACAAGTGTTATAGAAAAATTCTCAAATACAATTGAGAAATCGGACTTACATAGTCTATAAGTATGGATCCTTGGCTTTAATTTCCTATTGGTCCAAATGAGTGACAAACATAAATGTGCCCACAAATAGCCAAATTCATATAGAGCTGCACAAAATTTACACAATTTTAATCTTTAAAATTTTATAGAAAAATTCTCAAATACAATTGAGAAATCGGACTTACATAGTCTATAAGTATGGATCCTTGGCTTTAATTTCCCATTGGTCCAAATGAGTGACAAACAAGTGTTATAGAAAAATTCTCAAATACAATTGAGAAATCGGACTTACATAGTCTATAAGTATGGATCCTTGGCTTTAATTTCCCATTGGTCCAAATGAGTGACAAACAAGTGTTATAGAAAAATTCTCAAATACAATTGAAAAATCGGACTTACATAGTCTATAAGTATGGATCCTTGGCTTTAATTTCCCATTGGTCCAAATGAGTGACAAACAAGTGTTATAGAAAAATTCTCAAATACAATTGAGAAATCGGACTTAAATAGTCTATAAGTATGGATCCTTGGCTTTAATTTCCAATTGGTCCAAATGAGTGACAAACATAAATGTGCCCACAAATAGCCAAATTCATGTAGAGCTGCACAAAATTTACACAATTTTAATCTTTAAAATTTTATAGAAAAATTCTCAAATACAATTAAGAAATCGGACTTACATAGTCTATAAGTATGGATCCTTGGCTTTAATTTCCCATTGGTCCAAATGAGTGACAAACAAGTGTTATAGAAAAATTCTCAAATACAATTGAGAAATCGGACTTACATAGTCTATAAGTATGGATCCTTGGCTTTAATTTCCCATTGGTCCAAATGAGTGACAAACAAGTGTTATAGAAAAATTCTCAAATACAATTGAGAAATCGGACTTACATAGTCTATAAGTATTGATCCTTGGCTTTAATTTCCCATTGGTCCAAATGAGTGACAAACATAAATGTGCCCACAAATAGCCAAATTCATGTAGAGCTGAACAAAATTTACACAATTTTAATCTTTAAAATTTTATAGAAAAATTCTCAAATACAATTGAGAAATCGGACTTACATAGTCTATAAGTATGGATCCTTGGCTTTAATTTCCCATTGGTCCAAATGAGTGACAAACAAGTGTTATAGAAAAATTCTCAAATACAATTGAGAAATCGGACTTACATAGTCTATAAGTATGGATCCTTGGCTTTAATTTCCCATTGGTCCAAATGAGTGACAAACAAGTGTTATAGAAAAATTCTCAAATACAATTGAGAAATCGGACTAACATAGTCTATACGTATGGATCCTTGGCTTTAATTTCCCATTGGTCTTAATGAGTGACAAACAAGTGTTATAGAAAAATTCTCAAATACAATTGAGAAATCGGACTTACATAGTCTATAAGTATGGATCCTTGGCTTTAATTTCCTATTGGTCCAAATGAGTGACAAACATAAATGTGCCCACAAATAGCCAAATTCATGTAGAGCTGAACAAAATTTACACAATTTTAATCTTTAAAATTTTATAGAAAAATTCTCAAATACAATTGAGAAATCGGACTTAAATAGTCTATACGTATGGATCCTTGGCTTTAATTTCCCATTGGTCTTAATGAGTGACAAACAAGTGTTATAGAAAAATTCTCAAATACAATTGAGAAATCGGACTTACATAGTCTATAAGTATGGATCCTTGGCTTTAATTTCCTATTGGTCCAAATGAGTGACAAACATAAATGTGCCCACAAATAGCCAAATTCATATAGAGCTGCACAAAATTTACACAATTTTAATCTTTAAAATTTTATAGAAAAATTCTCAAATACAATTGAGAAATCGGACTTACATAGTCTATAAGTATGGATCCTTGGCTTTAATTTCCCATTGGTCCAAATGAGTGACAAACAAGTGTTATAGAAAAATTCTCAAATACAATTGAGAAATCGGACTTACATAGTCTATAAGTATGGATCCTTGGCTTTAATTTCCCATTGGTCCAAATGAGTGACAAACAAGTGTTATAGAAAAATTCTCAAATACAATTGAGAAATCGGACTTACATAGTCTATAAGTATGGATCCTTGGCTTTAATTTCCCATTGGTCCAAATGAGTGACAAACAAGTGTTATAGAAAAATTCTCAAATACAATTGAGAAATCGGACTTAAATAGTCTATAAGTATGGATCCTTGGCTTTAATTTCCCATTGGTCCAAATGAGTGACAAACATAAATGTGCCCACAAATAGCCAAATTCATGTAGAGCTGCACAAAATTTACACAATTTTAATCTTTAAAATTTTATAGAAAAATTCTCAAATACAATTGAGAAATCGGACTTACATAGTCTATAAGTATGGATCCTTGGCTTTAATTTCCCATTGGTCCAAATGAGTGACAAACAAGTGTTATAGAAAAATTCTCAAATACAATTGAAAAATCGGACTTACATAGTCTATAAGTATGGATCCTTGGCTTTAATTTCCCATTGGTCCAAATGAGTGACAAACAAGTGTTATAGAAAAATTCTCAAATACAATTGAGAAATCGGACTTACATAGTCTATAAGTATGGATCCTTGGCTTTAATTTCCCATTGGTCCAAATGAGTGACAAACAAGTGTTATAGAAAAATTCTCAAATACAATTGAGAAATCGGACTTACATAGTCTATAAGTATGGATCCTTGGCTTTAATTTCCCATTGGTCCAAATGAGTGACAAACAAGTGTTATAGAAAAATTCTCAAATACAATTGAGAAATCGGACTTACATAGTCTATAAGTATGGATCCTTGGCTTTAATTTCCCATTGGTCCAAATGAGTGACAAACAAGTGTTATAGAAAAATTCTCAAATACAATTGAGAAATCGGACTTAAATAGTCTATAAGTATGGATCCTTGGCTTTAATTTCCCATTGGTCCAAATGAGTGACAAACATAAATGTGCCCACAAATAGCCAAATTCATGTAGAGCTGAACAAAATTTACACAATTTTAATCTTTAAAATTTTATAGAAAAATTCTCAAATACAATTGAGAAATCGGACTTACATAGTCTATAAGTATGGATCCTTGGCTTTAATTTCCCATTGGTCCAAATGAGTGACAAACAAGTGTTATAGAAAAATTCTCAAATACAATTGAGAAATCGGACTTACATAGTCTATAAGTATGGATCCTTGGCTTTAATTTCCCATTGGTCCAAATGAGTGACAAACATAAATGTGCCCACAAATAGCCAAATTCATGTAGAGCTGAACAAAATTTACACAATTTTAATCTTTAAAATTTTATAGAAAAATTCTCAAATACAATTGAGAAATCGGACTTACATAGTCTATAAGTATGGATCCTTGGCTTTAATTTCCCATTGGTCCAAATGAGTGACAAACAAGTGTTATAGAAAAATTCTCAAATACAATTGAGAAATCGGACTAACATAGTCTATACGTATGGATCCTTGGCTTTAATTTCCCATTGGTCTTAATGAGTGACAAACAAGTGTTATAGAAAAATTCTCAAATACAATTGAGAAATCGGACTTACATAGTCTATAAGTATGGATCCTTGGCTTTAATTTCCTATTGGTCCAAATGAGTGACAAACATAAATGTGCCCACAAATAGCCAAATTCATGTAGAGCTGAACAAAATTTACACAATTTTAATCTTTAAAATTTTATAGAAAAATTCTCAAATACAATTGAGAAATCGGACTTAAATAGTCTATACGTATGGATCCTTGGCTTTAATTTCCCATTGGTCCAAATGAGTGACAAACATAAATGTGCCCACAAATAGCCAAATTCATGTAGAGCTGAACAAAATTTACACAATTTTAATCTTTAAAATTTTATAGAAAAATTCTCAAATACAATTGAGAAATCGGACTTACATAGTCTATAAGTATGGATCCTTGGCTTTAATTTCCCATTGGTCCAAATGAGTGACAAACAAGTGTTATAGAAAAATTCTCAAATACAATTGAGAAATCGGACTTACATAGTCTATAAGTATGGATCCTTGGCTTTAATTTCCCATTGGTCCAAATGAGTGACAAACATAAATGTGCCCACAAATAGCCAAATTCATGTAGAGCTGAACAAAATTTACACAATTTTAATCTTTAAAATTTTATAGAAAAATTCTCAAATACAATTGAGAAATCGGACTTACATAGTCTATAAGTATGGATCCTTGGCTTTAATTTCCCATTGGTCCAAATGAGTGACAAACAAGTGTTATAGAAAAATTCTCAAATACAATTGAGAAATCGGACTAACATAGTCTATACGTATGGATCCTTGGCTTTAATTTCCCATTGGTCTTAATGAGTGACAAACAAGTGTTATAGAAAAATTCTCAAATACAATTGAGAAATCGGACTTACATAGTCTATAAGTATGGATCCTTGGCTTTAATTTCCTATTGGTCCAAATGAGTGACAAACATAAATGTGCCCACAAATAGCCAAATTCATGTAGAGCTGAACAAAATTTACACAATTTTAATCTTTAAAATTTTATAGAAAAATTCTCAAATACAATTGAGAAATCGGACTTAAATAGTCTATACGTATGGATCCTTGGCTTTAATTTCCCATTGGTCTTAATGAGTGACAAACAAGTGTTATAGAAAAATTCTCAAATACAATTGAGAAATCGGACTTACATAGTCTATAAGTATGGATCCTTGGCTTTAATTTCCTATTGGTCCAAATGAGTGACAAACATAAATGTGCCCACAAATAGCCAAATTCATATAGAGCTGCACAAAATTTACACAATTTTAATCTTTAAAATTTTATAGAAAAATTCTCAAATACAATTGAGAAATCGGACTTACATAGTCTATAAGTATGGATCCTTGGCTTTAATTTCCCATTGGTCCAAATGAGTGACAAACAAGTGTTATAGAAAAATTCTCAAATACAATTGAGAAATCGGACTTACATAGTCTATAAGTATGGATCCTTGGCTTTAGTTTCCCATTGGTCCAAATGAGTGACAAACAAGTGTTATAGAAAAATTCTCAAATACAATTGAGAAATCGGACTTACATAGTCTATAAGTATGGATCCTTGGCTTTAATTTCCCATTGGTCCAAATGAGTGACAAACAAGTGTTATAGAAAAATTCTCAAATACAATTGAGAAATCGGACTTAAATAGTCTATAAGTATGGATCCTTGGCTTTAATTTCCCATTGGTCCAAATGAGTGACAAACATAAATGTGCCCACAAATAGCCAAATTCATGTAGAGCTGCACAAAATTTACACAATTTTAATCTTTAAAATTTTATAGAAAAATTCTCAAATACAATTGAGAAATCGGACTTACATAGTCTATAAGTATGGATCCTTGGCTTTAATTTCCCATTGGTCCAAATGAGTGACAAACAAGTGTTATAGAAAAATTCTCAAATACAATTGAGAAATCGGACTTACATAGTCTATAAGTATGGATCCTTGGCTTTAATTTCCCATTGGTCCAAATGAGTGACAAACAAGTGTTATAGAAAAATTCTCAAATACAATTGAGAAATCGGACTTAAATAGTCTATAAGTATGGATCCTTGGCTTTAATTTCCAATTGGTCCAAATGAGTGACAAACATAAATGTGCCCACAAATAGCCAAATTCATGTAGAGCTGCACAAAATTTACACAATTTTAATCTTTAAAATTTTATAGAAAAATTCTCAAATACAATTAAGAAATCGGACTTACATAGTCTATAAGTATGGATCCTTGGCTTTAATTTCCCATTGGTCCAAATGAGTGACAAACAAGTGTTATAGAAAAATTCTCAAATACAATTGAGAAATCGGACTTACATAGTCTATAAGTATGGATCCTTGGCTTTAATTTCCCATTGGTCCAAATGAGTGACAAACAAGTGTTATAGAAAAATTCTCAAATACAATTGAGAAATCGGACTTACATAGTCTATAAGTATTGATCCTTGGCTTTAATTTCCCATTGGTCCAAATGAGTGACAAACAAGTGTTATAGAAAAATTCTCAAATACAATTGAGAAATCGGACTTAAATAGTCTATAAGTATGGATCCTTGGCTTTAATTTCCCATTGGTCCAAATGAGTGACAAACATAAATGTGCCCACAAATAGCCAAATTCATGTAGAGCTGCACAAAATTTACACAATTTTAATCTTTAAAATTTTATAGAAAAATTCTCAAATACAATTGAGAAATCGGACTTACATAGTCTATAAGTATGGATCCTTGGCTTTAATTTCCCATTGGTCCAAATGAGTGACAAACAAGTGTTATAGAAAAATTCTCAAATACAATTGAGAAATCGGACTTAAATAGTCTATAAGTATGGATCCTTGGCTTTAATTTCCCATTGGTCCAAATGAGTGACAAACATAAATGTGCCCACAAATAGCCAAATTCATGTAGAGCTGAACAAAATTTACACAATTTTAATCTTTAAAATTTTATAGAAAAATTCTCAAATACAATTGAGAAATCGGACTTACATAGTCTATAAGTATGGATCCTTGGCTTTAATTTCCCATTGGTCCAAATGAGTGACAAACAAGTGTTATAGAAAAATTCTCAAATACAATTGAGAAATCGGACTTACATAGTCTATAAGTATGGATCCTTGGCTTTAATTTCCCATTGGTCCAAATGAGTGACAAACAAGTGTTATAGAAAAATTCTCAAATACAATTGAGAAATCGGACTTACATAGTCTATAAGTATGGAACCTTGGCTTTAATTTCCCATTGGTCCAAATGAGTGACAAACAAGTGTTATAGAAAAATTCTCAAATACAATTGAGAAATCGGACTTAAATAGTCTATAAGTATGGATCCTTGGCTTTAATTTCCCATTGGTCCAAATGAGTGACAAACAAGTGTTATAGAAAAATTCTCAAATACAATTGAGAAATCGGACTTACATAGTCTATAAGTATGGAACCTTGGCTTTAATTTCCCATTGGTCCAAATGAGTGACAAACAAGTGTTATAGAAAAATTCTCAAATACAATTGGGAAATCGGACTTACATAGTCTATAAGTATGGATCCTTGGCTTTAATTTCCCATTGGTCCAAATGAGTGACAAACAAGTGTTATAGAAAAATTCACAAATACAATTGAGAAATCGGACTTACATAGTCTATAAGTATGGATCCTTGGCTTTAATTTCCCATTGGTCCAAATGAGTGACAAACATAAATGTGCCCACAAATAGCCAAATTCATGTAGAGCTGAACAAAATTAACACAATTTTAATCTTTAAAATTTTATAGAAAAATTCTCAAATACAATTGAGAAATCGGACTTACATAGTCTATAAGTATGGATCCTTGGCTTTAATTTCCCATTGGTCCAAATGAGTGACAAACAAGTGTTATAGAAAAATTCTCAAATACAATTGGGAAATCGGACTTACATAGTCTATAAGTATGGATCCTTGGCTTTAATTTCCCATTGGTCCAAATGAGTGACAAACAAGTGTTATAGAAAAATTCACAAATACAATTGAGAAATCGGACTTACATAGTCTATAAGTATGGATCCTTGGCTTTAATTTCCCATTGGTCCAAATGAGTGACAAACAAGTGTTATAGAAAAATTCTCAAATACAATTGAGAAATCGGACTTACATAGTCTATAAGTAAGGATCCTTGGCTTTAATTTCCCATTGGTCCGAATGAGTGAGTGACAAACATAAATGTGCCCACAAATAGCCAAATTCATGTAGAGCTGAACAAAATTTACACAATTTTAATCTTTAAAATTTTATAGAAAAATTCTCAAATACAATTGAGAAATCGGACTTACATAGTCTATAAGTATGGATCCTTGGCTTTAATTTCCCATTGGTCCAAATGAGTGACAAACAAGTGTTATAGAAAAATTCTCAAATACAATTGAGAAATCGGACTTACATAGTCTATAAGTATGGATCCTTGGCTTTAATTTCCCATTGGTCTAAATGAGTGACAAACAAGTGTTATAGAAAAATTCTCAAATACAATTGAGAAATCGGACTTAAATAGTCTATAAGTATGGATCCTTGGCTTTAATTTCCCATTGGTCCAAATGAGTGACAAACATAAATGTGCCCACAAATAGCCAAATTCATGTAGAGCTGCACAAAATTTACACAATTTTAATCTCTAAAATGTTATAGAAAAATTCTCAAATACAATTGAGAAATCGGAATTACATAGTCTATAAGTATGGATCCTTGGCTTTAATTTCCCATTGGTCCAAATGAGTGACAAACAAGTGTTATAGAAAAATTCTCAAATACCATTGAGAAATCGGACTTACATAGTCTATAAGTATGGATCCTTGGCTTTAATTTCCCATTGGTCCAAATGAGTGACAAAAAAGTGTTATAGAAAAATTCTCAAATACAATTGAGAAATCGGACTTACATAGTCTATAAGTATGGATCCTTGGCTTTAATTTCCCATTGGTCCAAATGAGTGACAAACAAGTGTTATAGAAAAATTCTCAAATACAATTGAGAAATCGGACTTACATAGTCTATAAGTATGGATCCTTGGCTTTAATTTCCCATTGGTCCAAATGAGTGACAAACAAGTGTTATAGAAAAATTCTCAAATACAATTGAGAAATCGGACTTACATAGTCTATAAGTATGGATCCTTGGCTTTAATTTCCCATAGGTCCAAATGAGTGACAAACAAGTGTTATAGAAAAATTCTCAAATACAATTGAGAAATCGGAATTACATAGTCTATAAGTATGGATCCTTGGCTTTAATTTCCCATTGGTCCAAATGAGTGACAAACAAGTGTTATAGAAAAATTCTCAAATACCATTGAGAAATCGGACTTACATAGTCTATAAGTATGGATCCTTGGCTTTAATTTCCCATTGGTCCAAATGAGTGACAAACAAGTGTTATAGAAAAATTCTCAAATACAATTGAGAAATCGGACTTACATAGTCTATAAGTATGGATCCTTGGCTTTAATTTCCCATTGGTCCAAATGAGTGACAAACAAGTGTTATAGAAAAATTCTCAAATACAATTGAGAAATCGGACTTAAATAGTCTATAAGTATGGATCCTTGGCTTTAATTTCCCATTGGTCCAAATGAGTGACAAACATAAATGTGCCCACAAATAGCCAAATTCATGTAGAGCTGCACAAAATTTACACAATTTTAATCTCTAAAATGTTATAGAAAAATTCTCAAATACAATTGAGAAATCGGAATTACATAGTCTATAAGTATGGATCCTTGGCTTTAATTTCCCATTGGTCCAAATGAGTGACAAACAAGTGTTATAGAAAAATTCTCAAATACAATTGAGAAATCGGACTTAAATAGTCTATAAGTATGGATCCTTGGCTTTAATTTCCCATTGGTCCAAATGAGTGACAAACATAAATGTGCCCACAAATAGCCAAATTCATGTAGAGCTGAACAAAATTTACACAATTTTAATCTTTAAAATTTTATAGAAAAATTCTCAAATACAATTGAGAAATCGGACTTACATAGTCTATAAGTATGGATCCTTGGCTTTAATTTCCCATTGGTCCAAATGAGTGACAAACAAGTGTTATAGAAAAATTCTCAAATACAATTGAGAAATCGGACTTAAATAGTCTATAAGTATGGATCCTTGGCTTTAATTTCCCATTGGTCCAAATGAGTGACAAACATAAATGTGCCCACAAATAGCCAAATTCATGTAGAGCTGAACAAAATTTACACAATTTTAATCTTTAAAATTTTATAGAAAAATTCTCAAATACAATTGAGAAATCGGACTTACATAGTCTATAAGTATGGATCCTTGGCTTTAATTTCCCATTGGTCCAAATGAGTGACAAACAAGTGTTATAGAAAAATTCTCAAATACAATTAAGAAATCGGACTTACATAGTCTATAAGTATGGATCCTTGGCTTTAATTTCCCGTTGGTCCAAATGAGTGACAAACAAGTGTTATAGAAAAATTCTCAAATACCATTGAGAAATCGGACTTACATAGTCTATAAGTATGGATCCTTGGCTTTAATTTCCCATTGGTCCAAATGAGTGACAAACATAAATGTGCCCACAAATAGCCAAATTCATGTAGAGCTGAACAAAATTTACACAATTTTAATCTTTAAAATTTTATAGAAAAATTCTCAAATACAATTGAGAAATCGGACTTACATAGTCTATAAGTATGGATCCTTGGCTTTAATTTCCCATTGGTCCAAATGAGTGACAAACAAGTGTTATAGAAAAATTCTCAAATACAATTGAGAAATCGGACTTAAATAGTCTATAAGTATGGATCCTTGGCTTTAATTTCCCATTGGTCCAAATGAGTGACAAACATAAATGTGCCCACAAATAGCCAAATTCATGTAGAGCTGAACAAAATTTACACAATTTTAATCTTTAAAATTTTATAGAAAAATTCTCAAATACAATTGAGAAATCGGACTTACATAGTCTATAAGTATGGATCCTTGGCTTTAATTTCCCATGGGTCCAAATGAGTGACAAACAAGTGTTATAGAAAAATTCTCAAATACAATTAAGAAATCGGACTTACATAGTCTATAAGTATGGATCCTTGGCTTTAATTTCCCGCTGGTCCAAATGAGTGACAAACAAGTGTTATAGAAAATTTCTCAAATACCATTGAGAAATCGGACTTACATAGTCTATAAGTATGGATCCTTGGCTTTAATTTCCCGTTGGTCCAAATGAGTGACAAACAAGTGTTATAGAAAAATTCTCAAATACCATTGAGAAATCGGACTTACATAGTCTATAAGTATGGATCCTTGGCTTTAATTTCCCATTGGTCCAAATGAGTGACAAACAAGTGTTATAGAAAAATTCTCAAATACCATTGAGAAATCGGACATAGTCTATAAGTATGGATCCTTGGCTTTAATTTCCCATTGGTCCAAATGAGTGACAAACAAGTGTTATAGAAAAATTCTCAAATACAATTGAGAAATCGGACTTACATAGTCTATAAGTATGGATCCTTGGCTTTAATTTCCCATTGGTCCAAATGAGTGACAAACAAGTGTTATAGAAAAATTCTCAAATACAATTAAGAAATCGGACTTACATAGTCTATAAGTATGGATCCTTGGCTTTAATTTCCCGTTGGTCCAAATGAGTGACAAACAAGTGTTATAGAAAAATTCTCAAATACCATTGAGAAATCGGACTTACATAGTCTATAAGTATGGATCCTTGGCTTTAATTTCCCATTGGTCAAATGAGTGACAAACATAAATGTGCCCACAAATAGCCAAATTCATGTAGAGCTGCACAAAATTTACACAATTTTAATCTCTAAAATGTTATAGAAAAATTCTCAAATACAATTGAGAAATCGGACTTACATAGTCTATAAGTATGGATCCTTGGCTTTAATTTCCCATTGGTCCAAATGAGTGACAAACAAGTGTTATAGAAAAATTCTCAAATACAATTAAGAAATCGGACTTACATAGTCTATAAGTATGGATCCTTGGCTTTAATTTCCCGTTGGTCCAAATGAGTGACAAACAAGTGTTATAGAAAAATTCTCAAATACCATTGAGAAATCGGACTTACATAGTCTATAAGTATGGATCCTTGGCTTTAATTTCCCATTGGTCCAAATGAGTGACAAACAAGTGTTATAGAAAAATTCTCAAATACAATTGAGAAATCGGACTTACATAGTCTATAAGTATGGATCCTTGGCTTTAATTTCCCATTGGTCCAAATGAGTGACAAACAAGTGTTATAGAAAAATTCTCAAATACAATTAAGAAATCGGACTTACATAGTCTATAAGTATGGATCCTTGGCTTTAATTTCCCGTTGGTCCAAATGAGTGACAAACAAGTGTTATAGAAAAATTCTCAAATACCATTGAGAAATCGGACTTACATAGTCTATAAGTATGGATCCTTGGCTTTAATTTCCCATTGGTCCAAATGAGTGACAAACAAGTGTTATAGAAAAATTCTCAAATACAATTGAGAAATCGGACTTAAATAGTCTATAAGTATGGATCCTTGGCTTTAATTTCCCATTGGTCCAAATGAGTGACAAACATAAATGTGCCCACAAATAGCCAAATTCATGTAGAGCTGCACAAAATTTACACAATTTTAATCTCTAAAATGTTATAGAAAAATTCTCAAATACAATTGAGAAATCGGAATTACATAGTCTATAAGTATGGATCCTTGGCTTTAATTTCCCATTGGTCCAAATGAGTGACAAACAAGTGTTATAGAAAAATTCTCAAATACCATTGAGAAATCAGACTTACATAGTCTATAAGTATGGATCCTTGGCTTTAATTTCCCATTGGTCCAAATGAGTGACAAACATAAATGTGCCCACAAATAGCCAAATTCATGTAGAGCTGCACAAAATTTACACAATTTTAATCTCTAAAATGTTATAGAAAAATTCTCAAATACAATTGAGAAATCGGAATTACATAGTCTATAAGTATGGATCCTTGGCTTTAATTTCCCATTGGTCCAAATGAGTGACAAACAAGTGTTATAGAAAAATTCTCAAATACCATTGAGAAATCGGACTTACATAGTCTATAAGTATGGATCCTTGGCTTTAATTTCCCATTGGTCCAAATGAGTGACAAACATAAATGTGCCCACAAATAGCCAAATTCATGTAGAGCTGCACAAAATTTACACAATTTTAATCTCTAAAATGTTATAGAAAAATTCTCAAATACAATTGAGAAATCGGACTTACATAGTCTATAAGTATGGATCCTTGGCTTTAATTTCCCATTGGTCCAAATGAGTGACAAACAAGTGTTATAGAAAAATTCTCAAATACAATTGAGAAATCGGACTTACATAGTCTATAAGTATGGATCCTTGGCTTTAATTTCCCATTGGTCCAAATGAGTGACAAACAAGTGTTATAGAAAAATTCTCAAATACAATTAAGAAATCGGACTTACATAGTCTATAAGTATGGATCCTTGGCTTTAATTTCCCGTTGGTCCAAATGAGTGACAAACAAGTGTTATAGAAAAATTCTCAAATACCATTGAGAAATCGGACTTACATAGTCTATAAGTATGGATCCTTGGCTTTAATTTCCCATTGGTCCAAATGAGTGACAAACATAAATGTGCCCACAAATAGCCAAATTCATGTAGAGCTGCACAAAATTTACACAATTTTAATCTCTAAAATGTTATAGAAAAATTCTCAAATACAATTGAGAAATCGGACTTACATAGTCTATAAGTATGGATCCTTGGCTTTAATTTAACATTGGTCCAAATGAGTGACAAACATAAATGTGCCCACAAATAGCCAAATTCATGTAGAGCTGCACAAAATTTACACAATTTTAATCTTTAAAATTTTATAGAAAAATTCTCAAATACAATTGAGAAATCGGACTTACATAGTCTATAAGTATGGATCCTTGGCTTTAATTTCCCATTGGTCCAAATGAGTGACAAACATAAATGTGCCCACAAATAGCCAAATTCATGTAGAGCTGCACAAAATTTACACAATTTTAATCTTTAAAATTTTATAGAAAAATTCTCAAATACAATTGAGAAATCGGACTTACATAGTCTATAAGTATGGATCCTTGGCTTTAATTTCCCATTGGTCCAAATGAGTGACAAACAAGTGTTATAGAAAAATTCTCAAATACAATTGAGAAATCGGACTTACATAGTCTATAAGTATGGATCCTTGGCTTTAATTTCCCATTGGTCCAAATGAGTGACAAACATAAATGTGCCCACAAATAGCCAAATTCATGTAGAGCTGCACAAAATTTACACAATTTTAATCTTTAAAATTTTATAGAAAAATTCTCAAATACAATTGAGAAATCGGACTTACATAGTCTATAAGTATGGATCCTTGGCTTTAATTTCCCATTGGTCCAAATGAGTGACAAACATAAATGTGCCCACAAATAGCCAAATTCATGTAGAGCTGCACAAAATTTACACAATTTTAATCTCTAAAATGTTATAGAAAAATTCTCAAATACAATTGAGAAATCGGACTTACATAGTCTATAAGTATGGATCCTTGGCTTTAATTTCCCATTGGTCCAAATGAGTGACAAACATAAATGTGCCCACAAATAGCCAAATTCATGTAGAGCTGCACAAAATTTACACAATTTTAATCTCTAAAATGTTATAGAAAAATTCTCAAATACAATTGAGAAATCGGAATTACATAGTCTATAAGTATGGATCCTTGGCTTTAATTTCCCATTGGTCCAAATGAGTGACAAACAAGTGTTATAGAAAAATTCTCAAATACCATTGAGAAATCGGACTTACATAGTCTATAAGTATGGATCCTTGGCTTTAATTTCCCATTGGTCCAAATGAGTGACAAACATAAATGTGCCCACAAATAGCCAAATTCATGTAGAGCTGCACAAAATTTACACAATTTTAATCTCTAAAATGTTATAGAAAAATTCTCAAATACAATTGAGAAATCGGACTTACATAGTCTATAAGTATGGATCCTTGGCTTTAATTTCCCATTGGTCCAAATGAGTGACAAACATAAATGTGCCCACAAATAGCCAAATTCATGTAGAGCTGCACAAAATTTACACAATTTTAATCTTTAAAATTTTATAGAAAAATTCTCAAATACAATTGAGAAATCGGACTTACATAGTCTATAAGTATGGATCCTTGGCTTTAATTTCCCATTGGTCCAAATGAGTGACAAACATAAATGTGCCCACAAATAGCCAAATTCATGTAGAGCTGCACAAAATTTACACAATTTTAATCTTTAAAATTTTATAGAAAAATTCTCAAATACAATTGAGAAATCGGACTTACATAGTCTATAAGTATGGATCCTTGGCTTTAATTTCCCATTGGTCCAAATGAGTGACAAACAAGTGTTATAGAAAAATTCTCAAATACAATTGAGAAATCGGACTTACATAGTCTATAAGTATGGATCCTTGGCTTTAATTTCCCATTGGTCCAAATGAGTGACAAACATAAATGTGCCCACAAATAGCCAAATTCATGTAGAGCTGCACAAAATTTACACAATTTTAATCTCTAAAATGTTATAGAAAAATTCTCAAATACAATTGAGAAATCGGAATTACATAGTCTATAAGTATGGATCCTTGGCTTTAATTTCCCATTGGTCCAAATGAGTGACAAACAAGTGTTATAGAAAAATTCTCAAATACCATTGAGAAATCGGACTTACATAGTCTATAAGTATGGATCCTTGGCTTTAATTTCCCATTGGTCCAAATGAGTGACAAACATAAATGTGCCCACAAATAGCCAAATTCATGTAGAGCTGCACAAAATTTACACAATTTTAATCTCTAAAATGTTATAGAAAAATTCTCAAATACAATTGAGAAATCGGAATTACATAGTCTATAAGTATGGATCCTTGGCTTTAATTTCCCATTGGTCCAAATGAGTGACAAACAAGTGTTATAGAAAAATTCTCAAATACCATTGAGAAATCGGACTTACATAGTCTATAAGTATGGATCCTTGGCTTTAATTTCCCATTGGTCCAAATGAGTGACAAACATAAATGTGCCCACAAATAGCCAAATTCATGTAGAGCTGCACAAAATTTACACAATTTTAATCTCTAAAATGTTATAGAAAAATTCTCAAATACAATTGAGAAATCGGACTTACATAGTCTATAAGTATGGATCCTTGGCTTTAATTTCCCATTGGTCCAAATGAGTGACAAACATAAATGTGCCCACAAATAGCCAAATTCATGTAGAGCTGCACAAAATTTACACAATTTTAATCTTTAAAATTTTATAGAAAAATTCTCAAATACAATTGAGAAATCGGACTTACATAGTCTATAAGTATGGATCCTTGGCTTTAATTTCCCATTGGTCCAAATGAGTGACAAACAAGTGTTATAGAAAAATTCTCAAATACAATTGAGAAATCGGACTTACATAGTCTATAAGTATGGATCCTTGGCTTTAATTTCCCATTGGTCCAAATGAGTGACAAACATAAATGTGCCCACAAATAGCCAAATTCATGTAGAGCTGCACAAAATTTACACAATTTTAATCTTTAAAATTTTATAGAAAAATTCTCAAATACAATTGAGAAATCGGACTTACATAGTCTATAAGTATGGATCCTTGGCTTTAATTTCCCATTGGTCCAAATGAGTGACAAACATAAATGTGCCCACAAATAGCCAAATTCATGTAGAGCTGCACAAAATTTACACAATTTTAATCTTTAAAATTTTATAGAAAAATTCTCAAATACAATTGAGAAATCGGACTTACATAGTCTATAAGTATGGATCCTTGGCTTTAATTTCCCATTGGTCCAAATGAGTGACAAACAAGTGTTATAGAAAAATTCTCAAATACAATTGAGAAATCGGACTTACATAGTCTATAAGTATGGATCCTTGGCTTTAATTTCCCATTGGTCCAAATGAGTGACAAACATAAATGTGCCCACAAATAGCCAAATTCATGTAGAGCTGCACAAAATTTACACAATTTTAATCTTTAAAATTTTATAGAAAAATTCTCAAATACAATTGAGAAATCGGACTTACATAGTCTATAAGTATGGATCCTTGGCTTTAATTTCCCATTGGTCCAAATGAGTGACAAACATAAATGAGCCCACAAATAGCCAAATTCATGTAGAGCTGCACAAAATTTACACAATTTTAATCTCTAAAATGTTATAGAAAAATTCTCAAATACAATTGAGAAATTGGAATTACATAGTCTATAAGTATGGATCCTTGGCTTTAATTTCCCATTGGTCCAAATGAGTGACAAACAAGTGTTATAGAAAAATTCTCAAATACCATTGAGAAATCGGACTTACATAGTCTATAAGTATGGATCCTTGGCTTTAATTTCCCATTGGTCCAAATGAGTGACAAACATAAATGTGCCCACAAATAGCCAAATTCATGTAGAGCTGCACAAAATTTACACAATTTTAATCTCTAAAATGTTATAGAAAAATTCTCAAATACAATTGAGAAATCGGACTTACATAGTCTATAAGTATGGATCCTTGGCTTTAATTTCCCATTGGTCCAAATGAGTGACAAACAAGTGTTATAGAAAAATTCTCAAATACAATTAAGAAATCGGACTTACATAGTCTATAAGTATGGATCCTTGGCTTTAATTTCCCGTTGGTCCAAATGAGTGACAAACAAGTGTTATAGAAAAATTCTCAAATACCATTGAGAAATCGGACTTACATACATAGTCTATAAGTATGGATCCTTGGCTTTAATTTCCCATTGGTCCAAATGAGTGACAAACAAGTGTTATAGAAAAATTCTCAAATACAATTGAGAAATCGGACTTACATAGTCTATAAGTATGGATCCTTGGCTTTAATTTCCCATTGGTCCAAATGAGTGACAAACAAGTGTTATAGAAAAATTCTCAAATACAATTGAGAAATCGGACTTAAATAGTCTATAAGTATGGATCCTTGGCTTTAATTTCCCATTGGTCCAAATGAGTGACAAACATAAATGTGCCCACAAATAGCCAAATTCATGTAGAGCTGCACAAAATTTACACAATTTTAATCTCTAAAATGTTATAGAAAAATTCTCAAATACAATTGAGAAATCGGACTTACATAGTCTATAAGTATGGAACCTTGGCTTTAATTTCCCATTGGTCCAAATGAGTGACAAACAAGTGTTATAGAAAAATTCTCAAATACAATTGAGAAATCGGACTTAAATAGTCTATAAGTATGGATCCTTGGCTTTAATTTCCCATTGGTCCAAATGAGTGACAAACATAAATGTGCCCACAAATAGCCAAATTCATGTAGAGCTGAACAAAATTTACACAATTTTAATCTTTAAAATTTTATAGAAAAATTCTCAAATACAATTGAGAAATCGGACTTACATAGTCTATAAGTATGGATCCTTGGCTTTAATTTCCCATTGGTCCAAATGAGTGACAAACAAGTGTTATAGAAAAATTCTCAAATACAATTGGGAAATCGGACTTAACTAGTCTATAAGTGTGGATCCTTGGCTTTAATTTCCCATTGGTCCAAATGAGTGACCAACATAAATGTGCCCACAAATAACCAAATTCATGTAGAGCTGAACAAAATTTACACAATTTTAATCTTTAAAATTTTATAGAAAAATTCTCAAATACAATTGAGAAATCGGACTTACATAGTCTATAAGTATGGATCCTTGGCTTTAATTTCCCATTGGTCCAAATGAGTGACAAACAAGTGTTATAGAAAAATTCTCAAATACAATTGAGAAATCGGACTTAAATAGTCTATAAGTATGGATCCTTGGCTTTAATTTCCCATTGGTCCAAATGAGTGACCAACATAAATGTGCCCACAAATAGCCAAATTCATGTAGAGCTGAACAAAATTTACACAATTTTAATCTTTAAAATTTTATAGAAAAATTCTCAAATACAATTGAGAAATCGGACTTACATAGTCTATAAGTATGGATCCTTGGCTTTAATTTCCCATTGGTCCAAATGAGTGACCAACATAAATGTGCCCACAAATAGCCAAATTCATGTAGAGCTGAACAAAATTTACACAATTTTAATCTTTAAAATTTTATAGAAAAATTCTCAAATACAATTGAGAAATCGGACTTACATAGTCTATAAGTATGGATCCTTGGCTTTAATTTCCCATTGGTCCAAATGAGTGACAAACAAGTGTTATAGAAAAATTCTCAAATACAATTAAGAAATCGGACTTACATAGTCTATAAGTATGGATCCTTGGCTTTAATTTCCCATTGGTCCAAATGAGTGACAAACATAAATGTGCCCAAAAATAACCAAATTCATGTAGAGCTGAACAAAATTTACACAATTTTAATCTTTAAAATTTTATAGAAAAATTCTCAAATACAATTGAGAAATCGGACTTACATCGTCTATAAGTATGGATCCTTGGCTTTAATTTCCCATTGGTCCAAATGAGTGACAAACAAGTGTTATAGAAAAATTCTCAAATACAATTGAGAAATCGGACTTACATAGTCTATAAGTATGGATCCTTGGCTTTAATTTCCCATTGGTCCAAATGAGTGACAAACATAAATGTGCCCACAAATAGCCAAATTCATGTAGAGCTGAACAAAATTTACACAATTTTAATCTTTAAAATTTTATAGAAAAATTCTCAAATACAATTGAGAAATCGGACTTACATCGTCTATAAGTATGGATCCTTGGCTTTAATTTCCCATTGGTCCAAATGAGTGACAAACATAAATGTGCCCACAAATAACCAAATTCATGTAGAGCTGAACAAAATTTACACAATTTTAATCTTTAAAATTTTATAGAAAAATTCTCAAATACAATTGAGAAATCGGACTTACATCGTCTATAAGTATGGATCCTTGGCCTTAATTTCCCATTGGTCCAAATGAGTGACAAACAAGTGTTATAGAAAAATTCTCAAATACAATTGAGAAATCGGACTTACATAGTCTATAAGTATGGATCCTTGGCTTTAATTTCCCATTGGTCCAAATGAGTGACAAACATAAATGTGCCCACAAATAGCCAAATTCATGCAGAGCTGAACAAAATTTACACAATTTTAATCTTTAAAATTTTATAGAAAAATTCTCAAATACAATTGAGAAATCGGACTTACATAGTCTATAAGTATGGATCCTTGGCTTTAATTTCCCATTGGTCCAAATGAGTGACAAACAAGTGTTATAGAAAAATTCTCAAATACAATTGAGAAATAGGACTTAAATAGTCTATAAGTATGGATCCTTGGCTTTAATTTCCCATTGGTCCAAATGAGTGACAAACAAGTGTTATAGAAAAATTCTCAAATACAATTGAGAAATCGGACTTAAATAGTCTATAAGTATGGATCCTTGGCTTTAATTTCCCATTGGTCCAAATGAGTGACAAACAAGTGTTATAGAAAAATTCTCAAATACAATTGAGAAATCGGACTTAAATAGTCTATAAGTATGGATCCTTGGCTTTAATTTCCCATTGGTCCAAATGAGTGACAAACATAAATGTGCCCACAAATAGCCAAATTCATGTAGAGCTGAACAAAATTTACACAATTTTAATCTTTAAAATTTTATAGAAAAATTCTCAAATACAATTGAGAAATCGGACTTACATAGTCTATAAGTATGGATCCTTGGCTTTAATTTCCCATTGGTCCAAATGAGTGACAAACAAGTGTTATAGAAAAATTCTCAAATACAATTGGGAAATCGGACTTAACTAGTCTATAAGTATGGATCCTTGGCTTTAATTTCCCATTGGTCCAAATGAGTGACAAACAAGTGTTATAGAAAAATTCTCAAATACAATTGGGAAATCGGACTTACATAGTCTATAAGTATGGATCCTTGGCTTTAATTTCCCATTGGTCCAAATGAGTGACAAACATAAATGTGCCCACAAATAGCCAAATTCATGTAGAGCTGAACAAAATTTACACAATTTTAATCTTTAAAATTTTATAGAAAAATTCTCAAATACAATTAAGAAATCGGACTTACATAGTCTATAAGTATGGATCCTTGGCTTTAATTTCCCATTGGTCCAAATGAGTGACAAACAAGTGTTATAGAAAAATTCTCAAATACAATTGAGAAATCGGACTTAAATAGTCTATAAGTATGGATCCTTGCCTTTAATTTCCCATTGGTCCAAATGAGTGACAAATATAAATGTGCCCACAAATAGCCAAATTCATGTAGAGCTGAACAAAATTTACACAATTTTAATCTTAAAAATTTTATAGAAAAATTCTCAAATACAATTGAGAAATCGGACTTAAATAGTCTATAAGTATGGATCCTTGGCTTTAATTTCCCATTGGTCCAAATGAGTGACAAACAAGTGTTATAGAAAAATTCTCAAATCCAATTGAGAAATCGGACTTACATAGTCTATAAGTATGGATCCTTGGCTTTAATTTCCCGTTGGTCCAAATGAGTGACAAACAAGTGTTATAGAAAAATTCTCAAATACAATTGAGAAATCGGACTTACATAGTCTATAAGTATGGAACCTTGGCTTTAATTTCCCATTGGTCCAAATGAGTGACAAACATAAATGTGCCCACAAATAACCAAATTCATGTAGAGCTGAACAAAATTTACACAATTTTAATCTTTAAAATTTTATAGAAAAATTCTCAAATACAATTGAGAAATCGGACTTACATAGTCTATAAGTATGGATCCTTGGCTTTAATTTCCCATTGGTCCAAATGAGTGACAAACAAGTGTTATAGAAAAATTCTCAAATACAATTGAGAAATCGGACTTACATAGTCTATAAGTATGGATCCTTGGCTTTAATTTCCCATTGGTCCAAATGAGTGACAAACAAGTGTTATAGAAAAATTCTCAAATACAATTGAGAAATCGGACTTACATAGTCTATAAGTATGGATCCTTGGCTTTAATTTCCCATTGGTCCAAATGAGTGACAAACAAGTGTTATAGAAAAATTCTCAAATACAATTGAGAAATCGGACTTAAATAGTCTATAAGTATGGATCCTTGGCTTTAATTTCCCATTGGTCCAAATGAGTGACAAACATAAATGTGCCCACAAATAGCCAAATTCATGTAGAGCTGAACAAAATTTACACAATTTTAATCTTTAAAATTTTATAGAAAAATTCTCAAATACAATTGAGAAATCGGACTTACATAGTCTATAAGTATGGATCCTTGGCTTTAATTTCCCATTGGTCCAAATGAGTGACAAACAAGTGTTATAGAAAAATTCTCAAATACAATTGAGAAATCGGACTTAATTAGTCTATAAGTATGGATCCTTGGCTTTAATTTCCCATTGGTCCAAATAAGTGACAAACATAAATGTGCCCACAAATAGCCAAATTCATGTAGAGCTGAACAAAATTTACACAATTTTAATCTTTAAAATTTTATAGAAAAATTCTCAAATACAATTGAGAAATCGGACTTACATAGTCTATAAGTATGGATCCTTGGCTTTAATTTCCCATTGGTCCAAATGAGTGACAAACAAGTGTTATAGAAAAATTCTCAAATACAATTGAGAAATCGGACTTAAATAGTCTATAAGTATGGATCCTTGGCTTTAATTTCCCATTGGTCCAAATGAGTGACAAACATAAATGTGCCCACAAATAGCCAAATTCATGTAGAGCTGAACAAAATTTACACAATTTTAATCTTTAAAATTTTATAGAAAAATTCTCAAATACAATTGGGATATCGGACTTTCATAGTCTATAAGTATGGATCCTTGGCTTTAATTTCCCATTGGTCCAAATGAGTGACAAACATAAATGTGCCCACAAATAGCCAAATTCATGTAGATCTGAACAAAATTTACACAATTTTAATCTTTAAAATTTTATAGAAAAATTCTCAAATACAATTGGGATATCGGACTTTCATAGTCTATAAGTATGGATCCTTGGCTTTAATTTCCCATTGGTCCAAATGAGTGACAAACAAGTGTTATAGAAAAATTCTCAAATACAATTGAGAAATCGGACTTACATAGTCTATAAGTATGGATCCTTGGCTTTAATTTCCCATTGGTCCAAATGAGTGACAAACAAGTGTTATAGAAAAATTCACAAATACAATTGAGAAATCGGACTTACATAGTCTATAAGTATGGGTCCTTGGCCTTAATTTCCCATTGGTTCAAATGAGTGACAAACAAGTGTTATAGAAAAATTCTCAAATACAATTGAGAAATCGGACTTACATAGTCTATAAGTATGGATCCTTGGCTTTAATTTCCCATTGGTCCAAATGAGTGACAAACAAGTGGTATAGAAAAATTCTCAAATACAATTGAGAAATCGGACTTACATAGTCTATAAGTATGGATCCTTGGCTTTAATTTCCCATTGGTCCAAATGAGTGACAAACAAGTGTTATAGAAAAATTCTCAAATACGATTGAGAAATCGGACTTACATAGTCTATAAGTATGGATCCTTGGCTTTAATTTCCCATTGGTCCAAATGAGTGACAAACAAGTGTTATAGAAAAATTCTCAAATACAATTGAGAAATCGGACTTACATAGTCTATAAGTATGGATCCTTGGCTTTAATTTCCCATTGGTCCAAATGAGTGACAAACAAGTGTTATAGAAAAATTCACAAATACAATTGAGAAATCGGACTTACATAGTCTATAAGTATGGATCCTTGGCTTTAATTTCCCATTGGTCCAAATGAGTGACAAACAAGTGGTATAGAAAAATTCTCAAATACAATTGAGAAATCGGACTTACATAGTCTATAAGTATGGATCCTTGGCTTTAATTTCCCATTGGTCCAAATGAGTGACAAACAAGTGTTATACAAAAATTCACAAATACAATTGAGAAATCGGACTTACATAGTCTATAAGTATGGATCCTTGGCTTTAATTTCCCATTGGTCCAAATGAGTGACAAACAAGTGTTATAGAAAAATTCACAAATACAATTGAGAAATCGGACTTACATAGTCTATAAGTATGGATCCTTGGCCTTAATTTCCCATTGGTTCAAATGAGTGACAAACAAGTGTTATAGAAAAATTCTTAAATACAATTGAGAAATCGGACTTACATAGTCTATAAGTATGGATCCTTGGCTTTAATTTCCCATTGGTCCAAATGAGTGACAAACAAGTGGTATAGAAAAATTCTCAAATACAATTGAGAAATCGGACTTACATAGTCTATAAGTATGGATCCTTGGCTTTAATTTCCCATTGGTCCAAATGAGTGACAAACAAGTGTTATAGAAAAATTCTCAAATACGATTGAGAAATCGGACTTACATAGTCTATAAGTATGGATCCTTGGCTTTAATTTCCCATTGGTCCAAATGAGTGACAAACAAGTGTTATAGAAAAATTCTCAAATACAATTGAGAAATCGGACTTACATAGTCTATTAGTATGGATCCTTGGCTTTAATTTCCCATTGGTCCAAATGAGTGACAAACAAGTGTTATAGAAAAATTCACAAGTACAATTGAGAAATCGGACTTACATAGTCTATAAGTATGGATCCTTGGCTTTAATTTCCCATTGGTCCAAATGAGTGACAAACAAGTGTTATAGAAAAATTCTCAAATACAATTGAGAAATCGGACTTACATAGTCTATTAGTATGGATCCTTGGCCTTAATTTCCCATTGGTTCAAATGAGTGACAAACAAGTGTTATAGAAAAATTCTCACATACAATTGAGAAATCGGACTTACATAGTCTATAAGTATGGATCCTTGGCTTTAATTTCCCATTGGTCCAAATGAGTGACAAACAAGTGGTATAGAAAAATTCTCAAATACAATTGAGAAATCGGACTTACATAGTCTATAAGTATGGATCCTTGGCTTTAATTTCCCATTGGTCCAAATGAGTGACAAACAAGTGTTATAGAAAAATTCTCAAATACGATTGAGAAATCGGACTTACATAGTCTATAAGTATGGATCCTTGGCTTTAATTTCCCATTGGTCCAAATGAGTGACAAACAAGTGTTATAGAAAAATTCTCAAATACAATTGAGAAATCGGACTTACATAGTCTATAAGTATGGATCCTTGGCTTTAATTTCCCATTGGTCCAAATGAGTGACAAACAAGTGTTATAGAAAAATTCTCAAATACAATTGAGAAATCGGACTTACATAGTCTATAAGTATGGATTCTTGGCTTTAATTTCCCATTGGTCCAAATGAGTGACAAACAAGTGTTATAGAAAAATTCTCAAATACAATTGAGAAATCGGACTTACATAGTCTATAAGTATGGATCCTTGGCTTTAATTTCCCATTGGTCCAAATGAGTGACAAACAAGTGTTATAGAAAAATTCTCAAATACAATTGATAAATCGGACTTACATAGTCTATAAGTATGGATCCTTGGCTTTAATTTCCCATTGGTCCAAATGAGTGACAAACATAAATGTGCTCACAAATAGCCAAATTCATGTAGAGCTGAACAAAATTTACACAATTTTAATCTTTAAAATTTTATAGAAAAATTCTCAAATACAATTGAGAAATCAGACTTACATAGTCTATAAGTATGGATCCTTGGCTTTAATTTCCTATTGGTCCAAATGAGTGACAAACATAAATGTGCCCACAAATAGCTAAATTCATGTAGAGCTGAACAAAATTTACACAATTTTAATCTTTAAAATTTTATAGAAAAATTCTCAAATACAATTGAGAAATCGGACTTACATAGTCTATAAGTATGGATCCTTGGCTTTTATTTCCTATTGGTCCAAATGAGTGACAAACATAAATGTGCCCACAAATAGCTAAATTCATGTAGAGCTGAACAAAATTTACACAATTTTAATCTTTAAAATTTTATAGAAAAATTCTCAAATACAATTGAGAAATCGGACTTTCATAGTCTATAAGTATGGATCCTTGGCTTTAATTTCCCATTGGTCCAAATGAGTGACAAACAAGTGTTATAGAAAAATTCTCAAATACAATTGAGAAATCGGACTTACATAGTCTATAAGTATGGATCCTTGGCTTTAATTTCCCATTGGTCCAAATGAGTGACAAACAAGTGTTATAGAAAAATTCTCAAATACAATTGAGAAATCGGACTTTCATAGTCTATAAGTATGGATCCTTGGCTTTAATTTCCCATTGGTCCAAATGAGTGACAAACAAGTGTTATAGAAAAATTCTCAAATACAATTGAGAAATCGGACTTACATAGTCTATAAGTATGGATCCTTGGCTTTAATTTCCTATTGGTCCAAATGAGTGACAAACATAAATGTGCCCACAAATAGCTAAATTCATGTAGAGCTGAACAAAATTTACACAATTTTAATCTTTAAAATTTTATAGAAAAATTCTCAATTACAATTGAGAAATCGGACTTACATAGTTTATAAGTATGGATCCTTGGCTTTAATTTCCCATTGGTCCAAATGAGTGACAAACAAGTGTTATAGAAAAATTCTCAAATACAATTGAGAAATCGGACTTACATAGTCTATAAGTATGGATCCTTGGCTTTAATTTCCTATTGGTCCAAATGAGTGACAAACATAAATGTGCCCACAAATAGCTAAATTCATGTAGAGCTGAACAAAATTTACACAATTTTAATCTTTAAAATTTTATAGAAAAATTCTCAAATACAATTGAGAAATCGGACTTACATAGTCTATAAGTATGGATCCTTGGCTTTAATTTCCCATTGGTCCAAATGAGTGACAAACAAGTGTTATAGAAAAATTCTCAAATACAATTGAGAAATCGGACTTACATAGTCTATAAGTATGGATCCTTGGCTTTAATTTCCCATTGGTCCAAATGAGTGACAAACAAGTGTTATAGAAAAATTCTCAAATACAATTGAGAAATCGGACTTACATAGTCTATAAGTATGGATCCTTGGCTTTAATTTCCCATTGGTCCAAATGAGTGACAAACAAGTGTTATAGAAAAATTCTCAAATACAATTGAGAAATCGGACTTACATAGTCTATAAGTATGGATCCTTGGCTTTAATTTCCTATTGGTCCAAATGAGTGACAAACATAAATGTGCCCACAAATAGCTAAATTCATGTAGAGCTGAACAAAATTTACACAATTTTAATCTTTAAAATTTTATAGAAAAATTCTCAAATACAATTGAGAAATCGGACTTACATAGTCTATAAGTATGGATCCTTGGCTTTAATTTCCCATTGGTCCAAATGAGTGACAAACAAGTGTTATAGAAAAATTCTCAAATACAATTGAGAAATCGGACTTTCATAGTCTATAAGTATGGATCCTTGGCTTTAATTTCCCATTGGTCCAAATGAGTGACAAACAAGTGTTATAGAAAAATTCTCAAATACAATTGAGAAATCGGACTTTCATAGTCTATAAGTATGGATCCTTGGCTTTAATTTCCCATTGGTCCAAATGAGTGACAAACAAGTGTTATAGAAAAATTCTCAAATACAATTGAGAAATCGGACTTTCATAGTCTATAAGTATGGATCCTTGGCTTTAATTTCCCATTGGTCCAAATGAGTGACAAACAAGTGTTATAGAAAAATTCTCAAATACAATTGAGAAATCGGACTTACATAGTCTATAAGTATGGATCCTTGGCTTTAATTTCCTATTGGTCCAAATGAGTGACAAACATAAATGTGCCCACAAATAGCTAAATTCATGTAGAGCTGAACAAAATTTACACAATTTTAATCTTTAAAATTTTATAGAAAAATTCTCAAATACAATTGAGAAATCGGACTTTCATAGTCTATAAGTATGGATCCTTGGCTTTAATTTCCCATTGGTCCAAATGAGTGACAAACAAGTGTTATAGAAAAATTCTCAAATACAATTGAGAAATCGGACTTACATAGTCTATAAGTATGGATCCTTGGCTTTAATTTCCTATTGGTCCAAATGAGTGACAAACATAAATGTGCCCACAAATAGCTAAATTCATGTAGAGCTGAACAAAATTTACACAATTTTAATCTTTAAAATTTTATAGAAAAATTCTCAAATACAATTGAGAAATCGGACTTACATAGTCTATAAGTATGGATCCTTGGCTTTAATTTCCTATTGGTCCAAATGAGTGACAAACATAAATGTGCCCACAAATAGCTAAATTCATGTAGAGCTGAACAAAATTTACACAATTTTAATCTTTAAAATTTTATAGAAAAATTCTCAAATACAATTGAGAAATCGGACTTTCATAGTCTATAAGTATGGATCCTTGGCTTTAATTTCCCATTGGTCCAAATGAGTGACAAACAAGTGTTATAGAAAAATTCTCAAATACAATTGAGAAATCGGACTTACATAGTCTATAAGTATGGATCCTTGGCTTTAATTTCCCATTGGTCCAAATGAGTGACAAACATAAATGTGCCCACAAATAGCTAAATTCATGTAGAGCTGAACAATATTTACACAATTTTAATCTTTAAAATTTTATAGAAAAATTCTCAAATACAATTGAGAAATCGGACTTACATAGTCTATAAGTATGGATCCTTGGCTTTAATTTCCTATTGGTCCAAATGAGTGACAAACATAAATGTGCCCACAAATAGCTAAATTCATGTAGAGCTGAACAAAATTTACACAATTTTAATCTTTAAAATTTTATAGAAAAATTCTCAAATACAATTGAGAAATCGGACTTTCATAGTCTATAAGTATGGATCCTTGGCTTTAATTTCCCATTGGTCCAAATGAGTGACAAACAAGTGTTATAGAAAAATTCTCAAATACAATTGAGAAATCGGACTTACATAGTCTATAAGTATGGATCCTTGGCTTTAATTTCCTATTGGTCCAAATGAGTGACAAACATAAATGTGCCCACAAATAGCTAAATTCATGTAGAGCTGAACAAAATTTACACAATTTTAATCTTTAAAATTTTATAGAAAAATTCTCAAATACAATTGAGAAATCGGACTTTCATAGTCTATAAGTATGGATCCTTGGCTTTAATTTCCCATTGGTCCAAATGAGTGACAAACAAGTGTTATAGAAAAATTCTCAAATACAATTGAGAAATCGGACTTTCATAGTCTATAAGTATGGATCCTTGGCTTTAATTTCCCATTGGTCCAAATGAGTGACAAACAAGTGTTATAGAAAAATTCTCAAATACAATTGAGAAATCGGACTTACATAGTCTATAAGTATGGATCCTTGGCTTTAATTTCCTATTGGTCCAAATGAGTGACAAACATAAATGTGCCCACAAATAGCTAAATTCATGTAGAGCTGAACAAAATTTACACAATTTTAATCTTTAAAATTTTATAGAAAAATTCTCAAATACAATTGAGAAATCGGACTTACATAGTCTATAAGTATGGATCCTTGGCTTTAATTTCCTATTGGTCCAAATGAGTGACAAACATAAATGTGCCCACAAATAGCTAAATTCATGTAGAGCTGAACAAAATTTACACAATTTTAATCTTTAAAATTTTATAGAAAAATTCTCAAATACAATTGATAAATCGGACTTTCATAGTCTATAAGTATGGATCCTTGGCTTTAATTTCCCATTGGTCCAAATGAGTGACAAACAAGTGTTATAGAAAAATTCTCAAATACAATTGAGAAATCGGACTTACATAGTCTATAAGTATGGATCCTTGGCTTTAATTTCCCATTGGTCCAAATGAGTGACAAACAAGTGTTATAGAAAAATTCACAAATACAATTGAGAAATCGGACTTACATAGTCTATAAGTATGGATCCTTGGCTTTAATTTCCCATTGGTCCAAATGAGTGACAAACAAGTGTTATAGAAAAATTCTCAAATACAATTGAGAAATCGGACTTACATAGTCTATAAGTATGGATCCTTGGCTTTAATTTCCCATTGGTCCAAATGAGTGACAAACAAGTGTTATAGAAAAATTCTCAAATACAATTGAGAAATCGGACTTACATAGTCTATAAGTATGGATCCTTGGCTTTAATTTCCCATTGGTCCAAATGAGTGACAAACAAGTGTTATAGAAAAATTCTCAAATACAATTGAGAAATCGGACTTTCATAGTCTATAAGTATGGATCCTTGGCTTTAATTTCCCATTGGTCCAAATGAGTGACAAACAAGTGTTATAGAAAAATTCTCAAATACAATTGAGAAATCGGACTTACATAGTCTATAAGTATGGATCCTTGGCTTTAATTTCCCATTGGTCCAAATGAGTGACAAACAAGTGTTATAGAAAAATTCTCAAATACAATTGAGAAATCGGACTTTCATAGTCTATAAGTATGGATCCTTGGCTTTAATTTCCCATTGGTCCAAATGAGTGACAAACAAGTGTTATAGAAAAATTCTCAAATACAATTGAGAAATCGGACTTACATAGTCTATAAGTATGGATCCTTGGCTTTAATTTCCCATTGGTCCAAATGAGTGACAAACAAGTGTTATAGAAAAATTCTCAAATACAATTGAGAAATCGGACTTTCATAGTCTATAAGTATGGATCCTTGGCTTTAATTTCCCATTGGTCCAAATGAGTGACAAACAAGTGTTATAGAAAAATTCTCAAATACAATTGAGAAATCGGACTTACATAGTCTATAAGTATGGATCCTTGGCTTTAATTTCCCATTGGTCCAAATGAGTGACAAACAAGTGTTATAGAAAAATTCACAAATGCAATTGAGAAATCGGACTTACATAGTCTATAAGTATGGATCCTTGGCCTTAATTTCCCATTGGTTCAAATGAGTGACAAACAAGTGTTATAGAAAAATTCTCAAATACAATTGAGAAATCGGACTTACATAGTCTATAAGTATGGATCCTTGGCTTTAATTTCCCATTGGTCCAAATGAGTGACAAACAAGTGTTATTGAAAAATTCTCAAATACAATTGAGAAATCGGACTTACATAGTCTATAAGTATGGATCCTTGGCTTTAATTTCCTATTGGTCCAAATGAGTGACAAACATAAATGTGCCCACAAATAGCTAAATTCATGTAGAGCTGAACAAAATTTACACAATTTTAATCTTTAAAATTTTATAGAAAAATTCTCAAATACAATTGAGAAATCGGACTTTCATAGTCTATAAGTATGGATCCTTGGCTTTAATTTCCCATTGGTCCAAATGAGTGACAAACAAGTGTTATAGAAAAATTCTCAAATACAATTGAGAAATCGGACTTACATAGTCTATAAGTATGGATCCTTGGCTTTAATTTCCTATTGGTCCAAATGAGTGACAAACATAAATGTGCCCACAAATAGCTAAATTCATGTAGAGCTGAACAAAATTTACACAATTTTAATCTTTAAAATTTTATAGAAAAATTCTCAAATACAATTGAGAAATCGGACTTACATAGTCTATAAGTATGGATCCTTGGCTTTAATTTCCTATTGGTCCAAATGAGTGACAAACATAAATGTGCCCACAAATAGCTAAATTCATGTAGAGCTGAACAAAATTTACACAATTTTAATCTTTAAAATTTTATAGAAAAATTCTCAAATACAATTGAGAAATCGGACTTTCATAGTCTATAAGTATGGATCCTTGGCTTTAATTTCCCATTGGTCCAAATGAGTGACAAACAAGTGTTATAGAAAAATTCTCAAATACAATTGAGAAATCGGACTTACATAGTCTATAAGTATGGATCCTTGGCTTTAATTTCCTATTGGTCCAAATGAGTGACAAACATAAATGTGCCCACAAATAGCTAAATTCATGTAGAGCTGAACAAAATTTACACAATTTTAATCTTTAAAATTTTATAGAAAAATTCTCAAATACAATTGAGAAATCGGACTTACATAGTCTATAAGTATGGATCCTTGGCTTTAATTTCCTATTGGTCCAAATGAGTGACAAACATAAATGTGCCCACAAATAGCTAAATTCATGTAGAGCTGAACAAAATTTACACAATTTTAATCTTTAAAATTTTATAGAAAAATTCTCAAATACAATTGATAAATCGGACTTTCATAGTCTATAAGTATGGATCCTTGGCTTTAATTTCCCATTGGTCCAAATGAGTGACAAACAAGTGTTATAGAAAAATTCTCAAATACAATTGAGAAATCGGACTTTCATAGTCTATAAGTATGGATCCTTGGCTTTAATTTCCCATTGGTCCAAATGAGTGACAAACAAGTGTTATAGAAAAATTCTCAAATACAATTGAGAAATCGGACTTACATAGTCTATAAGTATGGATCCTTGGCTTTAATTTCCCATTGGTCCAAATGAGTGACAAACAAGTGTTATAGAAAAATTCACAAATGCAATTGAGAAATCGGACTTACATAGTCTATAAGTATGGATCCTTGGCCTTAATTTCCCATTGGTTCAAATGAGTGACAAACAAGTGTTATAGAAAAATTCTCAAATACAATTGAGAAATCGGACTTACATAGTCTATAAGTATGGATCCTTGGCTTTAATTTCCCATTGGTCCAAATGAGTGACAAACAAGTGTTATAGAAAAATTCTCAAATACAATTGAGAAATCGGACTTACATAGTCTATAAGTATGGATCCTTGGCTTTAATTTCCCATTGGTCCAAATGAGTGACAAACAAGTGTTATAGAAAAATTCTCAAATACAATTGAGAAATCGGACTTACATAGTCTATAAGTATGGATCCTTGGCTTTAATTTCCCATTGGTCCAAATGAGTGACAAACAAGTGTTATAGAAAAATTCTCAAATACAATTGAGAAATCGGACTTACATAGTCTATAAGTATGGATCCTTGGCTTTAATTTCCTATTGGTCCAAATGAGTGACAAACATAAATGTGCCCACAAATAGCTAAATTCATGTAGAGCTGAACAAAATTTACACAATTTTAATCTTTAAAATTTTATAGAAAAATTCTCAAATACAATTGAGAAATCGGACTTTCATAGTCTATAAGTATGGATCCTTGGCTTTAATTTCCCATTGGTCCAAATGAGTGACAAACAAGTGTTATAGAAAAATTCTCAAATACAATTGAGAAATCGGACTTTCATAGTCTATAAGTATGGATCCTTGGCTTTAATTTCCCATTGGTCCAAATGAGTGACAAACAAGTGTTATAGAAAAATTCTCAAATACAATTGAGAAATCGGACTTACATAGTCTATAAGTATGGATCCTTGGCTTTAATTTCCTATTGGTCCAAATGAGTGACAAACATAAATGTGCCCACAAATAGCTAAATTCATGTAGAGCTGAACAAAATTTACACAATTTTAATCTTTAAAATTTTATAGAAAAATTCTCAAATACAATTGAGAAATCGGACTTACATAGTCTATAAGTATGGATCCTTGGCTTTAATTTCCTATTGGTCCAAATGAGTGACAAACATAAATGTGCCCACAAATAGCTAAATTCATGTAGAGCTGAACAAAATTTACACAATTTTAATCTTTAAAATTTTATAGAAAAATTCTCAAATACAATTGATAAATCGGACTTTCATAGTCTATAAGTATGGATCCTTGGCTTTAATTTCCCATTGGTCCAAATGAGTGACAAACAAGTGTTATAGAAAAATTCTCAAATACAATTGAGAAATCGGACTTTCATAGTCTATAAGTATGGATCCTTGGCTTTAATTTCCCATTGGTCCAAATGAGTGACAAACAAGTGTTATAGAAAAATTCACAAATGCAATTGAGAAATCGGACTTACATAGTCTATAAGTATGGATCCTTGGCCTTAATTTCCCATTGGTTCAAATGAGTGACAAACAAGTGTTATAGAAAAATTCTCAAATACAATTGAGAAATCGGACTTACATAGTCTATAAGTATGGATCCTTGGCTTTAATTTCCCATTGGTCCAAATGAGTGACAAACAAGTGTTATAGAAAAATTCACAAATGCAATTGAGAAATCGGACTTACATAGTCTATAAGTATGGATCCTTGGCCTTAATTTCCCATTGGTTCAAATGAGTGACAAACAAGTGTTATAGAAAAATTCTCAAATACAATTGAGAAATCGGACTTACATAGTCTATAAGTATGGATCCTTGGCTTTAATTTCCCATTGGTCCAAATGAGTGACAAACAAGTGTTATAGAAAAATTCTCAAATACAATTGAGAAATCGGACTTACATAGTCTATAAGTATGGATCCTTGGCTTTAATTTCCCATTGGTCCAAATGAGTGACAAACAAGTGTTATAGAAAAATTCACAAATGCAATTGAGAAATCGGACTTACATAGTCTATAAGTATGGATCCTTGGCCTTAATTTCCCATTGGTTCAAATGAGTGACAAACAAGTGTTATAGAAAAATTCTCAAATACAATTGAGAAATCGGACTTACATAGTCTATAAGTATGGATCCTTGGCTTTAATTTCCCATTGGTCCAAATGAGTGACAAACAAGTGTTATAGAAAAATTCACAAATGCAATTGAGAAATCGGACTTACATAGTCTATAAGTATGGATCCTTGGCCTTAATTTCCCATTGGTTCAAATGAGTGACAAACAAGTGTTATAGAAAAATTCTCAAATACAATTGAGAAATCGGACTTACATAGTCTATAAGTATGGATCCTTGGCTTTAATTTCCCATTGGTCCAAATGAGTGACAAACAAGTGTTATAGAAAAATTCACAAATGCAATTGAGAAATCGGACTTACATAGTCTATAAGTATGGATCCTTGGCCTTAATTTCCCATTGGTTCAAATGAGTGACAAACAAGTGTTATAGAAAAATTCTCAAATACAATTGAGAAATCGGACTTACATAGTCTATAAGTATGGATCCTTGGCTTTAATTTCCCATTGGTCCAAATGAGTGACAAACAAGTGTTATAGAAAAATTCACAAATGCAATTGAGAAATCGGACTTACATAGTCTATAAGTATGGATCCTTGGCCTTAATTTCCCATTGGTTCAAATGAGTGACAAACAAGTGTTATAGAAAAATTCTCAAATACAATTGAGAAATCGGACTTACATAGTCTATAAGTATGGATCCTTGGCTTTAATTTCCCATTGGTCCAAATGAGTGACAAACAAGTGTTATAGAAAAATTCTCAAATACAATTGAGAAATCGGACTTACATAGTCTATAAGTATGGATCCTTGGCTTTAATTTCCCATTGGTCCAAATGAGTGACAAACAAGTGTTATAGAAAAATTCACAAATGCAATTGAGAAATCGGACTTACATAGTCTATAAGTATGGATCCTTGGCCTTAATTTCCCATTGGTTCAAATGAGTGACAAACAAGTGTTATAGAAAAATTCTCAAATACAATTGAGAAATCGGACTTACATAGTCTATAAGTATGGATCCTTGGCTTTAATTTCCCATTGGTCCAAATGAGTGACAAACAAGTGTTATAGAAAAATTCACAAATGCAATTGAGAAATCGGACTTACATAGTCTATAAGTATGGATCCTTGGCCTTAATTTCCCATTGGTTCAAATGAGTGACAAACAAGTGTTATAGAAAAATTCTCAAATACAATTGAGAAATCGGACTTACATAGTCTATAAGTATGGATCCTTGGCTTTAATTTCCCATTGGTCCAAATGAGTGACAAACAAGTGTTATAGAAAAATTCTCAAATACAATTGAGAAATCGGACTTACATAGTCTATAAGTATGGATCCTTGGCTTTAATTTCCCATTGGTCCAAATGAGTGACAAACAAGTGTTATAGAAAAATTTACAAATACAATTGAGAAATCGGACTTACATAGTCTATAAGTATGGATCCTTGGCTTTAATTTCCCATTGGTCCAAATGAGTGACAAACATAAATGTGCCCACAAATAGCTAAATTCATGTAGAGCTGAACAAAATTTACACAGTTTTAATCTTTAAAATTTTATAGAAAAATTCTTCAAATACAATTGAGAAATCGGACTTACATAGTCTATAAGTATGGATCCTTGGCTTTAATTTCCCATTGGTCCAAATGAGTGACAAACAAGTGTTATAGAAAAATTCTCAAATACAATTGAGAAATCGGACTTACATAGTCTATAAGTATGGATCCTTGGCTTTAATTTCCCATTGGTCCAAATGAGTGACAAACAAGTGTTATAGAAAAATTCTCAAATACAATTGAGAAATCGGACTTACATAGTCTATAAGTATGGATCCTTGGCTTTAATTTCCTATTGGTCCAAATGAGTGACAAACATAAATGTGCCCACAAATAGCTAAATTCATGTAGAGCTGAACAAAATTTACACAATTTTAATCTTTAAAATTTTATAGAAAAATTCTCAAATACAATTGAGAAATCGGACTTACATAGTCTATAAGTATGGATCCTTGGCTTTAATTTCCTATTGGTCCAAATGAGTGACAAACATAAATGTGCCCACAAATAGCTAAATTCATGTAGAGCTGAACAAAATTTACACAATTTTAATCTTTAAAATTTTATAGAAAAATTCTCAAATACAATTGAGAAATCGGACTTTCATAGTCTATAAGTATGGATCCTTGGCTTTAATTTCCCATTGGTCCAAATGAGTGACAAACAAGTGTTATAGAAAAATTCTCAAATACAATTGAGAAATCGGACTTACATAGTCTATAAGTATGGATCCTTGGCTTTAATTTCCTATTGGTCCAAATGAGTGACAAACATAAATGTGCCCACAAATAGCTAAATTCATGTAGAGCTGAACAAAATTTACACAATTTTAATCTTTAAAATTTTATAGAAAAATTCTCAAATACAATTGAGAAATCGGACTTTCATAGTCTATAAGTATGGATCCTTGGCTTTAATTTCCCATTGGTCCAAATGAGTGACAAACAAGTGTTATAGAAAAATTCTCAAATACAATTGAGAAATCGGACTTACATAGTCTATAAGTATGGATCCTTGGCTTTAATTTCCTATTGGTCCAAATGAGTGACAAACATAAATGTGCCCACAAATAGCTAAATTCATGTAGAGCTGAACAAAATTTACACAATTTTAATCTTTAAAATTTTATAGAAAAATTCTCAAATACAATTGAGAAATCGGACTTTCATAGTCTATAAGTATGGATCCTTGGCTTTAATTTCCCATTGGTCCAAATGAGTGACAAACAAGTGTTATAGAAAAATTCTCAAATACAATTGAGAAATCGGACTTACATAGTCTATAAGTATGGATCCTTGGCTTTAATTTCCTATTGGTCCAAATGAGTGACAAACATAAATGTGCCCACAAATAGCTAAATTCATGTAGAGCTGAACAAAATTTACACAATTTTAATCTTTAAAATTTTATAGAAAAATTCTCAAATACAATTGAGAAATCGGACTTTCATAGTCTATAAGTATGGATCCTTGGCTTTAATTTCCCATTGGTCCAAATGAGTGACAAACAAGTGTTATAGAAAAATTCTCAAATACAATTGAGAAATCGGACTTACATAGTCTATAAGTATGGATCCTTGGCTTTAATTTCCTATTGGTCCAAATGAGTGACAAACATAAATGTGCCCACAAATAGCTAAATTCATGTAGAGCTGAACAAAATTTACACAATTTTAATCTTTAAAATTTTATAGAAAAATTCTCAAATACAATTGAGAAATCGGACTTTCATAGTCTATAAGTATGGATCCTTGGCTTTAATTTCCCATTGGTCCAAATGAGTGACAAACAAGTGTTATAGAAAAATTCTCAAATACAATTGAGAAATCGGACTTACATAGTCTATAAGTATGGATCCTTGGCTTTAATTTCCTATTGGTCCAAATGAGTGACAAACATAAATGTGCCCACAAATAGCTAAATTCATGTAGAGCTGAACAAAATTTACACAATTTTAATCTTTAAAATTTTATAGAAAAATTCTCAAATACAATTGAGAAATCGGACTTTCATAGTCTATAAGTATGGATCCTTGGCTTTAATTTCCCATTGGTCCAAATGAGTGACAAACAAGTGTTATAGAAAAATTCTCAATTACAATTGAGAAATCGGACTTACATAGTCTATAAGTATGGATCCTTGGCTTTAATTTCCCATTGGTCCAAATGAGTGACAAACAAGTGTTATAGAAAAATTCTCAAATACAATTGAGAAATCGGACTTACATAGTCTATAAGTATGGATCCTTGGCTTTAATTTCCTATTGGTCCAAATGAGTGACAAACATAAATGTGCCCACAAATAGCTAAATTCATGTAGAGCTGAACAAAATTTACACAATTTTAATCTTTAAAATTTTATAGAAAAATTCTCAATTACAATTGAGAAATCGGACTTACATAGTCTATAAGTATGGATCCTTGGCTTTAATTTCCCATTGGTCCAAATGAGTGACAAACAAGTGTTATAGAAAAATTCTCAAATACAATTGAGAAATCGGACTTACATAGTCTATAAGTATGGATCCTTGGCTTTAATTTCCTATTGGTCCAAATGAGTGACAAACATAAATGTGCCCACAAATAGCTAAATTCATGTAGAGCTGAACAAAATTTACACAATTTTAATCTTTAAAATTTTATAGAAAAATTCTCAAATACAATTGAGAAATCGGACTTACATAGTCTATAAGTATGGATCCTTGGCTTTAATTTCCCATTGGTCCAAATGAGTGACAAACAAGTGTTATAGAAAAATTCTCAAATACAATTGAGAAATCGGACTTACATAGTCTATAAGTATGGATCCTTGGCTTTAATTTCCCATTGGTCCAAATGAGTGACAAACAAGTGTTATAGAAAAATTCTCAAATACAATTGAGAAATCGGACTTACATAGTCTATAAGTATGGATCCTTGGCTTTAATTTCCCATTGGTCCAAATGAGTGACAAACAAGTGTTATAGAAAAATTCTCAAATACAATTGAGAAATCGGACTTACATAGTCTATAAGTATGGATCCTTGGCTTTAATTTCCTATTGGTCCAAATGAGTGACAAACATAAATGTGCCCACAAATAGCTAAATTCATGTAGAGCTGAACAAAATTTACACAATTTTAATCTTTAAAATTTTATAGAAAAATTCTCAAATACAATTGAGAAATCGGACTTACATAGTCTATAAGTATGGATCCTTGGCTTTAATTTCCCATTGGTCCAAATGAGTGACAAACAAGTGTTATAGAAAAATTCTCAAATACAATTGAGAAATCGGACTTTCATAGTCTATAAGTATGGATCCTTGGCTTTAATTTCCCATTGGTCCAAATGAGTGACAAACAAGTGTTATAGAAAAATTCTCAAATACAATTGAGAAATCGGACTTTCATAGTCTATAAGTATGGATCCTTGGCTTTAATTTCCCATTGGTCCAAATGAGTGACAAACAAGTGTTATAGAAAAATTCTCAAATACAATTGAGAAATCGGACTTACATAGTCTATAAGTATGGATCCTTGGCTTTAATTTCCTATTGGTCCAAATGAGTGACAAACATAAATGTGCCCACAAATAGCTAAATTCATGTAGAGCTGAACAAAATTTACACAATTTTAATCTTTAAAATTTTATAGAAAAATTCTCAAATACAATTGAGAAATCGGACTTACATAGTCTATAAGTATGGATCCTTGGCTTTAATTTCCCATTGGTCCAAATGAGTGACAAACAAGTGTTATAGAAAAATTCTCAAATACAATTGAGAAATCGGACTTACATAGTCTATAAGTATGGATCCTTGGCTTTAATTTCCTATTGGTCCGAATGAGTGACAAACATAAATGTGCCCACAAATAGCTAAATTCATGTAGAGCTGAACAAAATTTACACAATTTTAATCTTTAAAATTTTATAGAAAAATTCTCAAATACAATTGAGAAATCGGACTTACATAGTCTATAAGTATGGATCCTTGGCTTTAATTTCCCATTGGTCCAAATGAGTGACAAACAAGTGTTATAGAAAAATTCTCAAATACAATTGAGAAATCGGACTTACATAGTCTATAAGTATGGATCCTTGGCTTTAATTTCCTATTGGTCCAAATGAGTGACAAACAGAAATGTGCCCACAAATAGCTAAATTCATGTAGAGCTGAACAAAATTTACACAATTTTAATCTTTAAAATTTTATAGAAAAATTCTCAAATACAATTGACAAATCGGACTTTCATAGTCTATAAGTATGGATCCTTGGCTTTAATTTCCCATTGGTCCAAATGAGTGACAAACAAGTGTTATAGAAAAATTCTCAAATACAATTGAGAAATCGGACTTACATAGTCTATAAGTATGGATCCTTGGCTTTAATTTCCTATTGGTCCAAATGAGTGACAAACATAAATGTGCCCACAAATAGCTAAATTCATGTAGAGCTGAACAAAATTTACACAATTTTAATCTTTAAAATTTTATAGAAAAATTCTCAAATACAATTGAGAAATCGGACTTACATAGTCTATAAGTATGGATCCTTGGCTTTAATTTCCCATTGGTCCAAATGAGTGACAAACAAGTGTTATAGAAAAATTCTCAAATACAATTGAGAAATCGGACTTTCATAGTCTATAAGTATGGATCCTTGGCTTTAATTTCCCATTGGTCCAAATGAGTGACAAACAAGTGTTATAGAAAAATTCTCAAATACAATTGAGAAATCGGACTTTCATAGTCTATAAGTATGGATCCTTGGCTTTAATTTCCCATTGGTCCAAATGAGTGACAAACAAGTGTTATAGAAAAATTCTCAAATACAATTGAGAAATCGGACTTACATAGTCTATAAGTATGGATCCTTGGCTTTAATTTCCTATTGGTCCAAATGAGTGACAAACATAAATGTGCCCACAAATAGCTAAATTCATGTAGAGCTGAACAAAATTTACACAATTTTAATCTTTAAAATTTTATAGAAAAATTCTCAAATACAATTGAGAAATCGGACTTACATAGTCTATAAGTATGGATCCTTGGCTTTAATTTCCCATTGGTCCAAATGAGTGACAAACAAGTGTTATAGAAAAATTCTCAAATACAATTGAGAAATCGGACTTACATAGTCTATAAGTATGGATCCTTGGCTTTAATTTCCTATTGGTCCAAATGAGTGACAAACATAAATGTGCCCACAAATAGCTAAATTCATGTAGAGCTGAACAAAATTTACACAATTTTAATCTTTAAAATTTTATAGAAAAATTCTCAAATACAATTGAGAAATCGGACTTTCATAGTCTATAAGTATGGATCCTTGGCTTTAATTTCCCATTGGTCCAAATGAGTGACAAACAAGTGTTATAGAAAAATTCTCAAATACAATTGAGAAATCGGACTTTCATAGTCTATAAGTATGGATCCTTGGCTTTAATTTCCCATTGGTCCAAATGAGTGACAAACAAGTGTTATAGAAAAATTCTCAAATACAATTGAGAAATCGGACTTTCATAGTCTATAAGTATGGATCCTTGGCTTTAATTTCCCATTGGTCCAAATGAGTGACAAACAAGTGTTATAGAAAAATTCTCAAATACAATTGAGAAATCGGACTTACATAGTCTATAAGTATGGATCCTTGGCTTTAATTTCCTATTGGTCCAAATGAGTGACAAACATAAATGTGCCCACAAATAGCTAAATTCATGTAGAGCTGAACAAAATTTACACAATTTTAATCTTTAAAATTTTATAGAAAAATTCTCAAATACAATTGAGAAATCGGACTTACATAGTCTATAAGTATGGATCCTTGGCTTTAATTTCCCATTGGTCCAAATGAGTGACAAACAAGTGTTATAGAAAAATTCTCAAATACAATTGAGAAATCGGACTTACATAGTCTATAAGTATGGATCCTGGCTTTAATTTCCTATTGGTCCAAATGAGTGACAAACATAAATGTGCCCACAAATAGCTAAATTCATGTAGAGCTGAACAAAATTTACACAATTTTAATCTTTAAAATTTTATAGAAAAATTCTCAAATACAATTGAGAAATCGGACTTTCATAGTCTATAAGTATGGATCCTTGGCTTTAATTTCCCATTGGTCCAAATGAGTGACAAACAAGTGTTATAGAAAAATTCTCAAATACAATTGAGAAATCGGACTTACATAGTCTATAAATATGGATCCTTGGCTTTAATTTCCTATTGGTCCAAATGAGTGACAAACATAAATGTGCCCACAAATAGCTAAATTCATGTAGAGCTGAACAAAATTTACACAATTTTAATCTTTAAAATTTTATAGAAAAATTCTCAAATACAATTGAGAAATCGGACTTACATAGTCTATAAGTATGGATCCTTGGCTTTAATTTCCCATTGGTCCAAATGAGTGACAAACAAGTGTTATAGAAAAATTCTCAAATACAATTGAGAAATCGGACTTACATAGTCTATAAGTATGGATCCTTGGCTTTAATTTCCCATTGGTCCAAATGAGTGACAAACAAGTGTTATAGAAAAATTCTCAAATACAATTGAGAAATCGGACTTACATAGTCTATAAGTATGGATCCTTGGCTTTAATTTCCTATTGGTCCAAATGAGTGACAAACATAAATGTGCCCACAAATAGCTAAATTCATGTAGAGCTGAACAAAATTTACACAATTTTAATCTTTAAAATTTATAGAAAAATTCTCAAATACAATTGAGAAATCGGACTTACATAGTCTATAAGTATGGATCCTTGGCTTTAATTTCCTATTGGTCCAAATGAGTGACAAACAAGTGTTATAGAAAAATTCTCAAATACAATTGATAAATCGGACTTTCATAGTCTATAAGTATGGATCCTTGGCTTTAATTTCCCATTGGTCCAAATGAGTGACAAACAAGTGTTATAGAAAAATTCTCAAATACAATTGATAAATCGGACTTTCATAGTCTATAAGTATGGATCCTTGGCTTTAATTTCCCATTGGTCCAAATGA